>CM044443.1:32860686-32873335 GCA_024363595.1 Xenopus borealis | reverse complement strand
GGAAGCTGCCATATTACTTTCCTGGACTAAGGCATTCTTCATAGACTTCACCAGCAAAATAAGCATTTTTTTTAGTTACTAGGGGCATAGGTGTCAGAAACAGGGGGGCTGTGGTCCAACCAGAGCTTTCCACCCTGGCTCCAAAAGCTGATGGGGATTGGGTCAGGCAGACATGAGGCCACCCCAGCCAAAATGTTCTTCAACAGCACCTGACTATGGGAACAGCAGGCAATGCCCTATCTCTATCAAGCAATATCATAGTTCGTAGGCTAGTGTATCCAAAAGAATTACAAAATAATCTATTGTCTGTGAGTACCGTTGGCTACACAATACTGTTTTCATTCAGGGGAAAATTGTTTGGTTCCAAATTCCCTTTCATATTTTACAGTAGGTATGGCACCCGTTATCCAAGAAACTCAGGACCTGGGGTTTTCCAGATATGGAATCTTTCTGTAATTTGGATCTCCATACCTTACATCTAATAAAAAATTATTTGAACCCAATAGGATTGTTTTGCCTCCAACAAAGATTATTTATGTTAGTTTGTACGGTTTTACTATTATAGAGAAAAAGGAAACCATTTTTTTTTTTTTTATTTAATTAAAATAGTGTCTATGGGACATGACCTTCACATAATTTGAATCTTTCTGGATAATGGGTTTCTGAATAATGGATCCCATACCTGTGTAGATCATGTGAACCTTTTTAATTACACATCCCCTAAACAGCCTCACACAGGCCCAGTTTAAACTCCAGTCTCCAGCCAGCTATGAGCAACATTACCCAAACTGTTGACCTGCCTCAGCCCAATGAGCTGATAATCCATGGAACAAGTGCATTACAACTGGCTGCAAACTTTATACAAAGATAAATGCGGTCCCTGGAAAACTGAATTTTAAGCCTGGGATGATTATGTGAAAATTGTTTTGCCTCCATAAAGGGGGCAAATAGCTGGCAATCTATTTGGCTCAATCATTCCAGATGTGCATTTCAGTTATAGGCAGGACTGGCAATCTGTGGGTTAGGGCAAATGCCAGAGGGGCTGCTATAAGGTGCCATAGAAAGTCAGTATTTAGTGGGCTGGTGGGGGCTGTTTGGGCCTCTGTGCCTGAAATACCAGGGCCTATTTTAATTCTCAGTCCGGACCTGGGTAGGAGGGACCAAATCAATCCAAGCAGCTGAGGGTATTTATTAGTTCAAGGGTTCTGGTACTTTGTACAACAAATAAGTCAACAGGGGCACAATGAATGTGTCACTAAAGAGTAGAAGGAATAATGAATATCTGACAGATGAGAAGTCCAGGTGGCCCAAGTAATTATTAGGAGTCAGGGACAAACATGCCTTTCCCAGTAGATAACTATTATTTGCATTGGTTTGCCTGGGCTTCCTAAGCAAGATTAGGTCATGACACTTGAAAACAATGTGTTCTTACAAGGGGCAGCTAATACAAAGCTATACAAATTCACAGATATTTTCACTGGCTGGTTTATTGAACAAGGCATATATTGCATATATTGCATATATTACTTTGATTGTTATGTATTGAAATATTTTTCATAACATCTGAATAAAAGGTCCCAAATGTCTACATATGTGACCAAAGCCCATAAACATTTCTACTGATATGGAAACAAATATTAGGCGTATATGTTGTGCAGAAGACTCCCCAATTAAATTCCCACTGGTTCTATTGACCGTCTAGCAAAACCCCACAGTTCAGGATTCTGCCAGAATTCTGCCTCTTTCAGCAGGATTGGGCGGAATCCTTCTGTCTGGCCGAACTGAATCCTAATTTGCATATGCAAATTAGGGCCTAGGAGGGAAATCATGTGACTTTTTGGCACAAAACAAGGAAGTAAAAAATGTTTCCCCTTCCCATCCATAATTTGCATATGCAAATTAGGGTCTGGATTTGGTTTGGTATTCGCCCAAATCTTTTGGGAAGGATTCGGGAGTTTGGCCAAATCCAAAATAGTGGATTCGGTGCATCATTACCAGTAACAAATATTTCCAACCCCCTATGCTCTTGAAACCATGCCCTTAAACAGGCCCAGATTTGTGGAAAGGCCCCGCCTAGGCCCAGCCCTAGGGCGGCAGGATTTTAGGGGGTGGCATGCTGCCCAGCCACACTCACATTGGTCCAGAAACACTGGGGATATACAGGAGTCTTGATGATGAAAATCTGTAAATAAAGGGCAGAGTATGGGGGCGACGAACGGCAGTGGGCCTAGGGGCGCCCACAATGTAAATCTGGCCCTGCCCTTAAAGGAAAACTAAAGCTTAAAGGGATACTGTCATGGGAAAACATGTTTTGTTTCAAAACACATCAGTTAATAGTGCTGCTCCAGCAGACTTCTGCTCTGAAACCCATTTCTCAAACAGATTTTTTATATTCCATTTTGAAATCTGACATGGGGCTAGACATTTTGTCAATTTCCCAGCTACCCCTGGTCATGTGACTTGTGCCAGCACTAGGAGGGAACTGCTTTCTGGCAGGCTGTTGTTTTTCCTTCTCAATGTAACTGAAGGAGTCACAGTGGGACATGGGTTTTTACTATTGAGTGCTGTTCTTAGATCTACCAGGCAGCTATTATCTTGTGTTAGGGAGCTGTGGTCTGTGTTACCTTCCTACTGTTCTGTTGTTAGGGTGCAGGGAGAATGGGAGGGGGTTATATATAGCCTTCAAAGAATTAGGCTAGAAATGTTGTAGGTTCTGTATCTGTTAGGGTTGCCACTTTTTCCTAAAACTGTAACTGGCTGGTGGGGGGCGGGAACAAAAGTGGATGGAGTGTGATGTAAAATGGGGTGGGGCATGACACAAAAGCGGGCATGTGTGATTTAAAAGGGGGCGTGACCACATTGCGGCAAAGACCAGAAGGAGGTAAAAACTTACTTTTACAGCAGATTAGGGGCAGGCCAAGGGGTTATGTTAAGGGTATTACAAATTTACCTTTAGCTACATTGCTGGTAAATTTGTAATACCGGCACCAGCCTTGGTAAAATATCTGCCAGTTGACAACCCTAGTACCAGCCCAAGGTAACCACAGGCCTTTAGCAGTGGAGATCTGTGAATCCAACGATGCCCCCATCTTCTTTTCTACTGATTCACAGACAATGCTCTGTTCGTTATCCGTAACCTGTGCTTAGGGACCAAAATATACTATAATAAGGCTGTTTAGCAATCAATTCAGATAATCATTACATGGTAGCTCAGAAGCCAGTGCAACTTGCATTAAAATTTCATAATCAGCCAGATCAGATGTTTCCTTTAATTCTACTGCCAGCAACTGGCTGAAAAAAAGATATTCATTGACTGGTTGTGGGTAATTGTCAGGTGCAAAATGTGCCCAGTGTTTAGCATTGTGTGCTATGTCGGTATCTGCCCCTGGGAGGGTGGTTGTAGTCCTGCTTAGAACAGGCGTACTGAAAAAAACAGACCCTTTAAAAGAAGGATATTTTTTCGTCAGATGTGTTCAAGAAATAATTTCCCCCCTTTTTTTTAATCTTTGATTGGTTGAACTTAATGGACTAATGTTTTCTTCCGACTTAAATATATATATAACTTGTGGGTCTTTGGCTGCTTATTAACTAACATTTCCAGTAACTTGCTATTTGCTGTTTAAAAATAACTAGAGATTTTTCTGTGCATTCTCTACACTGTGTCTGCACCATACAGTCCATGACTGCAACTCACCAGGGAATGGCTAAAGGATATTCACCTAGGGCACATTTACTAAGGTTCAAAGTGAATTTTTCGAATAAAATTTGAATTAAAAAATTTTGAATTTCGAAGTAATTTTGGGCTGCTTTGACTATTGAATTGCCCAAAATTTGATTCAAATTGAAAAATTTTAAAATTTTGAAGTACTGGCCCTTTAAAAAAAGTTATAATTCGACTATTCGCCACCTTAAACCTGCTGAATTGCCATAGTAGCCTATGGGGGACCTCCTGGAAGTTTTCCTGGAAAATCTAATTTTTTTTTTTTTAAATCGTTCGAATTGTTCAATTTGAACAATGCAATCGAACAATTAGAAGAATCGAAAATGGTCCCCATGAAAAAATCTGATGGTCGAATTTAAAAAAAATTTTTTCATTCGAAATTTGACCAATAGTAAATCTGCCCCCTACAGGTACCTCATTTAGCAATTGTAAGGAAGAAGAACTGGGTTATACAGTTAAACATTTTGCTGGGTATTTGTATCTGCAGCCTGCTCTATAATAAAGACACAGAGTAGAGTGTAACTCTTAAGGTGGCCATACATGTAGAGATCCACTTGTTTGGTGACATTGAGGTGGCCAATATTAGGCTTATCCCATCTTGGGCCCTTGGGATTTTTAACCCTACTCGATCGACATCTGGTCGACTTTCAGCCAGATATCATTCGGGGAAGCCCATTGGAGGCTGTTGGTAGCTGTGTACGGGGGCCTTTACTTAGCTCAGCAAAATATAGTTGCACTGGAGATGGAGGAGAGACGAATTCCAAGAATAAGCATAGAAAAAGAGGCTGCAAAAGGGATCGAAGTGGGGAAACAGTTGCAAGGTTAAAAGACACAAGCACGTTGGAGTTAAAGTCTAAGGGATAAAACTAGTAAGGACTTGATTTATGGAATGTCTGTTGGGAAAGAGAAAGCAGGAGAACTAGAAGTTAGGACTTCTGCTGACATACTTCTGGTATATGTCCACTAGAAGCCTAACCAGCCATACTCTTCACTAAAGCTAGGATATGCTAGAGACTGACCCATAGGCAGGCCTGGATTTGTGGGCAAGCCACAATGGCTTGGGCCTAGGACAGCAAAGATCTGGGGACAGCATACCTTGTGCTGGCTGCATCTGAACTGGGGACTAGGACCGAGAATTTGACAGTAGCTCGTATCTCCCCCCATTCAGTCCCCAGTGACGGCAATCAGTGAATGGCACCAGTAGAGTAGGTGAGGGATTATGGGTGTGAGTGGGGATGGAATGCGAGCAGGTGGTAATGTGCAAGAGGTGAGGGGGCAGGGAGTAAAACTGGCCATGGGGTGCTTTGGGCTAAAATTTGGTGATGGTCGTTCACATATCTGTACATGAGATTTAATCTTGGTTCAGAAGAGTGGACCTACGTAGTTCTGCAGCCAGCAGCAACACAATAGAAACACCTTGTTGGTCAAGGCTACATTACAGAGCATTCTCCATTCTTGTTTTTTTATACACAGTACAGGTATGGGATCCATTGGCCAGAGATCCATTATCCAGAAAGCTCCAAATTTACAGGAAGGCCATCTCTCATTAATGAAATAATGCAAAGTGTTAAAACGTATTTTCTTTTTCTCTGTAATAATAAAATAGTACCTTGTACATGATCACAGTAAAGGTAAAATCAATCCTATTTGGTTTATTTATTGTTTACATTATTTTCTAGTAGACTTAAGATCCAAATTAGAGAAAGATCCCTTATCTGGAAAACCCCAGGTCCCAAGCATTCTGGATAACAGTTTCCCGTGCAACATTTTAGCCCTAAACAAGGTAGAGGTGGGACGATTTACTACAATAATAGGCATCCGTCCATAGCTACAATGCTTATTTCCTGCAGGTATCTCTCAGTTTCTTTCCGAAGCTCTTTCACCCCCAATATGACCACTGTTTTCTGCTCATACATAGGGGCTGTTCCTTCCCATTGCCCAATGTCACACTCAGATCTTATTACTCTGGTTAATCTCTTTGAAATCATCTGGAATGTTTTGTCAAAGTTTTCCCCGGACACCCATCCAGTGTCCTGCTAGCATGGACAAAATACCTAAGATTACTCATTATTGCCCTTTACATCCTTGGGTCTGACTAAAGGCGAGAAAGTAAAGTGGGGCAGAGATTTATGTAGCATCTGTGTTCGTACAAGAACTGACCACCTCTTCCATATCACAAAGTCAACCTTAGCAGGAGGTGAAATTACATCATGTCAATTGACTTTACTAATGAAATAAATCCAGTATTGTAGCTAAAAACACAGAGAAGCCTGTTATGGTACAGTTTAGTTTCAAGAGAGGAGCAGTCCATTTCCAGTCAAGGTTTACTAGTGGATAGCAATAGCACCTGTGAAAACATAACGGATTGTGTGCCTTTAGAAATAACATTGCACAGCCAATAATAACAATCACATAGCTCCTTTCTTTCATTTATCTGTAGCATTCATTAGCTTCTAAAGAAGACAACTGGCCTTTATCAGCAGGAAGACCTTAAAGGGACAACATGCCTAGTTTATAAGAATGTGTTATCTTCTATTTACTTTGAAGTATTGCATGACAATATTACCCATTGGGTGGAGAGAGAACAATTTTGTGCAGCAAATTCAATAGAAGTTCAAATTTCACTTTCCTGTGCCGAGATATATATAGTATAACCAACAGTATCCATGGTGGACATAAAATAGTAGCTGATGGAGAATGCAACCTGCATACCTAATGATATGTATAAAAGTAGGTGTTTTTAAAATTGATTACTATTTTTTTTTTACTTTTTTTTTTTATTGATTAGTTTGTTTCCCCCTTTCCTGCCTTTGCTATATGTAAAATACTGCATGTAGTTGTTCTAGTTGGGTCCAGTATAATTTTGGGCTGGATTCAGCCCTAACTTTTCTGCCTAGATCCCTCTTTGTAACTCCGGCCTTGGGAATTGTTTGGCTGGATTGAACAGGGGCAGCCAGTGAACTAACACACGCACCAGGCACTAAACATTGGCAAAAACAGGTGTTGGAGCTCAATACATACTGCTGTTCATTAACAGCTTGCTCACAAAAGACCAGGTGCATGGCAAATAACAAAAACTGAGAATAAAATAGTCCTTACAATGCACTTGTCTCTTGTGCTAAAGCCCCAGTATATCATTTGATGTTACAAAACAAAGAACCAAACATATTTGTCCAGTGATTGGATTCATTTTAATATAATTGTTAGAGGAAGGCAAAGTCCTGCAACATGGCATTTACTGCATCCAAGAGGTAACAGGAAACCTACAAATATATTTTATTCCTCTGTCTCCATTCACATCACATTCTTCTGTAATCTAATCCCATCTTATTTTCCCTACTATTCCCACTTATGTTACCTGCTTCATCTTCTATTTCTTATTTCATATTTTCTCTTCTGCTCCATTCCGATAAGTAGGATAATGATATATTTTCCCTTTACCAATAATGTACAGCAGTAAATGTGCTAGGCAATTTTATGTATTCCCTTGTCCGTGGAGTCCGCAGAAGCCGGAAACAGGAAGCAGAACACCTGTTCCCGAATCCTTTGTTAAATTCTACAAATGCAAGATGATGCAGTCACCTTTCCCTAACTGATAAAACCTGATAATTACAGTAATTACTCTGTACTGAAAATACTGCATATATATAGGAAGACCCATTGTTCTCTTTGCCATGGTAACCAAAGAGCTAAGTGCATTTTATATTTATTTACATTGAATATAAATTCACTGTTTCCTTCTGTAGCATCTAAACCTTTTTCCTCATGTGCTGAGAATTTAATTTTTAGATTTTAAATGGAAAATCCAGGTAGCAATGAAAGCAATTTGCTGAGAGGGTGCGGCTACCTGGCAGTAACGGGACCTGAAGGTAATATAATCTTCTTATAGGTCAAGGGAAGTTAAACTACTGAAGTAGGTACATTATGTTTTGGGTTTCTGTACCAGCCCAAGGCAACCACAGCCCTTTAGTAGTAAAGATCTGTGTCTCCAAAGATGCCCCAGTAGCTCCCCATCTTCTTTTCTGCTGATTCACTGATTCACATGCTCTGTGCTGCTGTCACTTACTGAGCTTAGGGACCCACTCACAATATACAATACACATTGAATAGAAATATAGTCACAATATAAGGCTGACTTGGCACTTTTAGTTCTATTAATTTTTAGGGTTTAGTTCTCCTTTACGATCTTAATGTTAAAAAAAACTATTGAAACATTAATTAGGCTGTTCAGTTTCACCAAATGGCATTTTAAAATAGGATGAACAAAATAACGTTAGAAATGATACATACTGAAAATAATATATATGACATTTCACGTATTTATAAAAAGTAAAATAAATGAAATTCCAAACAATAATGTAAAGCTACTTCAGTCACAGTTTTTTAAATGTCCCACTAATCTGTAGGTTTTATAGCTTAGTGTCACCCCTGCTGCACTGAAACCATTTATGTGCTACAGATAAAATCTATGGCAAATTTACAAAACTGTGAACATAATATACAGGTATGGGACCTGTTATGCAGAATGTATGGGACCTGGGGTTTTCAATATAAGGAGTCTTTCCATAATTTGGATCTCCATCCCTTGTCTACTAAAAAAATTAAAAATATGAATTAAACCTAATATGATTGTTTTGTCTTCAATAAGGATTCATTATTTCTTAATTGGGATCAAGTACAAAGTGCTGTTTTATTACTACAGAGCAGATGGTCTTTCCGTAATTTGGAGCTTTCTGGATAACAGGGCTCCAGATAACAGATCCCACAGCTGTACTCTTTGGCAGAAGTTTTCATTTGGCTATAGAGCTCTCAATCAATGCAACTCAGATGTCAGCAATTTCCCCTACATTTTTGTTTCAGCTTTTATGGCACCAGAAATGATGGGCTAAAAAAGGGAATAACAAAGGGGACTGCAGACATTTCAGATAAAAAGCAATACAATGCAAATGCTGATTGTAACTTGCACATGATTCATGTAAGGTTATAAGTGTGTGTTTTTGGTGCATTCGTCACAGTTGCATCAGACTAAACTTGCCACACTGGTGCTGGAATTTGCTGAAAAGAAAAGTTTCATTGTGCAATGTAGCAATTGTGGGAAAATACATGATGCATCTGAAACGTTTGCTTAGCACAGTGGTCCTCAAACTTGGCCCTCCAGCTGTTAAGGAACTACAAGTCCCACAATGCATTTGCCTGACTGTGGCTGTCAGACTCCATCATTGCATTGTGGGACTTGTAGTTCCTTAACAGCTGGAGGGCCAAGTTTGAGGACCACTGGCTTAGCACATGCATATGAGCCTTCATGTCTTCAATAATCCTTAAAGTGGACCTGTCACCCAGACACAAAAATCTGTATAATAAAAGTCCTTTTCAAATTAAGCATGAAATCCAAATTCAAATTTTTATTAAACCACTCATAGCTGTTTTAAGCTCCTTTAAAAATCTCAGCTGTCAATCAGATATTTTCTGCCACTCCTCTATGCCTTAGGCATAGAGGCGGGGCAGATAATTACTTTCACTTTCCATTCAGCACTTCCTAGATGTCACTGCTCCCCACACATTCCCCCAGTTCTCTTAACCATTTAATTGTGTAGCCAGGACATCGGGATAGACATTGGGTCCCCCATTCTGGTGCACAAACAAGATTCTGAGATGATACAAGGCTTGCCTTAATAACAGTGTCCACAAAATGGCTCCTGCCTGCTTGCTATAATAATGAATTCCCAGACTGAAGGAAACAAGATTAAAATAATTTATATAGTGTAAGTAATGTTCATTTTTCTTGACTAATGTGATAAAATAGGATTTTCAATATTTTTTTGGGGTGACGGGTCCACTTTAAAGGAAAACTATACCCCCAAAATGAATACTTGAGCAACAGATTTATATCAAATTAAGTGGCATATTAAAGAATCGTTCCAAACTGGTATAGATATTTACGCAAATATTGCCCTTTTACATCTATTGCCTTGAACCACCATTTAGTGATGGTCTGTGTGCTGGTTCAGAGATCACCTGACCAGAAATATTTCAACTCTAACTGTAACAGGAAGAAGTGTGGAAGTAAAAGACACAAATCTGTCTGTTAATTGGCTCATGTGAGCTAACTTTATAGTTTGTTTATGTTTGTGTGCACCGTGAATCATACAATCCCAGGAGGCTGTCCTTATTTTTTAAAATGGCAATTTTTTATTTAGGATTACCCAATGGGACATGCTGCTAAAAAAGTACATTATTATAAAAATGGTTTATTTACATGAAGCAGGGTTTTACATATGAGTTGTGTTATGCAATATCTTTTTATAAAGACCTACATTGTTTGAGGGGTATAGTTTTCATTTAAGTGGTAGATGGGTAATCCTAAATAGATAAGTAATTATTTTGATTACTAAAGTAAGGACACAACTGGGACTGAGTAAAATGTGCTCTACCAGTCAGCAGAAGGAGGCCTATTAATAATACAGGTATGGGACCTATTATGCAAAACACTTGGGATTAAAGTTTCTCCATACCTTAAAAGGGTATTTTCTAAAACTCGAATTTATCCCAGTTTTTAAATAAAAAGTCAAAATACATAGTCCATCTAACCCTGATCCATGATTTTAAGTCATTTATAAAACAATCAGCAAAATGTCAGTGAGGGAAAAGTCTTGACTAGATCGTGCAACAATTCGAATTGTACTAATTTATGACGTCTGAATTGTACTATTTTTTCATGTTGTCATCCCCAAAGCCTTTTCATATTATCATACAAAAAACAGTGCAGGTCACAACATCTTCAAAATGTTTAAGGGTCATCTGTATTGACTTCAGCATGACCTTGACAGGTTTTAGCTGGAGTATTTTCGGATTCCGATTTTTAGTGGCTTTGTGGTGTGATAAATCTCAAATAAATTGGTGTTTTTTTCCCTTGCGAAAATTGGAGTTTTACCCTTTAAAAACTTGACTAGACTAGGTTTAATATATATTCCACTACGTCTACTAAAAATCATTTAACCATTAATTAAATCCAACAGGTTTGTTTTGCCTCCAATAAGGATTAATTGGATCTTAGGTGGGGAAACATATATGGTATAGTTTTATTATTACAGAGAAAAAGGAAATAATCTTTAAAAATGTAATAAAATGGGTCTATGGGAGACGGCCTTCTTGTTATTCGAAGATTTATGGATAGTGGGTTTTCTTGATAATGGCTTCCATTCCTGTCGTATTACACCACATATTTGTTACAATTTGAGAAACGATATGCACTTTTCTTAGAATTAGAATTTCAATTCTTTAAACTTTCTGGGTGTGACTGCAGACAGTGGTTACAATATTACTATACTCTGTATAGAAATAGATGTGCTTTAACACCAGTAAAGAAGAAATAAATAATATTATACAAAAAAAAAATAAACCACAGATGGTTATGTCATATAAGGTTCAAAGTTCTTATAACCTATAGCAACCAGCTAATGCAGGTAGCATTTACTGGTCATCTGTTCAGAACCAATTATCTTATGCGGTATCTTTTATTACACATGGGGGTTTGTCACATTGTTTAGTTGTAAAATGTTGTTATCAAAATAGCAAATACTGCCTTAAAATAAAATTAGATAGGATTTGTCAAGCAGATATTTGTCATAGTGAGCATTGGTGCATGTAATGACATTTCCATGTGCTTAGTGGTTAAAGTAAGCATGAAAAAGAAAAATATTGCAGGGTATTCACAAATAACAGAGACTCCTGATGGGAACAATACATTGCATTAAGCCTTTTATAGCCCAGCTTAAGGTTTTACATGTTATAATTATTTAAAGGGCAAACAAAATACTCAACAGGGTATTACTAACAAACTTCGATTGCTAAATTTAAAGTGCTCAAAACACTAAGGGGGTTATTTACTAAACCTTGTTTTTTTTCTAGTCAAGGTGTTTAGAGCAAAAACTCAAATTTAAAAAAATAAAATTTTATCATACCCCAAAGCTGCAAAAACCCTGAATCCGAAAATCTGCGATTTCAAACCTGCCATGGAGTTTTTTTTCCTCAGAAAATTGTTGAGTTTTACCAATTAAAAACTTGACCGGAAAAATCTAGGATCAATATATAGTCCCCTAAGTCTACTAAAAAAAACATTTAACCATTAATTAAACCCAACAAGTTTGTTTTGACTCCAATAAGGATTAGTTGGATCTTAGGTGGGGAAACATACATGATATAGTGTTATTATTATAGAGAAAAATGAATTATTCTTTCAACATGTAATCAGTTGGATAAAATGGGTCTATGGGAGATGGTCTTCTCGTAATTCAGAGCTTTATGGATAATGGAGTTTCAACTATTGGTGGGCCCCATAGAAAATTAGAAAAAACACTGGTCGCCAGCCCCCTTACAAGTTAATTAAATGGTGGGCAGGGGACCTATAGTTTTTTTTTAATATTTGTGGCCAGGGGCTCATAAATAATTAAAATAAAGAATTGGTAGCCAGGGGTTTTATAAAAAAAAAACATTAAAAAACCCATTGGTGTCTCAGGTTCTTCTTCATTGTTCTCGGCATTGGCAGCTTCTTTGGTTTTCTTCGCCAACTTTGCTCTCTTTGTGGCTTCAGGTCTTTTCACAGCTTTGGCTCCTTTCATGGGTTCAGGTCTTCGGCACTTCAGCAGTTCATCTCTTCAGAACTTGGCCTCTTCGGCTTTTTGGGACTTTTGTAGTTCAGCTCTTCGGGATTTGGCTTGCATGCTCTTAACGGGGGCCCGGCTAATCCAAAAGTGAAGCACAGCCGGGCCCTCTTTTAACCATAAATTCTGCCGGGCCCAGGACAACTGTACCCCCGATGCCCCCCTTACGGCGGACCTGACTATATTATATTCTATATTGCTAGAATATTTAATTTTCTTGTATCCAGCATCATTTATGGGGCTGCTGCTGCTGCTTGATGCCCCCCCC
>CM044443.1:32832188-32845439 GCA_024363595.1 Xenopus borealis | reverse complement strand
TAGTTTGCTGTCGCTTAGCATTGGTCGAGCCGACTTGTGGGCGGGATCAGCCAGAAGACTGGAAGCTGCTGACACCTGAGTTAAGATAAAATGTGACAAAGCATCTGATGGGGAGAAACAAGCAGTCATGCTAGGGATTGGGCAATTCTACCTGAGTGGGATGATGTAAATAAGGTGGATCTGTGGCACTTGTACAGCTGTTTTGCCAAGAACAACCTATGGTAAGTAGATCTTTCTGTAATCTTCAAAAGTTATGAGAGGAATTTCTGTAATCTGTATGCTTGGAATATGTAGTATGGGCTGCCTTGGGAACAGGGCAAGCTGCTGGTGTATATTAATGTGTTATGTGCAGACATATGTTTGGGAACACTGGTTCCTGTGTCATGCAAAAAAAGTCTATTCACTGCTGGCATTACTTTTTTTGGGATTCATGGTAAGCTGAGCGTTGTGTTTAGAGAGGAAACTTCAACATTTGTCCATTTAGACGATCTCCCAAATACACTAACAACCTGTAAGATACACCCTTGTGACAGGTGCCATCATTTACAATCAGTGCTTAGGGATGTCACATATAAAAGTTGCTTTGTGATGTCATCCGTTACAATCAGGGCTTAGTGACATCACTTGCACCCTTTCCAGCTATAGTTAGGTGATCCCACTGGTGGCCAATTAAAGGGCAACCAAGTTTTAACCTTGAAAGCAGCAAGTAAGCTACAGGTAAAACATAGTCCCTGTGTAAGACGTATAATGAAGCAATAGAATTGTTAATTAATCAGATGAAAGTGAATGAAGGACTAGCCAGCTAGTAGTTGGTCATCTTAAATATATTGCACTATATGGATAAACAATCCCTGTTTTGTTTAAAAGGTAACTATTTTTTTAGTAGCTTAACGGAGAAGTCAACCTATAATGGAGTAAACTTCATGACCCCTCCCCCCGTAAACCCCCCTACCGGCCTACTTCCCACCTCCTGGGCAAATGCCCCTAAATTGCTACTTACCCCCTTAGCGCAGGCCCTGACTGTGGAGTTTGCAGGCACTATCTTCTCCCCAGCCATCTTCTTCCAGGATCCATTGGTGTTTTGCGGTGCATGTGCAGTAGGAGCATTTGCCAGTTCAGCTCTACTGCGCATGCGCCAAAAGTCATGAAGTTTGAATCGGAAAACTTTTTGACTTTCAGCACATGTACTGCTGGCACCTCTGACTTCCATGATCTGAATAAAAAAACACTTTTATATGGTTATGGTACTCTTTAGTGACTGCTAATAGTTTAAAGTAGTATGTTAATCCCTGAAACAACCCTACTGGGTTTAATTTATGTTTACATGACTTTTTAAGTATATTTCGGGTATGGAGATCCAAATGATGGAAAGACCCTGTTATCTGGAAAAGCCAAGGTCTTGAGCATTCCAGATAACAGGTCCTATACCTATAGTCGCTAACAACAAGGCTGAAGCTTGGGCAAGAACAACCTGAGACCTACCAGATTTTATTTTCAATTTCAACTCTCAACATTCCTCCAAAAATTGAAGGTTTCCATGCCTCCGGCAACTGCTTTAATCCCCATTGAAATGTAAATATGTACTGCTCTGTTTCTGAAGCAGGGGCGATTTTTTAAATTTCTATTCCCTGAATTTGCAGAGATACAAACTTGATCCAGTTGCTTCAGTGATTTGAAAGAACTCATAATGTTAGGTTGCTAAGGAGTTTCCACGTTAGCAAACTTATCAGAAAGTAACTGGCGGTAATTATTCTGGATTTTCTATAAGGACATGAGTGGGGACTGGTATCCTGTAATGCCTTGATTTGCACATGTAGACAGCAAAGGGCTGAACAAGCCTCAAGGCATGGAGAACCTGTTGGGCTACTGAGGGGCAAGTTAATTCTGTGCATGAATAGGCAGGCCTTTGTGAGGATGACTCGAATGTCTAATACCTTTCATGAGAAAAGGCAAGTGCCTAACAACACTTCTCAATTAATTCCATTAACTGTATTATTATTATACAATGAATGACTGAATGAATGAATCAATGAATGAAAGACATTTCCATGTCTTTACCCACAATTCCATAACTGAGGGTTATTCCTACACATGTTTGTATACTGAGGCTACAGAAAAGATGCAAGGGCTCAGAGATCCCTACCTCACCCCAAGTGTTCTGTTGCGTAGTACAATGCTAAATATAGGAACAGGTGGTAAATAATATATGGAAAAAATGTCCTGCATTTACAAATACATATCTATATAAACATGTTTTTTTCTGTGTTTTAAATATAGATTGTCTTCTCTCCAGTTACCAAGCATGTATTACCCAATAAGATTTATAAGGTGTTTCCATTACATTTGCAACTTAAAGGGACTGTTCCCCTTTTAATCAACTGTTATTATGATGTAGAGAGTGATATTCTGAGACAATTTTTTATTATTTTTGCTTTTTGAGTTATTTCGTTTTTTATTCAGCAGGTCTCCAGTTTGCCATTTCAGCAATCTGGTTGATAGGGTCCAAATTACCCAGCAACCACACATTGCTTTGAATAAGAGACTATGCATAGGAGAGGGCCTAAATAGAAAGATGAGTAATGAAACATAACAATAACTATAAATCTGTAGCCTTACAAAGCATTTGTTTTTAGATGGGGTCAGTGACCCTCATTTCAAAGAGCCAGAAGAAGAAGGCAAATAATTCAAAAATTAGGAAGAAAAAAGGCCAATCGAAAATGTTGCTTCGAAATATAACATACTAAAAGTTAACTTAAATGAGAGTTCGACCCCTTTTATTAAATACCCCTAATCCCTTCTACCCCCTAGCCTACCTGGTACCCCGGGCAAATGCACCTTTTTACTACCCCCTCCATGCCGATTCTGTACTCGAGATTTCACAGGAACCTTCTTCTTTTCTTCGGTATTCTTCATGTCGTGAGCAGAGTTTCAGCACAAGCTGAAGTTGGGGTAATCTTCCCGTCCCGAAAATCTGTGCATGCACTGTTGTTTGGGATCAGAATATTGCTCCAACTGTGCATGCGCCGAAACACAAATCTGACTCCGAAGAAGACCGAAGAAAATGATGGCGCCTGTGAACTCCCAGGGACAGAATCTGCACGGAGGGGTAAGTAACAAATTAGGGGCATTTGCCCGGGGTACCAGGTAGGCTGTAGGGGAGGAGGGAGGGGAGGTCTATTTAGGGTTGGGGGGGGTAGGGGTATTTAACAAAAGGAGTTGAATTCTCCTTTAAAGGTGAACCACCCCTTTAAGTCCCTAAATGTCATAACCCCACCCCCTTGAGTTTCTTTCTCTATTCCCTCTCTGGTTTCTGAAACAACCAAAATTGGCAAGCCTACTCTAGTCTGGTCAATATATTTATTTTATATAATAATGTCAAGATATGGTGACATTACAGGACAAATCAACCTCAACACAAAAATTTGCATAATAAAAGAAAACATAATTCTAAGCAACGTTCCATATTAATTAAACATTTTCAGTGCTTTTAAAGTTATTTGCAAAAATGTTTGCTATTGAAGGCAGCATTTGTTTAATTCCTGGTTGTTACTTTTTAAGCAATGTTGCAAAAGGCTTAAGCTGGCCAGAGGCGCAAAGATCCGATGATTTTCTGATCGTGAGTGGATCGTTTGTCGTGCCATGGCGATCGGTCATTCAGTCAATCGGACAGGTCTCTGCATGTGTTGCCGATCTGACGATTTTCAGTGGGAGACACATTGTCGGACATAAACTATTGTATAATTGCTGTCAGGGGCTGAACATATCTGTTATTTTACTGCTTTATTTCAACTGAAGGTTAGTGGCAGGTCGGGAGATGGAAACGTACGAACATTCGATGATTTGAATGATCGGATCTTTGTGTCTATGGCCAGCTTTAGTTCCCCAGCAAAATCAAGTCTGTTAATCAGCTGCTTGTCTTAAGGTCCCTATACATGGGGTGATAAAAGCTGCTGACAGACTTAGGGGCAGATTCACTAAAGCGCGAAGGGTCTAACGCTATTCACTAACACCGGCTCTGGCGAATTTTCGCTAGCGAAGTAGATAGACTTGCGCAACTTCGCACCCTTACGCTAGGCGAAGTTGCGCACTGACGAAGGATCGTAACTTTGCAAATTCACTAAGATGAACATTTTCCTCAATGTTAGCACTTACGCTAGACGTTACTTCGCCTGGTCAGACTAGGCGAAGTTCAATACAAAAAAATGTCAAATTTTAGCATAGGAGGGTGATAGTCTGAAAAAGATCGATTATATTTTTGGGGGGTTACCCTTCTTCCCCCCTACATTTCCTAACATATGGCAACTCAACTATACAGGGGGCACATGTCGGGCAATAGGACAACTTTATTTAATTTATTAAAGGTTTCCTGGGCTTGTGTAGTGGAATGTAGTGGCTGTAACATATACTTCTATTATAAGTTAAAGTTCCCGCCTTATGCAAATTAGGTTAGCTAGTGTAACAGCGCTCTGCCTAGCGAAGTAAAACTGGGGCAAATAGGTTAGCATTCACCGACCTGAGCGTAAATTCGCACTTTAGTGGATTTGCGAAAATTGCCTGGTGAAGTGCGGTGAACGCTAGCAAAGCCTAAGCTGGCGAATTTTCAGATCTTAGTGAATATGTGTCCTAGTCGGCAACTTATTGGCCCGTCTGTGGGGCCATCCAAGGGGCTTCCCCGATCGATATCTGCCCGAAAGTCGTCCAGATCTCCATCAGGCAGGTTAAAGAATCCCGTCGGATTGCAGCCACATCTGTGCGTGTATGCAGTTCTGCGATCCGACCACGCATTATGGATGCATTATGATCCGATCGTGGGGCCTAGGACCCATGATGGGATCAGCCCGCTATCGCCCACTTCAATGTGGGCATAGCGGGGAGAGATCTGCTTGTTTGTCAACATCGCCAAATGAGCAGATCTCTGACTCTTTACATTTGTATCAACAGTCAGCGCCAAAAGGCAAAGAATAGAAAGGGGCAAACACTGCTTTAAATTTAAATATATATACAAATAACTAAAAAACCATACCAGTATTGGCATCCTACTGCGCATGCGCAGCCATCGTCGTCAGATCCAGGAAGAATCTGTTAGAGAAGATGTCCCTTGTGAACATCGCTTGAGGGGAACTTCTTGAAGGGGTAAGTAGGGACTTAGGGGCAATAGCCCAGGGGGGAGAGATAAGTCAGGAGGGAGGGGGGCCTTCAGGGGGGGGTTTGATTTAGTGCCTGGGGGTTTCCTTCCCCTTTAAGCACAAACAAAAGTGAAGGTTTTGTGTAAACAATTTGAGGACATTTTCATTTCCTGGTGCTAATGGTCCTTTAAAAAAAATTGCTGATGAAAATCATTCTTTTTAACAAGCTATGAGTGTTTCCTAAATGTGGAACTGTATGTCACGCAAATGGGCACACGCAGATGAAAATAAAAAGTAAAGCAAATCTAGATGTTGTGTCATTAGCAAGGGAATCAGACTGCCGGCTTACAAAGACACCTATTGACTTTCTACAGAAGACTTACTCTTTCTAATTTGCTTCATATTTAAAATTCCAGACCCTAGGCACACCCAAGGGAACCACTTGAGATGTTTTGCAGCAGTTTTAAAGGAACTTATATTGACTTGACTTCGCTAAACATTTTAGCAGAATGTAAGTCTATGAGTGATCCTCATTATTGGGAAAAATGAAGGCTTGCTTGCGTAATCCATTCACGCATTAACCGTAGGGCTACTATAGGGCTTATAGGGCTAAACATCTGTTGAATCCTCATTATTGGGAAACAAATGAAGGTATTCTTGCTTGTAGCATTAACCATAGGGCATCTATCATGAATGTCAAAGTGTTTCCTTGTTTAGTGCTGACACAGCGATGTCACACAATGAGATATTTCAAAGGGCACTTAATCTTAGGAGGCTAATGGAATGGTCACAATGGAATTCTAAAATTTAAGGGGATAGTTCACAAGTTAAAGGACCAGTAACATCAACTTTAAAAAAAAAAAAAAAAATTGTTAGTATACACTGAAAAAAACACAAAGACAAATGAAACTTCAAAATAGCAAAGTCTTTATTGAGAAATAACTTACCGTACGATAGCCCAATAGCCTTTTCTAAAGAGGAGCAGTTTAATTTGTCTTTGTGGGTTTTTTTCAATGTATACTAAGGAATTTTCTTTTAAAAATGTTGATGTTACTGGTTCTTCAGCTTTTAGTATGATTTACCAATAGTAGAATTTGCAATTGGTTTTTGTGTGATTTTTTTAAAAAGATTTAGCATTTTATTCAGCGGCAATTTTTGCAGCAATCTTTTAGCTTTTAGGCCCAGTTTTCCCTAGCAACAAGGCAGTGATTAAAAAGTAACAACAATGCACTGGTAGACCCCAGAAAATAGCCTGTCCCCAGACAATAACCTGGCTTTTATAATATATACAGGTGTTGGACCTGTTATGAACCTGGGTTTTTTTAGATAATGGATGGTTCTGTAATTTGGATCTTCATACCTTACGCATACTAGAAAATCATGTAAACATTAAGGGGCAGATTTATGACAAGTCGAATTTCAAGGGTTAAAAACCCTCAAATTCAACCTCTCAAAATTTTCACAAAGTAAAATCTGACAAAATTTTACTGCTATTCAATCTATCGAACGATCGAATAGTGATCATTCAATTTCTCGAAAAAATCGTAATAAACAACTGATTTCTCAAAAAATTTGTTCAAATTCATCTGATTTCACGAAAAAAATCAGACGAATCCTTCGATTCGTACGATATTTTAGAAAAGTCGTATGATTTCTATTCGATCTGACGAAGTAGGCAATCGAATACATTTTTAAAGGGCAAGTACTTCGACCATCGAATGGTCGAACAATTTTCTTATTCGAAACGTATGATTTATTCGATTCGATCAAATTTAACAAATATGATGGTCGAAGTAACCCATAAAAAAAATTTGAAAATGGAATTTTTTGCATTCGAATCCTTCACCCGAGCTTAGTAAATCTGCCCCTAAATAAACTCGATAAGCTGATTTTTCTCCAATAAGGATTAATTATATCTTAGTACAGTGTACTTTTTTATTATTACGGAGAAAAAGGAAATCATTAAAAAAATATATTATTTGATTTTAATCTATAGAGATAGCCTTTACATAATTTGGAGCTTTCTGGATAATGGGTTTCCAGATAACATATCCCATACCTATATATAATGTATTCATATACATTATTAAGGCAGTGCTAAAGCTGGCCATACACGGGCAGATATAGCTGCCGATATCGGTTGTTTTATCTGCTTGTGTATGGGGTCTTCCCGACTGATATCTGGACACAATATCGATCGGGAAGGATGGATTTTCTTCCGACCGACCCGTCGGAAGTCCATTGCACTCATAGTATTCCGGTCGTTCAGCCATAGGGCCAAACGTTCGGATTACCCCGATGTAGCCCTGCCAGTTAGTGGCATATCAGGGAAAGTTCCGCTCGTTTGGCGATCTCGCCAAAACCCAAGTACAAGTATTTGGAAGATGGACTTCAGCAATGCAACAGGGACAAAAAAATGGTTTATATAAGGGCACAGGTGAGTAAAACCATGAAAAGCAAAAAAATTTAATTAGAAGTGATTAAAGATTGTAGCGCCATGAAATGTGTAAAATAAAATAGGAAAAATAAATCCTGAGTACCTTTTCAGCTTGAATAGGTGAGAGCATTGCTTGTTACACATAGTTCCCTCCTGTCATGGGAATATCACTCCCTTTTTGCTGAGAATAAGTCATTGTGAATAGCAAGAACAGGGATCATCTGCATCTTCCTTTTTTTTCCAGTTGTATTCTGGGATTTGTTTGCACAAGCAGGTTAGAGGACTTTGGGGAATACGCACCTGCTAGTTCATTTTGTGCCTCCATGCTGCAGTTAGGATTGCCACCTTTTCTTGAAAAAAATACCAGCCTTCCTATATTTCTATGCATTTTCCCTATTAATAACATTGAGATCAAGCTTAATTTTTACCGGCCAGGCCGGTAAAATACCGGGCAGGTGGTAATCCTAGCTCCAATTAATGCTGCTGAGGATGAACTCTTCCTATGTACTGTGTACTATGTACTGAAATCAGAATGTATTTACTTGAGAGTTTTAATTCTCCCATAAGGCATCGTGGGCAAATCTCTCTTTACTGTGTAGGAAGACAGTAAGGCTCACTTACAAAGTGCATTATAGGGCAAGGTGCAAAGTGCAAAACATGGGTACAAACTTCCATTTTTGCACGTGTGCCTAAAATTGAGTGCAAGTCTTCCCCATGATTGCATCATTATGTATTCATAATGGGTGGGCAGGGCGATGCACATAGGTGCAGGGCTGGAACTAGAGGTAGGGCAAAAAGGTAAGGGTAACCCTAGTTCCTAACTCATGAAGGGAAGCTCCTTTTGTGCTCCTGCTCCCCCACCTGCTGCAGGTAAAAAGGGGAGCGACCGCACACCCACGGGTGGGGTGCTGAGTGCACTCTGTCTTGGGTCTTTTAGTATCTTGGCCCAGCTCTGCATAGCTGTACAGCTCTGATCCTGCTGCAAGTCCTAAGTGAGTGAACTCATTGCTCCTGTGTTTGTGGCAGGAGCAGCAGTAAAGTAGGCCTATTATGCTTGAAATGCTAATCCAGGTACTGAGATTAGGGTTGCCACCTGGCCCGTATTTTACCGACCTGGACGGTAAAAATTATGCTTGATGCCAATATTATTAATAGGAAAAAACTTCCAAAATAAAGGAAGGCCAGTATTTTTTTTCCAGAAAAGGTGGCAACCCTAACTGAGATAGCTGGCACATAGGGACTCATTTGCTACTGCTGATGCTGTAAGTGCAGGAGCACCAACGGGGGCAAACTCAATCCCTCTTAATGCTCATTTAATTTAGACTTACAGCAAGAACAGTGCTTCTCTGTGCACCTTGCATCTGGTGCAGAGAGAAATCTGGAGCAAGGTTCAGAGTGCAGCTCCAGTGAGTGCAATGCAGCCGTGTCCTTATTGTGGGTGGTCGGCTCCTTCTAATGGATAAACAAGTTAGGGTACCTGCCTTACACATAATATAGTCATGGTGCTGCTGCATTAATTAAGATGGCACAAAGATAAACTGGGATTTTGGAACAAAGCAGTGCACCAATTCTTTGCACTTAGCCCCATCAGTAAGTGAGGCCTATAGCAGTATAAATGTACTGGCCCAGAACCAACAGAAGTGTAAATGCAGCACCAAATACATGTTAAATGGTCCCAGAACTCACCTTCATATAGATTCTCTGTCAACTTCACGATTAATCACCATAGAATTTACAGCAGTGTAAATGTGTAAAGAGTAAATGTTTAATGCCTTTGGCACATCAAGATCTGCTACTGCCTGAGACTGCAGACCTGATGCTATCCCTCCCCTGTGCTTTAGTTATCTTACTCGAATGAGAGGGGATTTGGAGAGCACATTATCATTTTTTTGTCCCAAATCACTTAAATTAATACATTTTCAAACTGGGGGCTATACTCCAATGACTGGCCCTATAGACACTGGACAGGCCTTAAAGGGGTTGTTCACCTTTGAGTATACGTTTAGTATAATGTAGAGAGTGATATTCTGAGAAAATTTGCCATTGGTTTTCATTTTTTATTGTTTGTGGTTTTATAGTTATTTAGCTTTTTATTCAGCAGCTCTCTAGTTTGCAGTGTCAGCAATTTGGTTTCTAGGGTACAAATTACCCTAGCAACCCTGCATTGATTTGAATAAGAGACTGGAATATGAATAGGAGAGGGACTGAATAGAATGATAAGTAATTAAAAAGTACCAATAACAATACATTTGTAGCCTTACAGAGCATTTGTTTTTAGATGGTGTCAGTGACCCCCATTTGAAAGCTGCAAAGAAATAGAAGAAAATTGCAAATCATTAAAAAACTATGAAAAATAAATAATGAAGACCAATTGAAAAGTTTCTTAGAATTGGCCCTTCTACAATATACTAAAAGTTAACTTGAAGGTGAACCACCCCTTTAAGGAGCGCAGCAGTGGGGGGGGGGTCATTATAATAATCATTTTGAAACTATGACTTAGGCAATACTATAATTCATTTGATTTTATACTCTATACATCTACAAGTTCTAAATCCTCTTGCCTCTGACCCAGAGACACCAGTACACAATCCCAAAACATCCCACTTTGCTATACATTCCTCTACTTGCTTGGTGATACACCTCCCTCTTACATAGTGATTTTAAGCACATGTGTATAAACACGGCCAGGTCATAATTTTATGAAGATTGACCTCATAACTGAAAACCTCAAAACATGCGGTTCTTACTGGAAATATATTGTCCGACATGTTTGTTACATTAGCCACTATTTCATAGACATGCCATAATTGGCTCTTTAAACAATTGCTTTCTAAGCTGGCAAAATGTATTTGTAGTCTTCCATGAATGCAGAATGCACAGATGGACTTCTGTAGTCTAAATTCCACAGTTTCACTGGCCCAGCATGTGGCTGAAATGATCATCACAACATTTTTCCGAGAAATTTCTCTTTCAAACTTGGAGAAGTATTGCAAAAAAAAAAAAAAAATACTTGTGAGAATGTTTTGGGTGGGTTTTGCTGGTGGCCTCAGCCTGAACAAGTGGAAAATATTCAGATATATAGCTATGCAACAGTTGGGAGGCTACAACAGACCTTAATCTAGTTGTCTATGCCTAAAGAGTCATATGAAAAGGTTTGGGAACCCCTCTTAATTCTTTGGAGTTTTGTTTATCATTGGATAAGCTTTCAAAGTAGCTACTTCCTTTTAATATATAACATGCCTTATGGAAACAGTAGTATTTCAGCAGTGCCATAAAGTTTATTGGATTAATAGAACTATTTTCACAATCCTCCACATATGCTGCTTCTGTATTTTTCTTGGCCTGCCAGACCTGGGTTTTACAGCAACTGTGCCTGTGGCCTTCCATTTCCTGATTACATTCCTTACAATTGAAACTGACAGTTTAAATCTCTGAGATAGCTTTTTGTAGCCTTGCCCTAAACCCTGATACTGAACAATCTTTGTTTTCCGATCCTTTGAGAGTTGCTTTGAGGATCTCATGCTGTCACTCTTCAGAGGAGAGTCAAACAGAAGCATAACTTGCAACTGGCCACCTTAAAGCAAAGGCTATGAACGGGATTACTTCTGTTAACAAGCCTACCTGTAGTGATGGCATCTGTCCTTGCCATTCCCCTCTGTAATAAGCTCTGCGCTAGTTTAATTGCTGCAGTGTAAAAAACTGCTAACTACATTGAGAAAAAGTCCCATGATGCCTGTCGATTTCAGCAAAACCAAGACTCTTGGTCATGTTCAGATCTGTAAAATAACAGGCAGCTTGCCTTCTAGTTCTTTTCAACAGGCAGCTTGCCTTCTAGTTCTTTTCAACAGGCAGATTGCCTTCTAGTTCTTTTCAACCGCACACCAATTGGAGCGCTCACTGCAGTAACCATGGTGACGCGTGAAGCTAAAGGACAAAATACACAGATCATCAAGTCCTTATTACCTGCCTGGAGATGATCAGTGTTTATTTCACTGCAGCTCCTGCCTTCTTCGGCGATCTATCTGCATGCCGCCTGCTCTGCCTATATTATCCTTTTCTCTCTGCTCGAATTCAACGAGGGGAATATTTTTGGCACATTTAGTTTAAGAGTGCCATCTTTAATACATCACTGATATGAACACGGCAGTGTTTTTTTTTAAAATTATTTTAGGACCAGGTACAAGCAGGGGCCCCCTATTAGATAAAGATAAATGCATGAAAAGCCTTTCCTTGTCCTTTAAATACATTTTTCATGATTGGGCACACCTGCCTGTGAAGTGTAACTAGCTAATCCAACCAATTTGGTGTTGCCAATAATCAGTATTGAGCAGTTACATGCATTCAATTTAGCAAAATTACAAGGGCACCCACATTTTTGCTCAGCCACTTTGTAACATTTGATTTCATGCCATACAACTAAATACTGCTTCACTAAAAATCTTCCTTCAGAAAACCCCAGTACTCAGATGTTCCTGGGAAATGAAAGATATACCACTGTTATCTTTTTGTTGAAAATGGAGCAAATTATTAAAAAATCGTTAGCTGTACGATCGTTCGAATCCCACTAACCGCACGATAATTTGACAGATTGGTCAGACTTCACTAAGATTGGTCGTTCGGCAGAGAAAGATCTTTGCGTCTATGGGGACCTTTATGTCCCGGAAATAGTAGTGACAGTCACCCATTGATGACAGTCACCCATTGATCAGAGTCAGACAATACATGGCAGGCAATTGTATTGTAAATCGCCAGATGGTACGAAAATTGTACAAAACATTTCGTATGACTATATCTGTGTGTCTATGGCCCTCTGAGATGCAACTGAAAAGCAAATAACTTTACAGTTATGAACCTGCAACTTTATAGGACAGTTAGTCAATATATTTCACAATGTGCTTCTTTTTTACCTCTCGTGATGTGAGTTCTGTACCTAATGTAAGGGTTGACTTGAAAACGTTTAAGCTGCTGATAGTATAGATATGGATCATTCATCTGATAACCCACTATCTAGAAAGCTCCAAATTAGAGGAGGGCCATCTTCCATAGACGCCAACTGATAATTTGAAGTTTTAAAAATGATTTCCTTTTAATAACAAAGCAGCGCCTTATTATGTATGATAACTAAGCTGCATATGCTGCATAAATAAAATTGCTGGAAAAACAGTCCTGCTGCTTTATATTTTATAAGCAGACTTAAGGTTTACTGTTCAAAAAACTAAAAATCCCTTGTGTATCCAATGTGCCTCTCTACCACGGATGCACTGAATCCACTATTTTAGAATTTGGCCTAATCCTGAATCCTTTGTAAAAGATTCGGCAGAATAGTGAACCGAATCCGAACCCTAATTACCATATGTAAATCAGGGAAACAAGTGGGAAGAGAACCACGCGCACACATTTTTTTTTCTTTCTTAATTTAGTGACGAAAAGCCATGGGATTTTACAAATTCAGTTCGGCCAGACACTTTGATTTGGCCGAACCTGAATCCTGTTGACAAAGACCAAATCCCTACTCTCTACATCCCACACCCCTTCCTTCTATTTAGTGCCTGCTTTATGGGGTGTGTATCAAGTAACACTGTGGGTAGAGTTAAAGGAGAAGTCAACCTATAACACGCTAAATCCCATGCCCCCCTCCCTCCGTAATTATAGGTTGACTTTAAGATGGCCATAGATGCAAATATATAT
>CM044443.1:32791195-32803041 GCA_024363595.1 Xenopus borealis | reverse complement strand
ACACTAGCAGGAGG
Source organism: Xenopus borealis (assembly GCA_024363595.1). NCBI lineage: Eukaryota > Metazoa > Chordata > Amphibia > Anura > Pipidae > Xenopus > Xenopus borealis. Next base: position 32,803,027 of record CM044443.1, on the reverse strand, counting down.
CGGCTCCAGGGTTCCCTTCACGGCTAGAGTCAATTGGTGCAGCACATTTTTGCCTAGTGACATCACTTGAATGACGAACACCAGAATTGATACTTGATGGACTTCCACCAAATGAATCCAATTTGCATTGAAATGCATGTGCAGTTGCAGTTATTTTGGGGAATCCGGTGCAATTGTGGTAGGCGCAGTATGATTTTGCCAAAGTAAATTACCACATTGCAACCACAATGAATTTGAAATTCTGGGAAAAACCTTGCATTGTGGGGAATAAAGCATAACGACTGAGCTAGAAATTGCATATTGATCACTGCACTTGCGGACCTAAATTAGCCCTTTTATCTTTTGATCTTTTAGAAAACACCTTAATGGAACAGTTCAGTGTAAAAATAAAAAGAAAGCTAAAAAGCAGAAAGTCGTGTTTTGGCTATTATGTTACACGTCCAATCACTCCAGCCTTTATACAAATTTTTTTTATTTTGCACAGTTTTTATTTTTACACTGAACTGTCCATTTGAGAGTGATGGCTCACAGAATGCTTTGTTGCCACCCTAAAATACCTTTTTGGAAGTAAACGTCCGCTGGTAAAATCACCTTAATTGTCTGGTATCCTTGCCTATCTGTCATGTCATGCACAGTCAGAGTAAATCTTGGCAGTTATGGGAATTATATTCACATTTTCATGCTGATAGCTGTGAAGGTAACATCAGTACTAAGAGCAACATTTTCTGAGGGTTTACTTTATCAAAAAACATAGTAATTTTATTGAAAAACGTTCAATAACAGAAAGCGTCAAATGTTTGCATGTTAACGTGAGAACCTTACAGACTGCTGAGTTGTTACTTGATGAAGAGACAAATGTGCGAGTTGTTTTTCTGTGTTTGTACATGTGAGTGATCAAAGTCTGTAACATGCGTGTGTGTGTGTGCAAGCAGAATCCCAAACACTCAAAACCTTTCCCTTTTTATTTCTCCTCACACTGTATTTCTCTCTATGTGCATTTCTTTCCAAGGACTTTGTTATTTGCACTTTTGGACAAGGTTTATATCTAGGGTTGCCACCTTTTCTGGAAAAAAATACCAGCCTTCCTTTATATTTTTCTATTTTCACTAATGATAACATTGGGATCAACTATAATTTTTACTGCCCAGGCCGATAAAATACTGGCCAGGTGGCAACCCTATTTATATCACTTTGTCATGGGTTTTGATGCACCTATTTTACATATTGCTCCATCTTATTAAACATATGATGCTGATCGCTTTAATTGTTATATATTAAACAACAATTCAACCTTGGTTTTGCAGTCAACACACTGATGCTGGGAGTTACTGGCAGATTTCAGCTGCTCTTATTGGCTAATATGATTCAAGCATTAGTCAAAGATGCAATACTGACGCACAGCATGTTAGGTTGATGAAGCACACACATTTATATCTATATAAAACAAAACACAATAAAACAAATTGCCCAGTACAGTTTGGTTTTATGCTTATATCTAGGACAGTTTTCCCCTTAAAGTAGAATTCAACCCTTTAGCAAAAAAAAACCCCTTACCCTCCCCACCCCACATAGACCCCCCTCCCCCTCAGCCTAACTGCCCTCCTCCCCCCAGGAAATGCCCTTAACTTTTTTACTTTCCCCTTGGTGCAGATTTAGGCATCGGAGTTCCACACAGCCATCTTCCCGGTCTTTGTGTCTTCTTCCGGAGCTTCGGAAATTTTCGTCCATTATGGCGCATGTGCAGTTGACACAAACCGGTAAATTGCTCCAACTGCGCATGCACCGATATGCCAGTCTCTGTCTCAGCTTAATTTACTGTTGGCCTGCCCTGGTAAAACTGATCTGTTTGCTTCAGAAACACTACTATAGTTCATATAAACAAGCCTCTGTGTAGCAATGGGGGAATTGAAAAAATGCTATATACAGTATATAACAGATAACACCATTATGTTCTATAGAGCTTATCAGCTATTTGTTGTGTAACCTGGGTCTTTCTCCTTTGAATGGCTGCCCCCCATGTCTAAACAGCAGCTCATTTATATAAACAATAATAGTGAAGCAAACACAGCAGTTTTACCAGTGCAGAGCAACAGTACATAATATTTGTATTACTTTAAAATACTTCCACTTCTTGATGTTACTGTTCCCATAAGAGTAGTCAATTGAAAAATTAAGAGAAACTGTTAGAAATTAGTAAAAGTTGGGCTGAAAGAAAGTGAGAATTAGGAGTCAATAATATTGACAAATTCCCAGATAGAGTTACGTTGCTGCACTGGCCCAGCTTTGCATTGAACCAAGATTTTTATGACTCAGTTTGTCTTTATCTATTCATGGTAGAAAGACTCTTCACTGTAACCTCATTCAAGCAAAATGCAGGGAACATATTAATTAAATACTAGCCTTCCTTCACTTGTTATTTTAACATGCTTATTAAAAGTGTTTGTTAACAAGTGTAAACTGGAGCTATTTTACCAACTATGTTACCACCCTGTTTTGCTCACTTGGGCCATATAAGTGTATGGAGTAATCTAGCACAAGTCCAGTAAACTATCCAGTAAACTTAGGTTTATAACTTTACCAGCTTTTAGAAAGCCAAGGGTTGTAGTTATCTTTTATGAACTGGGGTTTAACCAAATCCAGGACTTTTAAACAACAGATAACAAAAAAGGACACATTTTGGGGGGGAGGGATTTGGTCAAATGAAAATATGCAAAATAGGATTTGGATTAGGATGAATCCTTTGCCAAGGACTGGGTATTCCATTGAATGCCAATAAATGATTCGATGCATCCCAAATATGAATAAACACATAGGGGCCGATTTACTAAATTCACGTGAATAGATCGAAGTTCGATCGAATTTGATCGGATTTCGAACGTAGGATTTATTAGTTTGGTCGAATATGCAAATTTTGGCATATTCGATCATCGAATAGCGAATGGTCGAACGATCGGATACATTCGAATAGAGTCGAATGAACGAATATTCGATCATAGGAAGGATTTAATTTTTTAAGTTTATTTGATTGCCTACTTTAGCAGATTGGACCTACCGAATTGTAATAGAAGCCTATGGGAGCACTCCTGATCGAATACAAATCATTTGAATGATCGAACGATTTATTCGACTGATCGATTAAATTTGTATTCGATCGTCGAATGATCGAATAAAAGGTAGCCTAAAACTATTCGTTTAGCATTCGATTATCGAATTTGTTCGAACTAATTTTGAGGAATAATAGTAAATTTGCCCCATAGAGTTGCCATCTTTTGTGTCGGTGGAGACCGGGCAGGGGCAGGGTTGTGATGTGCCGGGGGTGGGTAGTGATGTCGGGGATGGGGCTATGACGCATCGATCAGCCTGTCTATATGGGGGAAGTTTTGATCCGGGCAGCCCTTCAAATTACCGGGCTGTCTGGGTCAAAACCAGCGCATGATTTATGCTATCTTTCTCAGGGATATATTTATCAAAGTGTGAAAACAGAGCTCAACACAGTTTGCCAGAGGGAAAATTCATACTTTCCTATTAAATCTTCCGTTAAGCAGAAGTACGACCTGAAACTATAAACATTTCTTTGGTTCAGTATCAGACTGGCATACCCAGGGCCAAACAATAGACCTTAGTCAAGAACCCACGTTAAGAACCCACTGTCAACAGCAGTCCAACCCAACTGCACTCTGCATCCCAGCACCAACATGCCTACATTTAACTATGTGATTATGAACTATTTAATGGTTACTTATATAGATGATAAACATGTCATGTCTCTTTTTCAGATGATGAAACCAATCTCTAAAATAAGCTAACAATTGTGGAACATTCCGCATGTCGCCGGATATCTTGTTGCATTTGGAAGTGATCACATATGAGCAAAGTAGCTCTTCCAAGTCTTGTACCCATTTGAGGTGGCATCTTCGGTGTAGAAAAAAAGGCTCCCAAAACCAAGAATGACACAAGAGAAGAGAAGTTTGCACAAATTGCCACCTGATGGAGGCTGGGGATGGATGATTGTGATTGGCTGCTTTTTTGTTACTGTTTGTACTCGTGCAGTTACAAGGTATGCAGGCTATCTATCTATCAAACTATCTATCTATCTGTCTGTCTGTCTATCTATCTATCAATCCATCTATCTGTCTGTCTGTCTGTCTGTCTATCTATCAATCCATCTGTCTGTCTGTCTGTCTGTCTGTCTATCCATCTATCTATCTATCTATCTATCTATCTAACAACTATCATCTATTATCCATCTGTAATCTGTTATCAATCATGTATTATCTATCTATTTTCTATCTGTTATCTGCTATTTATCTATCTATCGATCCATGTGTCTATATCCATTGGGCCATGTAGACAGAGAATGCACAGTACACAGGTATCAGACCTGTTATCCAGAATGTTTGGGACCTGGCGTTTTCCGGATAACAGATCTTTCTTTAATTTGGATCTTCATACCGCTACAAAAAAAAAATGTAAATATGAAATAAACCCAATAGGCTGGTTTTGCTTCCAATAAGGATTAAGACGATCAAGTACAAGGTACTGGTTTATTATTACCGATCCAATACCTGTAATAGTATTACATACGTAATATGCAAAGTGTATCCTGTTGCAGTATGAGCAAAGATCTCTGGTAGGCATTAGGTCACTGATAGCTAGAAAATAACATTCTCTGATCACTTAAAAAAACATACACAATTTTGATATGCAGGGTGTTCTGTAGAGTGATCCTAAAAATGTTTTTTCCCTATTCCCGCTCTAGTGAAAGAATTAGAAATAGGAAAAACATGGTGAAGAAAGGAATAAATGTTTCATAAACTAAGTACATTTTTACTGCACCAGCAGTTTTATTCGATAGGCCTCATTTATCATTCATGGACAGGGTGCAAAGTTCACTTGGAGTGCAAAGAGTACTGGACCTTCTGTATATGCATTACAGCTGTGCTTGCTACTGTTGCATATATGGGCAGTTGGTAGGTGGAACATACTGTAGGTGTTCACTATCCTGGGTGTTAATCTGGGACAAGGTGCAGAATTGCTCTGTACTTTAGCACGAAAGAGGGTGATTTTGCACCTCTTAGTGCTTTTGTGTTTGGTGCTTTAATTCAGATCATCTGTGTGTTTTTAGCACATATATTGATCCATTTACGCCAAACTTCCTGATTAGTTTTGTTCAGTGTCAGACTAAAGTCAATTGGGTCAACCAGGGACCTGTAGTTCCCCCTCAGCACCAAATCCACCTCACATTGCTGGCCAGTCAAACCCCAAACACTGCTTGAGGCTACCATCCCCAGCACTGCACACTTCATTGCCCCCACTCCAGCAGCAGGTGGTAGGTTACAAGTGGGATTGCAGTGCGACTAGTGTTTCCACCTGTTTGAACTGGACAGCTTAATTTTTCAAGGGACTCCCAGGTTCAAACCATTCTATCCAGTGTTCAACATTTTGTCAACTGGACAGAAATCCATAACCCTCAGATTTTTCCAGTGCGCTAGGCCAACCCTGTTTTTGTTGTTCTCCTCATCCCCTTTGTTACAGCTCAACAACATTACCCCACCCCAAAATTATTGTGCTTGCCCCAAAGTCCTAGACACCACCCCCATTTTGCCCTTTGTTTAACAACTGATAAAACTCGGATTTTCCCCAGTGTGCCAGGCTGACTCTGTTATTGTCTCATTCTCAACGTGCTTCTTCAGGGAAGTTACCTATTTAGTATTGCACTGATTCTGAAGGAGGAGGCAGTGGTGTTCTGAGGTTGATAATATTATGATATATATTATAATATATTAATATTATTATCCTTTATTTTTTAAAGCATATTGTTGATATCTAGTTTACACAAAGGTATACTGAATATCATACGTAAAATAATGTTTTTTTTCTTTATTTTGGTTAAAGAAAGACTGACTGTTCCTCTTGTGCAAGTCACAGTAAAAGGAGCAAAAATGAACTGCAGTGCATGTAATGGTTAACTGAAAAACAACGCGCTTCATGTTCTCTGAACACAGAATTACGTCAGTCCCTGAGGAACATCTTAAAACTTGCGTCATTTTCCTATTCAGTTAGCAATTAAAGACATCACCTCAAGTGCCTTTTGAGATTTTGTATGGTGGAGCAGTTTATTTTCAGATAGTTCTGAATCATTTGGAGTGCCACCCCGCTTCATTTGTATGTGTCACATTCACTTTAATATGATGGTCCAAGCATCTCCTTGAACTACAATTTTATTGTCTTTCTAGGTGCATATCTATATTCTTTGTAGAGTTCCAGTCATACTTTGCTCAAGACTATGCAAGGACTGCTTGGATACATTCCATTGTTGACTGCTCCACTATGCTATGTGGTAAGTGTTCCTCTTAGAGAAAAGCCCACAGCACAACCACAGAGTAATTTAAAATATCTATGCGGTGAAAATATATATAACCTCTATTAGCACAATTCAGAATTAAGATAAAGGGCAGCCAACGCCTGTACTTTTCTACATTTCAGCAACAGATGATAAAAGGTTTCTGATGTTTCATTATGTGTCAGAGATAAAATTTAAAGTATGGTATATTTATTTTTTTGCAGCTCCTATTGGAAGCTACGTGAGTAATCATTTCTCCTGTCAAGTTGGCATCATACTCGGAGGAGTGCTCGCATCCACTGGACTAGTTCTGAGTTCTTTTGCCACAAGCCTGGAGTATCTCTACCTCACTCTAGGTGTGCTCACAGGTAATTTGCACCAAGTTTCGTTTCTGTCCGGAACAGTTCTGCACTACACTTGAAAAATCCCATGATTGCTTTGTGCATTACTTTCAGGGATTTCTATAGGTTGTACCTGTGGAAATGTGTTTCGAAAGTGTCCGGACTCACTTTGTGCATTTAAGGTTTGGTAAAGAAAGTTCAGGAAGGATTGGGTGGGGAAGCATCACCACCAGCATAACTGATAATGCTTCCCCCTGTACCTTACAAATTTTAAAATATGTAGACAGCTGGAGGAAAAGAACTGCATAAGAATATTTTCTGTTAAATGGGAAAGGCTGTCAGTTTACCCTCTCAGGTACTTTTGGAGAGCCATGGCACTCCAGTAAACAAATGAAGTACAGTGTTTTTCATTTAATATAAATAGGTTTGTGTGAACCAAAACTCCATAAAGTGGTTGGGCCTATGCCCCCTTGCACCTAACATCAGTGTACCTGTTACACCTATTAACAAAAATGAGGCCAAGGTGAAGGTTGCAGGGGCTCAAGAGGGTCCTCTATAGGGAGACATTTTTGTGCAGTTAAAGAAAAATTTAAAAAAGCCAAGGAGATATAAACCTTGCCTATCATTATAGCTATTTTTGGGGAAAATAAGTATTACAAAAATTGTTGTTACTGGTCCTAATGCTTACATTATTTTCTAGTAGTCTTAAAGGAAAACTTGCCCCCAAAATGAATACTGTCATATTAAACAATCTTACAAAACTGGCTTATTTAAGTAAATTTACTTAATATTTAAGTAAAATATTGTCTTTTTACATCTCTTGCCTTGAACCACCATTTCGTGATGGTCTGTGTGCTGCCTCAGAGAAGTATGGAAGCTAAAGACAGAAGTATATTATCATAAAAATGGTTTATTTACATGAAGCAAGGTTTTACACATGAGGTGTTTTATGCAATATCTTATAGAGACATACATTGTTTGGGGGGGTATGGTTTTCCTTTAAGGTAACATGTATTTTTAGAGTGCCAACATTTTACGCAGTGCTGATTTCATAAACTGAAGCAAATTTTTGCTCCCCAATATTTGGCTGCAACTTTTACCTGCTGCAGCTAGAAAATAAAAGCTGCATTGTGGGAAAAAATGTCAAATGAAACACAAGGCCCGCTGTGTTCTGGCTTTTCCGCTGAGTGTTTTTTCTACAGAGTATTCTTTTAAGGCTCTTATTGAGATTTTAACTTTTGGGATCTTTCACCTTAATTCTTTATTTTTTATGTACTTTCCAGTTTATTTGTGTTTTAAGCAGAGTCGGACGGGGGGGACTGCTATCCAGGGCCCCGCTCCAGACCCCCTGGCCCCTCTACCGAGCCGCCTCACACGTGCATGCCCGCACAGAGCTTAAAGCTCATTGGTGCACGGAGCCGCACAGAACCGCGTGGTAAATAGTTTTTTTAGGGTCGGTAGGGGGCCTGGCGGGAAGCCTATGAGGCCAGTTCGACCCTGGTTTTAAGTGAATAATAAATCTTTGTTATATCCAGTATATTTTTGCGCACTTGTCATGGGAGTAATCTCATAATAAGTACTCAGTGTCCCCAGCAGTCATGATTTGTGACAGAGTTACCAAACTAGTTCTATGAAACAGCACCCAGGGCAAGAGAAACAATTCTTTAATTTGATTTCTCATGTTTGCAATACTATGAGCTGTTACGAAAAATGTATAGCAGAACAATAGATATAAGCCTGCTTGGATTATAGGTCAGATGCTGACCTAATGAATCCTGTTACAGGTAGAGTTTCAAAGCCCTACCCAGTTGCTATAGCTTTAGAAGGTTGGAAGCAGTCAGGGAAAAAGTGTATATAAATCATAAATCAAATTATCCACTTGGGTGCATCTCAGTACTTACACAGTTATGGCTTATTTGCTTTAAGATCAAAATACATATGCTTTATACTTGGATATTGAGATTGCCTGTTGTTTTCTCCAAACCCTATAATGACTCTTTGGCCACAGTGTTTACATTTCCAAACTTCATTGCTTTTTAAATTTGACAGGCTTTCTAAATTTAACAGAGCTGGCGTAAGGGACATTATTTGCTCAAACTAAATGGAAAGGGGTATAATAACAAGCATTATTAGTTTAGCGCAGCCTTGGTATTTAAAGATTAGTGTTTGGTCTCCTAGAGGATAGTATTAATAATCTGACGTTACATTGTTTTTGCATGGAAGCCGGCCAAACATTTACAAAGTAAAAATGTGCATTGCAGGCACCTGCATCAACAAAGAAGTTAATGTTTACTCAGTGGTTCAGTGTCTCCAGTTTGTCTTTTCAGCGATATTCTGGTGCACACTGAGCTAGCGTTATTTCATAAGCGTCACTCAAATAATGTTGTTTTAGGCCAAAACTGGAAATAATCAAGGGTTAAAAAAAAACTGATGTCAGTATCAAGAGTATAGAATTTACACAATGCATCTCTTTGAACCTGTAGAGCAGTCAGAGTAGCCGTGGCAATGTATGATTGGCACCTGGAAAGACATAAACATACACAAAACATCAGTGACATCAGCACAGAATCAGCAGAAAAGAAGATGGGGAGCTACTGGGGTAGCTTAAGAGACACAGATATTCCCGGCTAAAGGGCTGTGGTTGCCTTGGGCTGGTACAGAAACCCAAAACATAATGTACAATATTTATGTCCTACTTATTTAGTTAGGCTTTAATTCTCCTTTAAGACTAGGGCCTTGGTTGTTGGACTTTTTCAGCCCAAGCCACCATTTTGAAGGTGAAAATTTATGTCAGGGGAACCCGTAATTAGTAGCAAGGGTATAGATATAGGAAATTATTGGCGTATTAGCAATTCATGGCTTAAGAGTTTAAATGCCAAGGAATTTCCTATCACTTCAGCTAAACTGAAGAAGCCACTTGGATGAGTGGTGAAACGTATTAAAGAAAAACTCTGATTGTCCAGTTGCCTTTGACTTAATGCTACTAGATACCATGGCAAATTTCACAATAATTGATATTCAGGCTTGGCCTTCAGGTGTAGCTAGAGAGAAAATGAGTTTTCTTTCCAAATCTCACCATAAATAGCCTTAAGGTTGATCTTCCCTGTCACTGGTTAGGTTGGCCAACCCATTTAGGAACCAATATATCTCTTATAACATATCTCTTATAAGGAAGTATAAAGAACCTTCTCAGGTCACAGTGACATGAGAAGATTCTTACCTGCAAGCACTTCATTTAGAAAGTCTTGGCTAAAGATATTAAATGGGAAACCCTGGGGAAGTTGGAAATTGGTGGCAGTTGCATCTACTTGTGAAAAAAGATCATGACCGCCATACAGAACACCTGTACTATTATATAAAATATATATTTTATGAATGCTGGATGCAAATCAGTTAAATTCCAATGAGTAGGACTAAAGAATGTCCTATTTATAGTAGTATAATACAGATTTTTATATACGGTCAGCTATATGGCTTTAACAAATTGTCTGTGTTGTACCCTAATTACATGGGTATTCAACCCCCCTGGGCGCTAACCCCTTTCCTCCAACCCCTCGTAGTCCCCCTCCCTCTTCCCCCCAGGCAATTGCCCCTAAATTGCTACTTACCCCTCTGTGTAGGTCCCCTTCAGCGAAGTTTACATGGAGAATCTAATTTTCCAGGCGCTTCTTCCTGGGCTCTCTTCTGTTCCAATGGTTTCTTCCTGGATCCGGCTCCGTCGGCGGCGAATGCACAGTAGAATGCTGGTACTACTGCGCATGCGCACAAAGTTCACGAAGTTCAATCGGTGAACTTTGTGTACATGCGCAATAGTACCAGTGTCCTACTGTGCATGCACCTACGAACGCCGACGGATCCAGGAAGAAGCGGTTGGAAGAGAAGATGGCCCCTGTGAACTTCGCTGGAGGGGACCTACACAGAGGGGTAAGTAGCGACTTAGGGGCAATAGCCCAGGTGGAGAGGGAGGGGGGCCTACGGGAGGGTGGTGGGGAGGGGTTAGCACCGGGGGGTTGAATTCCCCTTTAAAAATTTACTGGTGAATATGGAAAGGACATCATTTCACAGTTCTAGCACCGTAGAAGTTATACATACATACTCTCATCATCACTTTTTCTCTCTCATTTCTTTAGGTCTTGGATTTGCACTTTGTTACAGCCCTGCCATTGCAATGGTGGGCAAATACTTTGAGAAACGGAAAGCTTTAGCGTATGGGATTGCAATGTCTGGGAGTGGCATTGGCACCTTTTTTTTAGCCCCTGTTGTTCAGCTGCTCATTGAACAGTTTTCCTGGCGAGGGGCGTTACTCATCCTTGGAGGATTTGTTTCCAACCTTTGCGTTTGTGGTGCTTTGATGCGGCCAATTACCCTTAAGGAGGACTCTTTGCATTATCCACTCAAACAAGAGCAGATGGAGAATGAGGCAAATATTAGCGTTCAACTGGATTCCTCATGCTCCCCTCTGTGCCAGGACTGTTCTCATAAAAGACTTTGCTACTGCACCAAAAAGGAATACAGTTTCTTACTAAAACCAAAGTTTGTCATACTCGCAGTGTCCTTCCTTTTTCTGGCCTATGGATGTAGTCCTCCCTTCGTCTACCTTGTTCCTTATTCTCTAAGTATGGGAGTAAGCCACCAAGAGGCTGCCTTCCTGATGTCCATTCTTGGAATCATAGACATTGTTGGTAATATCACCTTTGGATGGGTCACTGATAGAAGGTAAGATTTCAAGAGCTGTGAGGTATATAAAGCACCTTCTCTATGTGTGTCCTTACGAGTAGTGATGGGTGAATCTGACGCGTTTCACCGAAAATGTGCGAAACGTAAGTCTTTCAAGAGGAATCAGTGATAAGTCTGCATGAGCATTCCTCCCTGTCACATGACTACGGATAGATCATTCTGTGGTTTGATATATTTACAATCGGAGGTACCTGGGACCTGTTATCCAGAATGGTGGTTCCAATCTATTAAAAAATTTTTTTTAAACATTAAAGGAGAAGGAAAGTCCTTTTTTACTTAGGGCAGCCAAAAGTTATGGACATCCAAGTAATCGGGACCTGTTATCCAGAATGGGGGTTTCCAGTCTACTAAAAAAATTATTTAAACATTAAGGGGTAGATTCATCAAAGAGTGAAGTTAAGAGTGAAGTTC
>CM044443.1:32774223-32786959 GCA_024363595.1 Xenopus borealis | reverse complement strand
CTGCTATTCTAAACAAACAGAGAGCTTCTAGAGCTTTTTACTCAGGTATGGTAAACATTCTATAGAATAAATATAGCATTCTAGCTTGCTCTATTGCAGCTAATCTGTTGGCAATAAAATGTCTCTGTAGCTTTCCTTCTCCTTTAATAAAATAACCTGAATTAATCGGATTACAGAAAAACTCAATAAAATCAAGTGAAAACATGAACATTTTCTGGGTTTTTCAATTTTTTTCAAGTTTTTTTTTGCCGAAAACCCTGAAAAAGTCCTATTTTTGAGCTAAACCCTCTGAAGACCACGATAACTTACATTGGGGATAGGTGCCTCTCTTATTGACTTATACAGGACCTCAACAGGTCTGAGATGAGATGGCGGATTTTCGATTCAGAATTTTTTGCCGCATAATATAATGTATTGTAATGTATATAATAAATCTCAAAATATTCTATTTTTTTTCCACTATAAAAATTCAAGTTTTACCCCAAAAAAGTTTGAGGGTTAAAGGGGTGGTTCACCTCTAAGTTGACTTTTAGTATGTTATAGAATGTCCAATTCTAAGAAACTCTTCAAATGGCCTTCATTATTTCTTTATAGTTTTTAAAAAATTATTTGGCTTTTTCTTCTGTCTCCTGACAGTTTTCAAATGGGGGTCACTGACCCCATCTAAAAACAAGAAATATATTGTTATTGTTCCTTTTTATTACTCATCTTTTTATTCAGACCTTTCTTATTCATATTGCAGTCTCTTTTTCAAATCGGTGTGTTCGCTAGAGTAGTTTGGACCCTAGCAACCAGACTGCGGGAATTGCAAACTGGAGAGCTTCTGAGTAAACAGCAAAATAACGCAAAAACTACAAATAATAAAAAAACCCAATTGCAAATTGTCTCAGAATATCACTCTCAGTCGGGTGTTTGTGTGAGTATGTAGGCACACTAAAGAAGAGTATACATAACTATTGCTCGCTAACGTTCCCCCCTGCAGTAGTTCTTATATTCATGTATTTATTGCACCACAAGTGAGATGGTAGTAATACAGTAACCAACAGATCAGGGTTATTCATATACATATGCTTAGTATATAATGCATGTTATGGGCTCTACTTGATCATATTGAGTTGTAATTATTGATCAATGACTTAAAATGTTCACCAGGACCTTCTTTATGTTTCCCAGGTTCCTAAAGAAGCATCGATACTGCTGCTACCTCATAGCCGTGGGGCTGGATGGCCTCTGCTGCCTGTTTCTTCCTTTCCTGAAATGCTTCCAGTTGCTGGTGCCTTTCTCTGTCATGTTTGGCTACTTTGATGGGGCCTATGTGGCTCTCATTCCTGTCATTACTGGAGACGTTGTAGGAACTTCCAATTTGTCCTCCGCCCTGGGAGTGGTGTTCTTCCTGCATGCAGTGCCGTATTTGGTGAGCCCTCCAATTGCAGGTAGGTTTTCTAAATCCAGTTTTTAACTGTGTAGGCAATATCACAAAAAGACTAAAATACGAGCCTGGTATTAGCCACCTAAAACTGCTACAATTTCAGAAACCTCTAAGAATAGAGAATTAATGTTAACTACAAAGTTTACATTTTTTTTTAAAGAACTTTTTCAGTTATTTGACAGCAAGGGACTGAATGAGTTAACAGAGCCCATTCACTCCAGTACAATAGTGTACAGTGAGATTAACCCCAACTGATACTTGTGCCCAGTTAGAAACTAAGGGTGGCCATACACGGACAAATTAAAGCTGCCTATATCGTTCCTTTAGACTGATTCGGCAGCTTATCTGCCTGTGTAGGGGGTGTTGCGATGGGTCTCCCCGATCGATATCTGACCAAGATATTGATCCAAGATATTCTTCTTTGCAATTGAGGAATACATTGGTTAGTTTATGCAGTTTATAAAGTCTATAGGAAAAAACTGAAACTGAATTTGTTTGAGTTTTTTTTCTCCTGAATTTTGTCCATGACTTTTCATGTGATAAACCATGAGATAACTTATTCACATTTAATTGAATCTGACTTTGAAATTTAGTTGTAATATTGGTGTGTAGGCATCTCAGGTCATTTTACCTGGTCATGTGCTTCCAGAAAGAGCCAGCACTTTAGGATGGAACTGCTTTCAGACAGGTTATTGTTTTGGTTATACGAATTGTTTGATTAGCAGGACTTGCATTTTACTATTGAGTGCTGTTTCCATATCTACCAGGGAACTTGTATTTGAACTTGTTACATTTCTATTGTTCTGGTGATACATTATACATTATGTATATTACATTATATACAGGTATGGGACCGGTTATCCAGAATGCTCAAGACCCAGGGTTTTCTGGATAAGGGGATTATTTGGATCTCCATACTTAACATATGCAAAAAAAATCATTTGAACATTAAATAAACACAATAGGATTGTCTTGCCTCCAAAATTAATTAAATTAATTTTAGTTAGTTATAAGTACAAGGTACTGTTTTATTATCATAAAAGGAATTCATTTTTTAAAATGTGAATTATTTAATTGAAAAAATGATTTCAAAATAATGGAGTCATTCAGAGTTTTCTGGATAACAGATCCTATACCTACTTTAGAAGCAAAGGATGTTTTCCTGGAGTTCTTCCTAAGAGCTACAATGAATTCTTCAAGCACCATATTGGAAAATATTACTTAATGTCAAGTTGATATAAGATATTTTTTCTTTGTTCAGGTTGGCTGGTGGACACGACTGGTGACTACACAGCAGCATTCCTTCTTAGTGGGTTCTCCATGATATTCTGCGCTGTTCTGTTGGGTCTGGCTAAAATGATAAGTAGGATAAAGAAGAAACCTCATGCCGTAGCTGTGGCCACTTCTGAAATAAAGCAAGAAAACTGGACAAATGGAGATGTGTCCTGTCTCAACGCAATAAACCAAAAAGAGGTGTAGGTAATCAATTGTGCCAAGAACAAACAAATATGCCATTGTTCAGCATCTTTCTCATGCAATCACAAACCAGCAGGAATCTACGGTGGGCACAGTTTATATATGAGGAAAGACAATATTAATCAATGAAGGTTTCATACAATCCCACAGAGTGGGCATTGTGGAGGAATTGCCAAAATGGAATAAGCTTGAGTTGCATGGAGACTGCACATAGACTGCACGTTATAATGCAATGGATGGACATGACTGAAGGGTTTTGTAATGATACTCTCAGCCAAGGAGAATACCTTGTGCCTTACTAGTATAACTATTACCCAGAAGCAGCTGTACAGCTTCATATCTGGGACATTTTTTCTTTTACATCAGGCTAAATGCACATTATTGTGAGGAGAAGACACTGTGAGTGATCGGTTGATCGTCTTCCTGATTCTGGACTGGAACACAGTGCCATTTACTTGAACGGATTTGGGGTGGGTCAGTGGATGTCAATCAGAAAAGCCATTAAATTGATAACAATGAAGCTACACAATGTATAGTCAATTTATTTATCATCCTAATACTTGTTTGTTCTGTAGCAACCCATCAAGTCACCAGTGAAAGGCACCTGGACCATGTAAGGTGTGGAGTAGTGATGGGCGAATCTACCCTGTTTTGCTTCGCAGAAAAATTCCAGCGAAATTCGCAATTTAGAGAAAAAATTTGCGAAACGAGTCGAGTGTCGTTTTCGTTGCGTCAAAAACGACACACGACTCGATTTTTCTTGTTGAAGCCAGCGAATTCCTGCGTTTTGCGGGAATTTGACGCAAATTCGCCCCAGGCGAATAAATTCGCCCATCACTAGTGTGGAGTTTACTGCACATAGGTGGGATTTGGGGACATTGGGAGTGGGCTAGGAAGTTTGGGTTGTGACCAGGCAAGTATATAGGGCTATACAAGTCCACTAGCCTTCATGGGGGCTCCTTTTGCCTAGAAGATATATCAGAGTTCACTCGTTCAAAATCACCAGACTCCTGCCTCACTACATGCAGGATTTGTGCCAAAATCAGTTATTTAGTTAGATTGTGTTTGTACTGGAATCCTTTTTTTGAGTAGGCTCTAATACATTAACTAAGAAAGGGAGCCCTCCCTAAAAGATATATTGTCAACTGTCAATCAAAATCAGATCCCAACTCCTGCATGAAGACAGACAGATGCTACGAGAGAGAGTAAAGATAAAGTTGATTTCAGAAATGGTACAGAGTGTATATTTAGAACGTTTCTTTCTTACTTCAATATGATGAAGCTTTTTAGAAATTTTAATTTTTGTTATAGTTCCCATTTAAGGGTGGACTAAGGGGAAAGTTCACATAACTATGCCTCCAGAAGGAATACCTAAAGGAGAACTAACCCCTAAAAATGTATATAGCTAAAAATTTCATATTTTATATACCACTACTGTCAGGGCTAGATTCATCTTTCCGGTGCCCCAAGGCTGGCCACGCTGTTTCTCCTCTGCACCGTCCCCTTCCCCAGTGTGGAAACGCACACACAGTGACACTCACATGCTCAGTGGGCTCTGAGCAGCTGTTGAGAAGCTAAGCTTAGGGGTTGTCACTACTGTAATTATCAAGCAGAAAATGAGGTTGGACAATAAGATACATAAGCTGATGCTACAAGACTATTAAATTAGATTATTAAATGCTGATGCTAGTTGCACTGGTTTCTGTGCTGCCATGTAGTAATTATCTGTATTAATGACTAATCAGCCTTATATTGTGACTATATTTCTATTCTATATGTACTGTATATTGTGAGTGGGTCCCTAAGCTCAGTAAGTGACAGCAGCACAGAGCATGTGAATCAGTGAATCAGCAGAAAAGAAGATGGGGAGCTACTGGGGCATCTACTGGGGAGACACAGATCTTTACTGCTAAAGGGCTGTGGTTGCCTTGGGCTGGTAAATAAGCCCATAACATAATGTACAACATTTGTAGCTACTTCTTTAGTTAAGGTTTAGTTCTCCTTTTACCAACAGGTAAAAAAAAATTATATCATAATAAGGGACTTATTAAAGAAGTTGGCATATACTGTACATACGGTATCAGTAAATTACCTTTTTTATGTTTTTTACCTTTAGTCACCATTTTGTAATGTTATGTGTGTCACTCTCCACTGACAGGGCATGATGCAGGTTCTATCTGTAACAGGAAGAACAGTCTGTTCAATCACTGACTGATGTTTGTGTGCCCATGCTTTTGGTGTGAGCACAGTGCCCAATATGAGCCAGAGGGCAGACTTTATTGCCTAAAACTGCAGTGTTTTAAATATGGACTCAAATGTGATATTATATAAAGCCCTGCACTGTTCAGCAGTATAGATTTAAAGATAAACATTCATATCCCATTTTAGGCTGGGTCCCTTGTCTAGATATCCCACCCAGAAAAAGTCCAACCCTTTTGTTCATGCAATAGGATCCAGGAACAGGTGTGAGAGCCGTTATCAGAAAACCTGTTATCCAGAAAGCTCCGAACTACAGAAAAGCCATCTCCCATAGACTCCATTTTATCCAAACTATCCAAATTTTTTAAACTTATTTCCCTTTTCTCTGTAATAATAAAACAGTAGCTTGTTCTTGATCCAAACTAAGTTATAATGAACCCTTACTGGAAGCAAAACCAGCCTATTGGGTTTATTTAATGTGTACATGATTTTCTACTTGACTTAAGCTGTAAAAAAACTAATTACAGAAAAACCCCAGGTCTCAAGCATTCAGTTTTTTTATTGGGATGGCATGTATGAGGTTACAACAATATATTTTAATATTTTTTAACAAGATATTTATACAGTCTTGAATTACACAAATTAGTTAATAATCATGTCATAGTATCATTTCAGTGGTTATTACACAATATGGATTAATTAATTGGTAGAATTGTGATTTCCCAGGAGCCGATGTCCCTCAACAAACCTCATTTACTAGTAAGGTAATTTCTCAGTACAGTGTGATATTCCATACAACATTCCAAAGCTAAGTATAAAGTGAGTTAACAGAGCAGCAGAACTATAACAAGATATTTACCTAAGGTAAACAGAAAAATAATGGTGTTTTTATTACTGAGCAGATAAGGTGCATTGTAATATGTATAGAACTGCATGATACATTAAGTTTTGGGGATCTCATTGATATATATAAAATTCTCCAACTAGGTCACACTCTTAAGTATAAGATGTAGCATTTATTTCACACACATAAAATAAAGAAACATCCTATACAAAACGATGAGATTCAATATATATATATTGAAATGTGTTGGGGGAGCATATTGAGATATATATATTTATATATATATAATATATATATATATAATACACAAAAGCCGTAAATATCTTGTAAATTATATCCTTATAAACGGTGAGTTCTGATGTCATCAGTTATAAACGGTGAGTTCTGAGATCATTTCTGTCACATGACTCACTGAAACTTGTGTATTATAATAAATAAAGTACCTCCAGTTGCAAAATATGAGGATATTAGAAGTTACCTCGGAGTTCCATGACCTGTATAAAAACACTCGGCCTTCGGCCTCGTGTTTTTATATGGTCATGAAACTCCTCGGTAACTTATAATATCCTTATATTTTACAAGAGGGGGTACTTTATTCACTATATCGTGAATAACTACCCCCTTTTGTAAATTATAAGCATATTTTAAATTACGGAGGAGTTTCATGACCATATAAAAGCACAAGGCCAAGGAACTCCGAGGTTACTTCTCATATCTTCATATTTTACTTTATTTATTTTAATACACAATTTTAAGTGAGTCAGGTGACAGAAATGACATCACCACTCACCGTTTATAAGGATATAATTACTAAGCTATTCATGGCTTTTGTGTGTATATCCTCATATTTTACATGCAGGGGTGCGCTATTTATTATAATACACAACTTCAAGTGAGTCATGTGACAGAAATGACATCATTAAGCACTGATTCTAACTGCTGACATCACTAAGCACCATTGATAAGGATATCATTTTTTATGTAAGAGCGGAGAGTAGGCAGGGGAGGGAGAAGCAGTCGGGCAGTGTGGGTGCTGTGTTGGGCAATTGGGCAGATGGCCTGGACAAATAGTACCATATTGCCATAGCCACAAATACTATTTGGCCCAACTCTGCAAGTTATTTATTTTTATTTATATGTTAACTGCGCTAATGTTGAGCTAACTGCTAAAATGTAAAGTACAGACCAAAACTAAATGAGTTCATGCTTATATGTCCAATTAGCAATGCAGGTATCTTCAATTGATTTTCTTCACATCATCTTCAGATCAAAGAGAACACTCAGATATTCATCATTGGATGGATCATTGCTTAAAGCTTTTTCATACAATTTCATTGCATTCGATTTATCCTGGTTTTCCTTACTGATGAACCCAAGCAAAGCAAACCCTGAAGCATCCCTGGGGTTTGTCGCTAATCTCTGTCTGGCTATCCTACTTAGAGACGTCTCACACTCTTCCCTGTGTTTATTCTGATTAGGAATCCGCAGCCCTTCCTTGTACTGTTCTACTGCTTCATCTTCACATTTCTTCAATTTTTCAAGAAATTCCCCATAATGTAAGTGGGCTTGTTGTTTCTCACATTCAGGAGTGGTTGTAAGCTCTGTGGCCTTTTTGTAAGTTTCGTCTGCTTTTTTAAGTTGATTTGATCTGACATACATATCTGCTAAATCAAAATGAGCATGTAGAAATGCCTTTTTCACTTCTAGCACCATTTCAAAGTGAAATATGGCCTTTTCTGTTAGATCCTTTATGTTCTGCGTATCTGGACTTCTGTAATTACCTCTTCTCTTCTTTTGTATGAGCATTTGTCTGTAGCACAGTCCCAGCTGATGATGGAGAAAACCGGAGGTAGGAGTAATGCTTACAGCCTTCTTCAGGACCCTAATAGCTTCCTCAAACATCCCTGCTCGCCTGTAAAATTTGGCAACATAGCGAAGTACATATGGAAGATCTGGTGTTAGTTCTAGGGCCTCCTTAATATACTTCATTGCCTCTGCTTGTCTCTTTAACTGCTGTAGTTTCAAAGCCAAAAGTACCTTAATTACAGAGTCCTTTGGATTCAGCTTAACTGCCCGTTGCAATAGTTGGAATGACAAACTTGTAAAATCGGGGCCGTCTCTACCTCGGAATTCCTCCAACCTATAAACTACAGTTGCCAGTCCACTATTCCATTCAGGATCATCTGGATTCGCTTTAAGAGACTCTTCAAAACAACCTTTTGCTTTCTCATAGTATTGACCACAAAATTTCAGCAGAGCCCATCCTTGTTCTCCTTTGGTCTCAGATTCCAAAAGATCTTCAATTCCTTTTGATTGTGTATTAATAGCATTTATCTTGTCAATATAGAGCTTGGAGCTTTCACTATCATTAAGGTAGTAATAGACCCATGCATAGTTGGAGAAGGTCAGCAGATATTTTATGTCGGTCTCCAATACTTTAGATTCCTGAAGAATGGCCTCTGCTTTTTGGAGATTAACAATAGCCTCTTTATAATCATTATTCAAGTGGTTTACATAGGCCAGCAGGTTATATACTCTCCCTTTAAGATTCTTGGTTAAATATTCCAGTTTAATTTTAAGTCTTTCTTCCAGTTCTTTAATATCAGCATCCTTTTCCTTTAGCCCCCATGTAAAGTGGCACTTCAGCTCTTCCAATTGAGATTTCAGTGTAGCCTGTGACTCACTGTAAATATAATATAAAGCACACAGTAAGCATTTGCAATACTCATTAAACAAAAATGGTTCAAGGGGCAGGAAAACACACACAAAGGGCATCTCTGTGTTTAGCAGACCTGTATTTAGGAGGGGTAGGAGGTTGGCAGCACATGGGTGCCCCCTAGCACACCCCTAATTTGCACATTATTTAGCATGCAAACCCATACAGCTCATGTACTCTGATCATTCCATTGCCCATACAGCTCCTGTGCTCTGATTCTTTCACTGCCCATACAGTTTCTGTGCTCTGATCCTTCCACTGCCCATACAGCTCCTGTGCTCTGATCCTTCCACTGCCCATACAGCTCCTGTGCTCTGATCCTTCCACTGCCAATACAGCTCCTGTGCTCTGATCCTTCCACTGCCCATACAGCTCCTGTGCTCTGATCCTTCCACTACTTACTATGGTAAAAACCTGTTCTTATTTGCAGTTATGTGTGCATACATCTAAACCTATCATTGGCTCTTACTGCAGCTTACCAAGCGATACATATTGCTGCGCAGATACACTGATAATTACAGGCACTCAGTAGGGCAATTAACTTAAAAAATAAGATATCAATCTTATATAAATACTAGGTATGCACCAAATCCACTTTTTGGGATTAGGCTGCATACCCAAATCCTTTGTGAAAGATTCAGCCGAATACCGGATCCTAATTTGCATATACAAATTAGGGATGGAAAAGGAAGGAGAAATGTTTTTTACTTTTGACATGATTTCCCGTCCCACACCTAAGTTACATATGTAAATTAGGATTCATATTCGGTCCAGCCATGCACAAGGATTCGGCCGAATCTGAAGTCTGCTTAAAAAAACCTGAATACTGGTTGAATCCCGAACCAAATCCTGGATTTGGTGCATCCCTAATAAATACATCAAATACTGAACAATGAAAGCAACTGTAATTATAATATATATTCATTTACAGTGTGAAGTTGCTTGTACATGTAATTGCTATTAAATGTAGTCTTCTCTACTCCAGCCAAGAATCGATTCCCCAGAATACCTTGCACATATCTGTCATTTTCTTTTCAAGCCCTGTTAGTCCAAACCCACAAGGTGCCTGGAAATACTGTCAATGGTAAAACACTTGTATAAATTGTGCAATCATTTGAATTTATTCTTCTTGAAAGGAATATGCAAATAAATATAAATGCAATAGCGTTGAACTAACTAAGAGTGGGCTATGTATCTGTATCTCATCAGTCATTGAACTACCTCAAAGGACTGCAGGATGAAAATGTATCATCTAAGAATCTCTTGGCTTTTGCAATGGCAGCTCATGGAATAGCATGTTCCCTATGATAAAACAAATGAGTTTGCTTTGCCCCATTGAAAAGAATAAAATCACATTAAATGCTTGGGACCTCAGATTTCCCAGATAAGGGAGTTTTCCATAATTTGGATCTCTATATCTGCTAAAAAAAAATTAAACATGAAATTAACCCAATAAGAATATTTTGCCACCAATATAGATTCATGCAGCTTAGTTCCCATCAAGAACAAGGTATTGTTTTATCATTTGTTTACAGGGACAGCATAAAAACAAACACTAAATAGGACAAAGAGGAAAAATGAAGCTGCTAGTTTGGTCCCTGCAAGGTAGAGTATTAGATTCTCAGTTTTCAGATCATTTGAATTCAATCTGAAAAATAATCCCTGGGAAATACTAAATTACTGTAATTCATATCACTCTGAAGGCTTCAACTAGAAAGAATTAAAACTGTGTAACTATGACTATTTACCTCATTGTTTGTTTTGTGTTGCTTGTAAAGAAACCGGTTTGCTTCTGGGTCTCCTGCAATGAACAGTGACTGACTGCTGCTGATGCTGCTGTTTATAGAGAGGAGATCCTAGCATAGTGGCTCAGGGAGGGAACAAGGCAGAAACGAAACTAAATCTTCAGGCACCAGCATCTGATATTCAAGTAAAAGGAAACCAAAGGAAAAGCTGAGAATGCAGGGACATACATATAGCTGAGCCGGTACTGGTATGGGATCCATTATCCAGAAAACCCTTATCCAGAAAGCTCCAAATAACAGAAAGGCCATCTCCCACAGACTCCATTTTATCCAAATGATTTCCTTTTTCTCTGTGATGATAAAACAGTACCTTGTACATGATCCAAACTAAGGCGCCCGTTTACTAAAGCCTGGTAAATGTTACTATATATTTTCACATGTTATCGCTGCGAATATTTTTCCGCCAAAATATTCGCAGTGACAAAGTTTACTAAAGAGCGATGCGCTCAGAAATCATTGCGATCAGTTGCGGTAATTTTAGCGAATTGCAAATTTTCTGGCGACAAATATGTTTGTGAATATTTATGCTAGAAAATAGTCTTGCGGTTATTATGGCGGTTATTATGACAATTTTTACTGCGATATTTATGGCCAGAAATTCATCTTCTAAAAAAAATTTAGATTATAAAAAAGAAAATACTGCTATACTTACTTATTATGCTATTCTGAATTCTCTACTATTCATCAAATGTACAGAATTCCTTAATTATAATGTTTCCCTGGCTGGAATACATGCCTTCAGCCCTAACATGCCTTCAACTAACACATTGCAGGTCAAAGTACATGCATTTAAGGAAAAACTATATCAAATAATAAAAGATTGACCAATTACAAGAAACTTTTCAATTGGTCTTCAAAGTTAACTTCAAAGTGAAGCACCCCTTTAAAGTACGTGTATATGATTGAATGAATAACTGAATGTACTTGTGAATATTCGTAACGTTATGGTTGCGATTTATCTCTACATTCACTTTTGCTAAAGTGTGTTTGAAAAAGTGCGTTTAAATAAGTGCGGTTATGTGTGGAGGTCATTAAACTGCTAATAATTGTCGCCATATTTTGCATTTTGCTATGGTATTGACTGTAGAACAAAGTATTGTGTGGCGACAAGTATTAGCAGTTTAATGACCTCCACACATAACCGCACTTATGTAAACACACTTTAGCAAAAGTGAATGTTGAGATTAATCGCAACCATAACGTTGCGAATATTCACACAAACGTTACTGCGTGCAAATATTTTGTCGCAATGATGTCACATGCGCACCTGTGCAGATATTTATTAGTCACCAGCATTCTGAAGCCATGGCAGGAGTCAGCTCCCTCTCAACTGCTGAAGCCACCTACATTGCTCGATACCTCATCACCCCTAAGCTTAGCTTCTCAATGGCTGCTCAAAGCCCAATGAGCATGGGAGACACTTTCCAAGATGGTGTTACCCTGTGATGAGTTCAAAGTCCTGGACCATTGTTGCTATCGAGAAGCTAAAATTTTAGGCTGGTGTTATAAGTCCATTATATAATATACTGAATTTAGCTTTGTTTATTGTTAGGGTTTAGTTCTCCTTTAAAGTAATAGTCTTGCCCTGCACTGGTAAAACTGCTGTGTTTGCGTTAGAAACAATACTATTGTTTATTAATATAAGCTGCTGTGTAGCAATGGGAGCAACCATACAAAGGAGAAAAGGCTCAGGTTACACAGCAGATAACAGATAAGCTCTGTAGAAAATAATGGTGTTATCTGTTATCCGCTATTTAACCTGTGCCATATAGCCTTTTTTAAATGTCCACCATTGGAAATGCAGCTTGTTTAGTACATGAACTATAGTACTGTTTCTGATGCAAACAGATCCATGTTACCAGTGCAGGGCAACAGTACATGATATTTTCATTACTTTGAAACACTTCAAATTGGTGTTACTATTCCTTTAACCTTCCTGCACTTGTTCCAAGATCTTTGTAAATAGTTGACCATGAGAACACTAACAAAAAATGTATGTGTTCACCATTATATTACTATTTTATTTTTTATCAGTAGCTGCTGCTGTCTTTTAAAATAAAGTGGGCATACTTGGGAAGCATAATACATACAAATGGGCTTATTGTGTGTCAGAGGATATGAATATAAAACTGAGAGGACGAGATTTACAATATACATGTGCCCCATACAGCTCCTGTACTCTATCCTTCCATTACGCATACAGCTCATGTGCTCTGATCCTTCCATTACCCATACAGCTCCTGTGCTCTGATCCTTCCACTGCCCAT
>CM044443.1:32725586-32748502 GCA_024363595.1 Xenopus borealis | reverse complement strand
CCATATCACAGAAAGAAGAATTAAAAAATATATGTCTCCCTAGTTATTTGAATCAATTTAAACAAATAGTTTCCAGATTGCAGATTTAATTCATATACATTGCCAACCCAATATTCAACATTATAATGAAGTGGCATCATTGTTATAGAAGTATATGGCAGACCTAAGAATAATAACATCCTACATAAATCGACCAAAATATAAAGGTTCAAAACTGTATTATATAGTACTTTGCAAAACCTCCCCCTAGGGCATAATTAAAACCCATCATATCAATAGCAATTCAATAATTCCCGTATAGCGTTGGCAAATTGTATTAATCAACTTATCAATCAACTTCATGGGAACACCTCATAAATTATACCTAATAAAACTTCAATAGTCAACTAAACAATATTTGATGCCTATCATAACAGTGAAACAATGTTCCCTAGCAATCACAAATTCCCAAGAATGTATCCACATTCTGTTAACCCCTATATCAGTGGTCCTCAAACTTGGCCCTCCAGCTGTTAAGGAACCACAAGTCCCACAATGCAATGATGGAGTCTGACAGCCACAGTCAGGAAAATGCATTGTGGGACTTGTAGTTCCTTAACAGCTGGAGGGCCAAGTTTGAGGACCACTGCCCTATATGGTCAAAGTATATAATTTATTCTAGGGTTAATAACAGGGAAAGACAATGAAATCCTGATTTAAAGATGCCCTTTAGTCTAACAGTATTGAGCTAATGGAAAGTAGAGCCAAGTAAATTAGATAAAACATGCTAGTGAACATGTCTCATTTAATCCACGTGGTGACAGAGTGTCTAGTTTGTGTATCCATTGGGCTTCACGCTGTAACAGAAGTCTATCCCTGTCACCACCCCTCCTAAGAGGTGCAATCGAATCACTAAGCATACAACACAATGTAGGTAAAGCATGTTGTCTATTAAGACAATGTCTTGCCAAAGGTGTATCAGCTTTTCCTGTAGATAGAGCATTTCTAATACTCAATCGATGGTTATTCATTCTTAATCTGAATGGAGTGATGCATTTACCAACATAGTACAGTCCACAAGGACATGTAATAAAACAACATAATCAGACACACAGGCCAACCTCTGTCTGATAGAAAACCTATGTCCAGTCAATGGTGTGGGAATGTTTGGCCTGTCAGCATAAACCCACAAGTTCGACACCCGCTGCAACGATAGCAGCCCGTTTTTAGTTCTGTTAGCCAACTCTTTGTTGTTTTTTTGGCAATATTCGATAGATCAGTGACCACCAATGAGTCCCATAGTGACTTACCTTTCCGGTATGCACATACTAGAGGAGGTGTATCTTTAAAGGGTAAGCTAGAGTCCATCTGTACAATCTGCCAATTTCATTTAATTACTTCAGTTACTGTTTTACTCATAGGAGTATAATCCGATACAAATGTAAGTCCCTCAATACGGAATTTACTCTTCACTGTGGTGTTATCCCGAAATGTTGTCCATGCTCTACATAATTCTTTTTCCACATGTCTGTGCTGGTAACCCCTATCAACAAATCTCTCAACCATCTATTTTGCCTGTTGATGGGCAGTCTCAGAATTTGAGTTATTACGGAAAACCCGTAAAAATTGTGAATATGGAATAGATTTCAATGACGCCGGTGGATGAAAGCTATGTGCAAGGAGAATGGTATTACGATCTGTTGCTTTACGAAAAAGAGTTGTACCAACTCCATCCCCTTCACGGAAGATCCTTATATCCAAAAAGTCAATTGTTGTTTCGTCAAAATTAAGCATAAATTTGACAGTAGTGGGTAACGAATTAAGGGCTTCAACAAATGATTGAACTCCAATGTGGTCCCCATGCCAGATCAGAAAGATATCGTCAATGTATCTACAGTAAAATATTAACTTATCTGAAAACTCAGAAAAAATATAATTTCTTTCAAACTGATTCATAAATAAATTGGCATATGAGGGGGCCACATTAGAGCCCATGGCAGTTCCCCTACACTGTAAATAAAAAGTATCTTCAAAACAAAAGTAATTATGTGTCAAAGTCATCTCCAGTAATGTACATAAGAATTCAATCGGTGGTGATTTATGTTGTGCCTCAACTAAGGCAACCCTACACGCCTCCACTCCTGCTGTATGTGGAATGATGGTATAAAGGCTGGAGACCTCTAGTGTCGCCAGTAAACAGTGCTCGGGTAATCCTTGTATATCTCTGAGTTTTTCTATCAGTGCTGGGGTGTCTCCTATGTATGATTCCATAGTGACACACAAAAAGCCATCCAAATACTTTGACACTCCTGAAAATAGAGAGCCACGTGCCGAAATGATTGGACGTCCCAGAGGTGCAGTTGAAGATTTATGAACCTTTGGGAGTGTATACACAATAGAGCAGATAGGAAATTTAGTAGACATAAATTCCAATGTACTGGTATTGATACAGTCCATTGAAAGCGCATGAGTTAGACAAGCATCAAGCAACCGCTTGAATTTATCAGTAGGATCCGCCTTTAATTGTGTATAAGTATGTGGATCTTGAAACTGGAAACTGTGACAATAATTCAGATCTGTAATAAGAGCGATCCATTAACACAATGGAACCACCACAGCCAGGCGAACAATCAAATTATGATCCGATTTAAGTGTACCAATTGCCTCCATCTCCAATCTAGAAAGATTGGAGGTTTTTTTTAGAAAACTTCTGTATGTCTCTTTTAGTAATACCTCCATAGATTCTAATTGAATTAGCTGTATTAGGTGGGTCAAATGTGCTCTTAGGGCGAAATCTCTCTATGGGTAAATCAGGTTCATCTTTAAAATGATCCTTCAGCTTCATTTTCCTTTGAAGTCGGTATAGATCGACATCCATCTTAAAATCATGTCAGAGTCAAGTGCAGAGTAAGCACAGTGGAGCTCATGAGAGCCATCTTCCAGCTTTTCTAATTTATTTGGCAAGAGAGTGCCATATTCGCGCATGCTAGAGCAGTCTGGAGCAGTCTTCCGGTTCTTAGCAACTGCGCATGCGCCAAATGTGATGGATATTGCCGAAGGGAAGTAAGAAGACCTGAAAAAATATGTAGAGCCGGAAGATGGAGCCCATGGGCTCTGTTGCATTTACTCTGCACCTACAGGTGAGTAAATGATTAGGGGCACTTATAGATGTTATCCCCTATGAGGGGGGGGCAGGGAGGGGGGACTATATAGGGTACTGGGTAGGGGTTTTTATTCATGGGGGGGTGAGTTCTCCTTTTTATCAAATACATTTCCATTTTGGTATTACCTTCTAATGAACAGTTTGCATAAATTTACCTAATTATGTGGTCTTTAGGGACAACAAATAGAAAACTTTTGCAAATGACTTTTCTTGGCTGCTAATTCAGCATCTGAAAATACAGCACCCGGCTTGTGTATAGTGTGTCTTACCACAGCACAACCCCAGTATATTCTACATTACCCCACATGATTTCATATATATCAATCTCTCACAATTGCTTAATCTGCTACATTTCTCTACTTTCATTATCTCTTTTCATTTCCCCTACCTTGTTCTACACTTACAGTATGTCATCTATATATAACACTTCTCTGTCTCTTCCCTACTTTTCTTCCAGCAATAAACATAAGACATATCATTACTATATAGCCTTTATCTCATTGTGGAAGCCTCTGCTGTTTAGAAATAACTGTCTAGCCGGAAATTATCGTATACATTATTTATTAAACACAAAGGAAGTGTTTCCAAACATATAAACAAATCAACAACAGATTCCAATATATACAATTCTGCTTCGTCTATAATTACACCACTGATGTCACAGATAATATATCCAAATATTTTTTTCAATCAGCACTAATACATATTATAGATATAGTTCCTCTAAAGAAAATAACACAACTGAATTATTTGACACTCATATTATTATCAATATTATTATTATTATTATTATTAATAAACTAACTAGAAAACTAGACTATTATTAAAACTAGTTTAGACCTCCAATAATGCAAATTTGAAAAGTCTTAAATAATTTTCTTCATTTTAACTTCAGATCAAAGAGAACTCTTAGATATTCTTCATTGGACGGGTCATTGTTTAAAGCTTTTTCATACCACTTTATTGCATTTAAATAGTCCTGATTTTCCTTACTGATGAATCCAAGTAAAGCAAGCCCTGAAGCATTACTGGGATTTCTTTCTAACCTCTGATTGGCTATCCTCTTCAGGGACATCTCACACTTTTGTCTGTATTCATTCTGTTCAAGAATCCGCAGCCCTTCCTTGTACTGTGCTACAGCTTCATCTTCAGATTTCTTGCAGTTTTCCAGAAATGTTCCATAATGTAAGTGGGCTTGTTGTTTCTCATATTCAGGAGTGGTTGTAAGCTCTGTGGCCTTTTTATAAATTTCCTCTGCTTTTTGATTTTGATTTGATCTGGTGTACATATCTGCTAAATCAAAATGCGCATGTAGAAATGTTTTTTTCACTTCCAATGCCATCTCAAAGTGAAATATGGCCTTTTCAGTTAGATGACTTATTTCATTTGTATCCGAACCTCTGTAATAACCTCTTCCTGTTCTGTTCTTTTGTATAAGCATTTGTCTGTAGCACAGCCCCATCTGATGATGGACAAAACTAGAGGTAGGAGTTATACTTAAAGCCTTCTTCAGGACTCCAAGAGCTTTCTCAAACATCTCTGCTCGCCTGTAAAATTTGCCAACATAGCGAAGCACATATGGATGATCTGGTGTAATTTCTAGGGCATCATTTATATACTTAAATGCCTCGTCTTGGTTCTTTAACTTCTGTAGTTTCAAAGCAAAAAGTGCCTTTATCACAGTGTCTTTTGGATTCAGCTTAACGGCCCGCTCTAATAGTTGGAATGAGTAGTTTTTTGAAAATCTCCACTTTTTGCTTCGGAATTCCTCCAGCCGAAACACTACAGTTGCCAGTCCAGTATTCCATTCAGGATCATCCAGATTCACTTTCAGAGCCTCTTCGAAACATCCTTTTGCTTTTTCATAGTATTGGCCACAAAAGTTCAGCAGAGCCCATCCTTGTTCTCCGTAGGTCTCAGATTGCGCAAGATATTCAATCCCTTTTGATTGTGTATAAATAGTATTTATCTTCTCAATATAGAGTTTGGAGCTTTCACTGTCATTAAGGTAGTAATGGACCCATGCATAGTTGGAGAAGGTCATCAGATATTTCATGTCAGTCTCCAATACTTTAGAATCCCAAAGAATAGCCTCTGCTTTTTGGAGATTCACAATAGCCTCTGTATTATCATTCTTTAAATGGTTTACATAGGCCAGCATATTATATACCCTTCCTCTAGAATCCACGTTCAAATATTTCAGTTGATTGTTTAGTCTTTCTTGCAGTTCTTCAAGATCAGCATCCTTTTCCTGTAGCCCCCATGTAAAGTGGCACTTCAGCTCTTCCAAATGAGATTTCAGCGTAGCCTGTGACTCACTGTAATTACAACATAAAGCACACAGTTGGTATTTGAGATACTTTACCATATTTATTGAAAAGGACCTCTCTCTGTTTGCAGCATTGCTAGCATTTAGTAACATTTCATTAAAGAAGAAGGAAAGGCTAAAACTCTACCACTCGGTGGGCCAGGGTAGCATTTTTGCCAGGGAGCTTTTATCTTGTTACCTACTATTGTTCTGTTGATATGCAGGGGGGTGGGGGCATCGATATCGCTCCAACTTGCAGTGCAGCATTAATAAGTGAATATGCTTATTACAGCACAAATTTCAAAATTGAAAATAAAATTTTTTTTGCTCTTTTGAAAAATGGAGTCCAATGTAAGATTTTGTAAAAAAATGTATAAATAATAAAGCAGTTATAGTAGCTACAAAGGTTGAGTTCTCATAAAAATAAATAAAGAGAGAAGGCCTTGAATTGAATGTAGCCCATTACAGGAGTCCCTGAGTTACAAACATCCTACTTACATACAACTCACACTTACAAACAGAGGCTATTACAGTAATGTATTGTGGTTTGCTTGGCCTATATTAGCATTTACATTTAATAAACCACCCGCCCCAACCCCCTCTGGCGTTTGTTGTCTACTGTGGAGCACAAAAAAGTTAAGAATAAACATGCACAGAAAATTAAAGATAATTACTTTGTTAAGACAAACATCTAAGTTGCATTTAATAGGCAAATGTACCTGTTCCAACTTACATACAATTTCAACTTAAGAACAAACCAACAGACCCATTCTCGTATGTAACCTGTGCCTGTATATGGAATACTGCAGAGCTAACTAACTAACCTTGATGCCTGCCACAGTATATTTTTACCAGAAATCTTTGTGCAGGTATGCAATCTGTTATCCTGAATGCTGTTGACCAGCAATTTTCTGGATAATGGATCTTTCATAATTTGGATCTTCATACCTTAAAGGACATGCAAAGGCAAAAAATAAAACCCCATTTTAACTTTCTTTAATGGAAAAGAAATCCATCTCCAATATACTTTAATAAAAAAATGTGTACCATTTTTATAAGAAACCTGTATGCAGTGAAATTCTCCCTTTATTTACTTCTGTGGCTAGGCATTGTCAGACAATCCCTAACTGCTGTGCAGGGTAATAATCATACTTATGAACAGCCCGCCTTCACTTCCAGGGAGAACCCAAGCAGCTTTGTTTCCCCTTAGAACAGTCGCTAACTGTGTAGAGATTTGTATTGTATTTTATTTTCCCCTTTACTGTTTCCAACTCCAGCTGCAGGGACAAATATCATTTAGCCAGATTTAAACAGATAAACTGGGATTCTATTTGGAGGATTATTTTGCTGCAACCACGGTTCTGGGTAGTTGGAGAAAGTTTGTATTAAACAATACAAAAACTATAAAATCCACATTAGATTACATGACAAAACACAGGACCCAGTGCAGTCTGTATATTCTCATTATTAATCAGTCTGTATCGGCTTCTGGCAGATATTATTTGACTTGTGCTGTTTTGTTAATTTATGACGATCCCTATGCTTGCCCAGATCACACTGAGCATGTGCAGTCTTGGTCTTGCAAAGATGTTTAACAAAATTACAAGATGGTGACCCCCTGTGGCCAACTGTGAAAGCATAAATCATTTGTTATATTAAAGAAAAACTATACCCCCCGAACAATGTAGGTCTCTATAAACAGATATTGCATTAAACAACTCATATGTAAAACCCTGCTTCATGTAAATAAACCATTTTCATAATAATACACTTTTTTAGTAGCATGTGCCATTGGGTAATCATAAATAGAAAATAGCCATTTTAAAAAATAAGGACAGCCTCCTGGGATCCAAGGATCCAACGGTGCACACAAACATACCAAACAAACTATAAAGTTAGGTCACATGAGCCAATTAACAGACAGAGTTGTGTCTTTTGCTTCAACACTTCTTCCTGTTACAGTTAGAGTTGAAATATTTCTGGTCAGGTGATCTCTGAGGCAGCACACAGACCATCACAAAATGGTGGTTCAAGGCAAGAGATGTAAAAGGGCAAGATTTACTTAAATATATATTCCAAGTAGGTAAGATTCTTTAATATGTCACTTGATTTGATATAATATTGATCTGTTGCTCAAAAATTCATTTTCGGGGTATAGTTTTCCTTTAAGCATGTGGTGCAGTAAGTTTATGTTTATGTTTAGTATACAAAACACAGCATTTCTAACCTTATATTCTATTTTAGACTTTCCTTGTTCTTTGTCTACTAGAAAATCACATAAACATTAAATAAACCCAATAGGCTGCCTTTGCTTCCAATAATGATTAATTAGATCTTAGTTTGGATCAAGTACAAGCTATTGTTGTTATTACAAAAATTATTTAAAAATCTGGATTATTTGGGTAAAATTGAGTATATGGGAGACAGCTTTTCCCTAATTCTGAGCTCTCTGGATAACGGATCCCATACCTTTAGTAACATTTGACTGCAAAACAATGGATCCCACAATCTGCACCTACATTCAAAATTATGGGTTTGCATTAATGTTAATTTTGGTAAATTGCATGCTAATTGTGGTGTCACTTCTGATTTGTGTAATCTATAATGGTATGATTTACCCTTAGCACTGGTGCTTGTATTTGTATTGGAGCCTTATAAAACAAATGCATACTCAGTTTGCTATTTCTAAAATAACCATTTGTATTATAGCACTAATATAAAAGACAGAGGATTACATAGTAAGTCACATACACAGTATGAACACTGATTACTGATAAAGCAGTTGAAACTGCATATCTGTGACTATATTTACAATACCTCATTGTTTTTTCTGTGTTATTCCTGCTTATAAAGAAGCTGCACTGCGTGTATTTCTGGATCTCATGAAAGTGACTGCTGCTACTGATCCTTATAAAGAGGAGATCCTATGATGTAGTTCTGGGAGGGAAGAAGGAAGAAATGAAACTAAGTTAACATTAATGTATTCATGTGAAGAGAAACCAAAATCAAAGCTGACAATGCAGGTACATAGATGATTTATAAACATGGTTGTGTATATGTACCCTTGTCACAAATGCAGGTGTAGCACCCCAAACTCATTAAAGTGGACTTGTCACCCAGACACAAAAATCTGTATAATAAAAGATCTTTTCAAATATAAACATGAAATCCAATTTAAATTTTTTATTAAAGCATACATAGCTGTTTTAAGCTCATTTAAAAATCTCAGCTGTCAATCAAATATTGTCTGCCACTCCTCTATGCCTTAGACATAGAGGCGGGGCAGATAATTACTTTCACTTTCCATTCAGCACTTCCTAGATGTCACTGCTACTTAAGCATTTAATTGTGTAGCCAGGACATGAGAATGGACATCTGGTCCCTCAGTCTGGTGCACAAACAAGATTCTGAGATGATGCAAGACTTGCCTTAATAACAGTGTCCACAAAATGTCAAAATGAACATACCTTGCTGCCTTCTGCTCGCAACAGGTGTGCCTGACCAGACCCAGCAGTACAAATAAAAATAATTATTGTAAGAAAATAGAGATAACCAATGAAAAAAACTAGATGGGCCCCTGATCACACCGGGCCCTTAGGCTATAGCCTAGGGAAGTCTCTGCATTAGTCCACAGTACTGCCTTTGGTGTAAAGATGTTGCCCTCATTTACATTACGCAAAATTTTAAGCAAATAGACACAGAGCGTTATACATACTTTTGTCCAAGCACTCTCTCTTCCGTATATTTATACTAGTTGCTTGTGAATCTTTCCCACCTTCTGTTCCGAACCTCTTGTGTCTATTGGTGCCAGTTAACCTAGAGCTACTGCCACCATCAAGCTGGCATTAGCCTCAGGGTTCCAGCTGTGCCCACAGCAGACTTGCACCACAACAATCCCTGACAGATGCCATTTTGAAGCAGATTGCCAGATATGGCTGCAACCTGAAATTCTACTGTGCAGTTGCATCTGATTCACATCAAAATGCAGCACAGTTGCTTGTGTTTTGACTGGTGCTCAGTGGCGTAACTACTCCCTGGTGGGCCCCATACAGGATGGGCACCTGGGCCCCCTGTCGGGCCCTTACCTCTATAAATCCCATGCTGGAGTGTTGATGGCATGTGTGCTGTAAAATCTCCCCTAGATAACCACCTGCCATAACCATTATCGTGGCTCCGATAGGTCCCAAGGGGGTGGGGGCCCTGGTGCAATTGCACCCTCTGCACCCCTGGTAGTTACGCCACTGCTGGTGCTTTACCTGGAGTGAAAAAAGCAGAGGGATGCTAGCCCCTCTCGTAATCATACGCCACACCTACTGATATAAAAAAGCCTCACACGCCTCACTTTCTGGTTTCATTCACTTTAAAGGAGAACTCAACTCCCCACCAGTACCCTACATAGTCCCCCCTCCCTGCTCCCCCCCGCATAAGTGATAACACTTTTAAGTGCCCCTAATCCTTTACTCACCTTTAGGTGCAGAGTAAGTTCATGAAAGCCATCTTCCAACTCTTCTGATTCCTTTGGGAAGTGAAGACAATATTGGTATATGCAGGGCTACCATCAGGGGGGCACAGGGGGTACTCCTGTACCGAGCCTTTTTTTAAATAGCCGGGCCCCCCTTGATCGCAGCAATCGCGGCAATGCCTCCCTTCCGTCTTCTTCTGAAAAGCCAAACAGCAGAAGTCCAGAAAGACCCAAAGTCCCGAATGTGGCGGAAAGACCCGAAGACCCAAATCGGTGAAAAGACCTGTAGTCACCAAAACAGCTGAAATTGAAGTCCTGAAGCGCGGAAAAGACCCAGGGGCAGATTTACAAAATTCACGTGAATAATTCGAAGTTCAATCGAATTTAATATAAATTCGAATTTGAATCTTCGAATATGCAAAATAGGCAAATTCGACCACTGAATATTCGAATTTGAATGATTCAAATATTTGAATAAAATTTTATTCGAATATTTGAATATTAGATGGTCGAATAACTTCCCCTTTGAATTTTTATTCGACCACCTACTTCGCCAGGATCAAGCTACCGAATTGGGAATCATTAGCTGAGATCGAATAAAAAAAATTTGATTTATCGATTAAAATCGTTCCAATCGATCGATCGAATATTTGAATTTATCCATTGAATTTTTTATATTCGATCGAATTGCGGTAAAATCCTTCGAATTGAAAGGATTTTCTTCCCCACTATTCCCATGGTCGAATTTTGATTTTTTTTTAATTAGAAATTCGACCAACAGTCAATCTGCCCCCCCAGAGTCCACTGGCTACCAATGTGTTATTTTAATACTCAATAGGCCCCTGCCACCAATGTTTTTTTGAAAAAATATTCTCTGGGGCCCCAATTTTTTGGGGGGGCCCTGGCACCAATGTTTTTTTTTTTTTTTTTTTTAAATGGCTGGTACAGAAAGTTAGTATATAAAATACAGCAGGGCTCATTGAAAAACACTGGGGAAATATAAACACCCATTCATGTCTTCAAAGCTGTCCATAGGGGTCTTGAGATTTTGTAGGCAGATTGAAACGGTTTCTGTGTTGCCATTTAACAGAATTGAAATAAATTAATAACTAATCAGTCTTGTTTAAAGTGGCACAGTTGCAAGGTCATTAATTAGAAATAGGATGCCTCTAAGATTCAGATGTTGCTGGACTAATCAGTGTGTAAAACTAGTCAGTAATTAATGTCTAAATAACATTTTTCCAGTGATTGAATCACTGCTGTAATTTGTAGACTGTGTGGCTTCATTTGTAGAACACAATGAAACCTCTATTTCCCTGTTAAGTTGGATACCTAATGAAAATGAAACCTGTATCGGCATGCAAAACCCTCAAAAGCCAAGTGGAAAAAGACAAAAATAAAAGATTTTGAATCCCACTCAGCCAGAGTACAGATGGGAAGTGCAGCTAGAGAGTGCCAAGTGCCAACTTTTCATTATGGGCCACCAACATGTCTGTCATTATAAGTTGCTCTTCCAGGAGCACATCACACCTTGAGCTTTCATGCTGTTGGTATTTTTTGCCTATAAGCAAAACAGTAATTTATTTCTATCAGGAGGGCCCTCCATTCCCAACTGCTGCCAGGCTCACTCAACTTACATTTTCATCACAAATGTGACCTTCTAGTCATAATCTTTATTTAGGTTCAGTGTGTTTTTCTGGTCAAGTGTCCTGTACTGTGCCTGCCATGTCTTGTGACTGGTCTTAAAGTTACTGTTTATTTTACCCTTTTATTACAGGAACTTTGCCTTTATTGCCTGTTACACAACACGTATTCAAACAGCAAGTGAAAGACTGTTAAAGGAACGGTAACACCAAAAAATGAAAGTGTTTTAAAGTAAAGAAAATATCAGGAAGTGTTACCCTGCGCTGTTAAAACTGATCTGTTTGCTTCAGAAACACTACTATAGTTCATATAAACGAGCTGCTAAGTAGCAATGGTGGAAATTGAAAAACGGCTATATGTCACAGGATAAGAGATAATATTATGTTCTACAGAGCTTATCTGCTATCTGCTGTGTAACTTGAAACATTTATCCTTTGTCTACTTCCCCCTTGGCTACACAACAGCTTATTTATGTAAACAATAGTAGTGTTTCTGAAGCAAACACTGCAGTTTTACTAGTGCAGGGCAAAACTAGATTATATTTTTATTACTTTAAAACAATTACATTTTTTGATGTTACTGGTCATTTAAAGAAATTGGAAACTACTTAAAGGGGTTGTTCACCTTTGAGTTAACTTTTAGTATAATGTAGAGAGTGATATTCTGAGACAATTTGCAATTGGTTTTCATTTTTTATTGCTTGTGGTTTTATAGTTATTTTGCTTTTTATTCAGCAGCTCTCTAGTTTGCAGTGTCAGCAATTTGGTTTCTAGGGTACAAATTACCCTAGCAACCCTGCATTGATTTGAATAAGAGACTGGAATATGAACAGGAGATGGAATAAATAGAATGATAAGTAATAAAAAGTGGCAGTATCAATGCATGTGTAGCCTTACAGAGCATTTGTTTTCAGATGGTGTCAGTGACCCCCATTTGAAAGCTGCAAAGAAACAGAAGAAAATTGCAAATCATTAAAAAACTATGAAAAATAAATAATGAAGACCAATTGAAAAGTTTCTTAGAATTGGCCCTTCTACAATATACTAAAAGTTAACGTGAAGGTGAACCACCCCTTTAATAAAGGGTCTCACTGTTGGAGTTAACATTAAAAGGAGACACTTTATTTGTTCATCAATTATAAAACACACATTAAAATTCTCCATCTTAACCAGCAGAGTATTGAGGTTAGATACAATTTAACAAATGTATACATATAATCCCCATGTGTAGTAATAGCTAGGTACTGAATAGGGAATCAAAATGAGCCCTACTTACATCCTTTTCATGTTGTCAGGTGAAAATCTAACAATAATGTAAAAAGATGTCTAAATCACTATACAAGACAATATGGAATTAAAACTAGCCCCCTTTCATGAAGTGTTTAGGCGAAATGCACATCGGGGCAGTAGCCAGTGGTGGTTGAATTGTACTGTGCCTGGATTTAAGGACCGAGTTGGTTAACAAATTAAGTTAAAATGTTACAAATTAAAAACGAAAACAAATATATAGTATATCAATATCTATCAAATATCGGCACTCACCCAACTTTCAATTAGGTCCTGGGTGCCACTCCCACAAAGTACCGTCGTCAGCACGAAACGCGTTGATGTGGGGGAACGTGAATATTCAGTACAAATATATTAAAGACCTGTGAGTGCCTCCAGTTGCTACAATTATATATATATATATATATATATATATATATAGCTAATTTGTTCCCTATAATGGGTCTAGACAAATTAATCATTTATGCAATACTGATGTGCTGCCAGAGAAGTAGGTTTGATTGGCAGTCATTTAATTACACCATGTCAAGCAAACTGTTGTACTCACACTAGATAATGGGTAAAAATGCAGCTTTATCATGGAATTGTTACTTTGAGAAAATCCTGGGACCAGGCCGAAAAGTCAGTCTGTAACTTTTACAATAAAACTTTTTTCCTTTTAAGAAGTCCTGAGAGTGCCGACCTTATTGCATTTGGATTATATATATATATATATATATACATATATATATATATCAATAGAAGGACCAGCACTCCATGTCTTGTGAATAATCGACCCTCATAAGGGTCTTTTTCTTTTTCAAGGATCCTAATATATACAGACACACATAACGGATGCCTCACCCTTTAAACAAAACAGGGATTTTTTGTCCATATATTGCTATACAGATGAAGCCAAGGCCGGATTTATCTAGCGGGCGCCCCTAGGCCCGCTGTCATTTGTCGCCCCTGTCCCCTCCCTTTTATTTGCTCAAATTTTCATCATCAGGACAGAACAATTTCTGAACCAATGTGGGTGTGGTTTGGCAGCATGCTGCCTCCTAATATCCTGCTGCCCTATGCCCGGGCCTAGGTGGCCTCTCCACAAATCCGGGCCTGGATGAAGCCACTTTGGTTTGTGTGTGTTGACACAGAATAATTAAACCCAGATATCCCACGTATCCCATTTAACACAGAAAATTGTGTCACAGCATCCCATAATTTGTGTTCACCATTGTGAACAATGGTGCTTTGGTTTGCTAATGAAAAGGTTAAATGCATTAGATAACTTCAGATAACACAGCTTCTTCAATTAATCCTGAGTCATGACGCATTTAACACACAAATCTAAGTGGCTTCATCTGTATATTTAAGATGGCCAACTACGTCAAAGCCATCCCATATCTGGCCAGTCCTACTCTCAAATTGCATCTGATTCATTAAGAATTATATTACTTTATTATACATTTTACAATTTGGCCTTTTATTAGACACCAATGGGATCACCTGACTATA
The DNA here is from genome assembly GCA_024363595.1 of Xenopus borealis. NCBI lineage: Eukaryota > Metazoa > Chordata > Amphibia > Anura > Pipidae > Xenopus > Xenopus borealis. The sequence continues at coordinate 32,734,166 of CM044443.1, read as the reverse complement.
GTTATATATATATATATATATATATATATATATATATGCCGAAGTGGAATGCACTACCAAAAGGAATTACAGACGTCTGGGTGCTAGCCCGAAGGAAAAGTATACTGCAGGAAATCACAGCACTCCAAGTGAAAACAGCAAATCATTTATTGGTTTATCCAACGTTTCGGCTCCACACAGAAGCCTTTGTCAAGAACTTAAAGTCTTATAGCATTGGGCAACAATTGGCATAAGTTAAGTATTCCTTTTGATGGTACTGTATAGTTATGAGAACTTACCCCTTATTCCACACAGCATATCATGGAGAAACCACTAAGAAGGAATGCTGCTGAGTAGTCACCTGTCATGTCCACTAGCCAACCTGAACAGGAAGCTTGATGTTAAGTAATATTTTTCAATATGGTGCTTGAACAAGTCATTGAAGCTCTTGGGAAAAACTCCTGAAAAACATGATTTGTTTCTACAGTACAGGTATAGGATCCGTTATCCAGAAACACATTATCCAGAAAGTTCCGAATGACTAAAAATTTTCATTAAATAATTCACATTTTAAAAAATTAATTAGGCAGGCTCACCTTGTACTTATTCCTAATTCAGATATAATTATTTCTTATTGGAGGCAAGACAATCCTATTGTGTTTATTTCATGTTCAAATTATTTTTTGCACATGTAAAGTATGGAGATCCAAATCATCCCCTTATCTGGAAAACCCCAGGTCTTTAGCATTCTGGATAACAGGTCCCATACCTGTATGATGCGAGAGTGAGAATCCTAGTTATCTGCACAAACATACATTCTCTGCATTTCTCTCAATACATATATATATATATTGATAATTAGGAATATATATATATATACATTCTTGTGGAAAAGATACACATGAAACCCACAGCAAACAAAAAAAAAACAAGCATCTTTTTAGGCAAATGAGCGTTTCCCCTGCTGCGGTCCAATTTACATAATGTATGTCCAACGTGCCTTTCTACAGGACAACGCACACTATCATAATAACGAGTCTGCGGCCGGTTCAGCCAGAAACACTGGTTTGTTAGGGACTCCAGTTCCAGGTAGAGTGGCCAGTCACATTGTCATGGTGGTCTGAGCCCCACTAGTTGCTGCGTACAGTGGGACAGAGGTTGGTAATTAAGGGTAGACATCTGTATCTACTCTTGGGATCTGCTGCTCCATTTTCCAAAATGCTCTTGGGCAGCATAGATGTTGGGTTGATGTGTGCACCCTGCGTTAGGCACTCCAGCTATTTGGCCTGGCCCTGAAGTCTGAAGTCTCATCTCGCGAGAAAACCAGGAAGTGAAGTTGAATCTTCGGACGGGTCATGGTCTACCAGGAAAATGTTGGGGATCGACTGGTAGACCGCGATCGATGTCCTGGGCACGCCTGCTCTATCCCTTTAGTCTGAAGGGGTGGCGTCTGTTGCGGTAATTCCATGAAACATTCTGGTTTTCACCCTAAAAAACCTTGACCATAAAAAAAATGAGGTTTAATAAATTAGCCCCTTAGTGTATAATTTATGTTATTTTTGCCAAAGTGCATAACTTTGAATTTATCAACACTGAACCTCATTTTCTAATTTGCTACCCAGTTTTTCAATTTAGTCAAATCACTCTGCAAAGTGACAGCATCTTGCATGGAACTTATAGTTCTGCACATTTTAGTATCATAAGCAAAAATAGAAACAGTACTTTCAATGCCCTCCTCCAGGTCATTAATAAACAAGTTGAAAAGCAAAGGACCAAGTACAGATCCCTGCGTTACTCCACTAACAACACTGGTCCAATTAGAAAATTCCATTTCCATGACCACCACTCTTTGTAATTTATCTTTTAACCAGTTCTCTATCCAGGTACAAATACTGTGTTCCAGGCCAACACGCCTTAAATTAACCAGTTACGTTTGTGTTGTACTATATCAAATGCTTTAGCAAAGTCTAAGTAGATCACATCCACTGCCATCCCCAAGTCAAGGTCTCTGGTCAAGTTCTCATAAAAAGAAATTAAATTAGTCCGGCAAGATCTATTACACATAAAACAATCTTGGCACACATTCATAGTATTATTATTTGCAATTAAGTCAAGTATCTAATCACTTAATCCCTTTTCAAAAAGCTTTCCTACGACTAAAGCAGACCTATTAACCAACCAGTAGTTTTGAGGATTAGCCACATTAGCAATTCGCCAGTCTGTCGGCACCATGCCAGACCTCAATGAATCCTGAAAAATAAAGTAAAGAGGTTTGGCAGTCATAGAGCCCAGTACCCTGGGATGAATACCATCCAGTCTCAGACCTTTGTTTATCTTAATACAGATGAAGCCACTTGAATTTGTGAGTTAAATGCATCGTGACTCAGGGTTAATTGAAGAAACTGTGTTATCTAAAGTCATCTTAACTCATTTAATGCATTTGACCTTTTCATTAGCATACCAAAGCACCATTGTTTTCAATGGTGAACTATTAATTGGATGGGTTGCTGTGACACAATATTCTGTGATAAATGAGTTAAATGGGATGTCTGAGTTAAGTTATTCTGTGTCAAACGCACAATCCAAAGTGGCTTCATCTGTATGTTCTATTCTCTTTTGAATTTCCTTGTGAGTGAACCAGTTGTATTACTAGAATTGGGACTATTAAAAAGGAAACCTTATTTTGCTGGTTCCTCATTTGTTTAGACAGATGATAATAACAGTTCATAATCTCTGCTTTTTGTTAGTTTTCCAAGTACCCCCAGTTATGTGCCTTGTGCTCTGATCAACTTCAATCACTTTTTACTGCTAGGCTGCATATTGGAGTGATATCCCCCCTCTCCTTCCCCCCAGCAGCCTATCACCTGAACAATAGGAAGATAACAAGATAACAGCATCCTGGTACATATGAAAACAGCAATCAATAGTAAAATTCAACTCCTGCTGACACAAATCAAACAATCCAGCTAACCAAAACCATAGCCAATCTGAAAGCAGTTCCATCATGATCAAGTTCTGAAAGTGCATGCATGGGTGCAAGAGTGTAAAAGCTCTTATAAAAATGTTTATACATTAATTTAGCAGTTTTAGGTGGCTAATACCATGCTTATATTTTAGTCTTTTTGTGATATTGCCTACACAGTTAACAATTGGCATTAGAAAACCTACCTGCAATAGGCATGCTCATCAGATACGGCACTGCATGCAGGAAGAACACCACTCCCAAGGCTGAGGACAAATTGGAAGTTCTTACGATGTCTCCAGTAATGACAGGAATGAGAGCCACATAGGCCCCATCAAAGTAGCCAAACATGACAGAGAAAGGCACCAGCAACTGGAAGTGTGTCAGGAATGGAAGGAACAGCCGCAGAGGCCATCCAGCCCCACGGCTATGAGGTAGCAGCAGTATCAATGCTTCTTTAGGAACCTGGGAAACATAAAGAAGGTCCTGGTGAACATTTTAAGTCATTGATCAATAATTACAACTCAATATGATCAAGTAGAGAACATAAAATGCATTATATACTAAGCTGATATATAATGAATAGCCCTGAACTGTTGGTAATTGTACTCCTACCATTTCCATTGTGGTGGAATAAATAAATGAATATAAAAACTACTGCAGGGGTGAACATAAGAGAAAATAGTCATGTTGTGCCTACAAACACACACACATCTGACTTGTGTTTAGTGAATCACATACAACCTCATCGCCTTGTGTTTCATATCTCTCAGATACTTAAAGTGGACCTGTCACTCAGACACAAAAAGCTGTATAATAAAAGTCCTTTTCAATTTAAACATGAAATCTAATTTCAGTTTTTTTTTTAAAAGCAACCATAGCTGATTTAAGCTCATTTAATAATCTCAGCTGTCAATCAAATATTGTCTGCTCCTCCTCTATGCCTTAGGCATAGAGGTGGGGCAGGCAATTACTTTCACTTTCCATTCAGCACTTACTACATGTCACTGCTCTCCACTAGCGATGGGCGAATCTCCCGCGTTTCGCTTCACCGAAAAATTCCAGAGAAATTCGCGAATTGGCGAAAAAATTCGCGAAACGAGTCGCGCGTCGTTTTTGACGCGCGTCGCGTCAAACGCGGCACATCGATTTTGAGATGATGCAAGGCTTGCCTTAATGACAGTGTCGACAAAATGGCTCCTGCCTTCTTGCTATAATTATGAATTCACAAAAATCATTCATATAATTTATATAGTGTAATTAAAGTTTGTTTTGCTTGACTAATGTGATAAAACAGTATAAATCAACCAATTAGAGTTAAGTATAGTACAACTGAGTAAACACCATAACATAAAGAATTATAATTGGAGCTTCTTGATGAGACATATAAGGTAATAGGTAGGTTAAGAACCATCTTGGTGCTCCATTGCAAGGTTGATTCAAATTAACAAAAACTTTATCAACAAAAACAACCACTACAAAGATAAGTTGCAAAGTAAAATAAAATTTATAACAACAGGGATTTGACAGTCATGTGACAAAATGCATTAATGAATGAGTCTAGACCAGGGGTGTCCAACCTGTGGCCCAGGTTGTCTATTTAATATCCAGGTGTCCCATATCCCAGTGTATCTGGTTATCCAACTAATATTGTAGTTCTGTTCTGTGCATTTTCTTTACGTTTACAAATCAAAAGTGTTTGTGTATTTCATGTGTGGCCCCAGACAATTTTTCTTTTTCCAAATTATAGTATATAAACTATAAAAAAGCTTATAAAATATTATAAAGATGATATTATTGTATTCAAAATGGGGCAGGCTAAATACTGTTGTAAAAATATGGATAGGGATGGCATCATAAATGAGTTACCCCTTAAGAATGTGTACATAATTCTAAAAAGTACAAGGAAGAATTAAGGGATACATTCTAACTAGATAAAAAATAGCGGATTAGAAATAACATGTGACATCATTATTCAGACCCAGCAGGAACCTAGTGGAAAAAGTAAAAATCCACTTGGTTTCCAAAAATAAGAGTTTTTGTGATGTCTCCCCCTCCCTGATATCTCTTTCTATGCCCATTATAGAAAAATGGTACAACAGAGATGTAAATGTTTAGCTACATTTGTCTCATTATTTTTATATATCTTGTTAATGTGTTAACGGGCTCTCTCTTTTAAAGTTCTGCCTGTTTGGCCTACATACTGTACTGTTTGCCACAATACAGACAATATTATATATATTACTAGTGATGGGCGAATTTATTCTCCAGGGCCGAATTCGCGGCGAATTCCCGCGATTCGCCGCTGGTGAATAAATTCGCGAATCACCAGCGAAAATTCGCCAAAAAAACGAGTCTCGCGTCGTTCTTGACGCGACGCATCGAAAACGACGCGGCGCGCGCCGAAAATGACGCGCCGCATAGTAAACGACGCGAGTCAAAGTTGACGCGACGCGCGTCAAAAGCGTCCCACGACTCGTGGGTTCTGATACACAAGTAGGTCAGAACTGAGAAACAAAAGATTGTCCACACATTATATACCCTCTAGTGGGGAACTTCATGGGAAAGGTATGTGAAAGGAGTAAGGAAGGGAGTATATGGAGTGATGAGGAGTACCAGTCAGTGTGATTAGCTAGTTATGTGAAAACGAAGGGAGTACCACTATGTGTGAGCTTCAAAGCTATTGCACCTTGTTACTGGGAACCAAAACATAACAGAATAGTGATAAGAACCTTCTCAGCAGATGTTACACATAACCTTGAACAGTTTCTAGAAGGGCCTCATGGGCACTTAGAAACTGTTCACTCCATTAAGGGGGGCCAAGCAGGTCCTGCAAGACTTTTCCTCTACAGGACAAAATCATCAAAATCTGAACACTGTCTCCTTAGTCTAAAAAATTGCCCAGTGGGAATAATACGAATTATATGTGGAGGGTGGGATGAAGACGCTTTCAGAATGGTATTGGCAGTGCATTTTTTGCGATATAGAGAGGTCATTATTCTTTGTTCATTGCTTAATAATAATATATCTAAAAATGCAATAGTATGTGGGAGTGTCTCATAAGTGAATTTCAAATTCAAAGTGTTTTGAAAATTACAAGAACTGTTCATTGGTCCCTGACCAGATAAGAATAAGGTCATCAATGTAGCGACCATAGAATTTAATGTAGGATTGAAAGGGGTTGGACTCATGATATCTCCTAGTCTCCCCCCACCATCCCACACCCTCCCACCATCCCACATAAGTTAGTGAAGGATGGTGCAAATTTAGCCCATATTTTCGTCCCACATTTCTATAAAAAAAAATTTTCAAAAAGAAAGAGGTTGTGAGTCAGTAGATATTCAATGGCATCCAAAATAAATGTTTTCAAGGATTGTAAATAAGTGCTGTGTGTTTCTAAGTGGTGTGCAATAGAGTGGGGTATACAAGAATAGAGTCAATAGTGATCCAAGTGTAAGAGGTATGCCATTTTTGCTCTTCTAATAATGAGATCACATGAGAACTATCTTTTATGTAACCAGGTAATCTCAGAACCAATGGTTGTAAATAGAAGTCAATTAATTCTGAGAGAGGTTCCCCTAGTTCAGTTTTATGTACCTTCAGAGGTGGTAAAATATGGGGCAGACTGGAAACTTCACCTTCAGGTGATCAGTAGTTTCATCCGCATTGTCTATAAGTGTAAACAAGATGTCTTGATATTGTTTTGTTGGATTAGTGCTGAGTGTGGGATAGATATTATCATCGCTGAGTTGAGGATGGACTTCTTTCATATAGTCAGTATGATTAAATATAACTATAGAGCCAGCTTTGTCTGCACATCGAATAACTATTTCATTATCACTTTGCAGTTCTTTCAATGCAGTTCTTTCTGTTAGTGTTAAATTATGTTTTGATGGTATAGCCTGTTTAGATAACTGCAAATTGGTAAATAAGGTCTTGAGCTGTATTAAAAGGGTCATAGAGTCACGGGAGGTGGGGGTCATTCTTCCATTTTATAGAGCACTTGTAAGGCCTCATCTAGAATATGCTGTACAGTTTTGGTCTCCCTCACTCAAACAGGACATTATTGTATTAGAGAGGGTACAGAGAAGGGCAACTAAGCTGGTAAAAGGTATGGAAAATCTTAGCTATGAGGAAAGACTGGCCAAATTGAGGATGTTCATGCTGGAGAAGAGGCGCTTAAGGGGTGATATGATAACTATGTTTAAATATATAAGGTGGTCATATAATAATCCCTCTAATGCTTTATTCACCAGTAGGTCTTTCCAGCTGACACAAGGTCACCCATTCCGTTTAGAAGAAAAGAGGTTCCACCTAAATATTCGGAAGGGGTTTTTTACAGTGAGAGCAGTGAAGATGTGGAATTCTCTCCCTGAAACTGTTGTACAGGTTTGATACATTAGATAACTTTAAGAAGGGGGTGGATGGCTTTTTAGCAAGTGAAGGAATACAGGGTTATGGAAGATAGGTCATAGTACAAGCTGATCCAGGTACTAGTCCGATTGCCTATTTGGAGTCAGGAAGGAATTTTCTCCCCCTCTCCCTCTGTGATAATAGTTCCGTATTCTTGTTTGTGAGTACATCTTTGCTCTGTGTCCATTTGTCTCCTTGTTCCTAGGTTCATCTCTGGAGAACACATCCAGTGCTCAAGATTTTCTGTTCAGCTGTGGATAAATGGAGGACTTTGGTCGTGGTTTTTTAATGAAATATGAGTTAAATTTGGATTTTAGTAAACAACCCCCTAAAAGATGAATTTTTGCTTCCTTAACTGTGTCCGCTGGATGGACACCAGGAAACTCTATGAATGTTCCATTAGAGGGCACTGTATCTTCATAAATAGAGAACAAATATATTTATTTGTCTAACGATCAGTGTTGGCCCAGGCTGAGGTGAGCGTAAAACCAGGTGAGCGCTGGCCTTAATGGGCCCCCCTGACCCAGGTCCACTCCCCTACCCGGACCATCCCCTCTCCTCCAATTACAGTCACAAAATCAAGGAGCAGAACCTGCAAGACTCAGAACCTGCAGTGCAGAGAAAAGAACATATACTGCTGTCAAGTGCCATTAAATTTATACATAACTTTAAAACCACTGAATGAATATTATTGGAAAGTAAAACATTACTTTTCATTGAAAGGAAATGTCCGCAAATTTTTTGAATAACGAAAAAATAATTCTAAGCAACTTTCCTATTTACAATAATTAAATAGATTCAGTGGCTATAAATGTATTTGTAAATGTATTTACTAATGACATCGGTGTCTGTCTGTCCCTTTCTGTTCTCTCACACACTGTAGCACTACTCCTACAGGTCTGCTGGCTTATGGTACATTGCTTCAAGAGTCAGAACAAGCAGTGTAGAGAACAGGAAGGAACATATACTGCTGTAAAGTGCAAGTGAATTTGCACATAACATTAAAACCACTAACAGGTTTTTGGATGTTGGTACTGGGAGGAGGGAGTTTACATGGAGGGTCTTTGAAGTTGCAGTCTCGGTGACCTGCAGGCCAATCTCTACTAATGATATCAGGCTCCTATTGAAACATGGTTATCAAGGAGATACCATTGAAATCCTACATGCATAAACAGATACAAACACGTGCAAGTGTCCAAGAGTAGGGATGTCGCGGACTGTTCGCC
>CM044443.1:32686596-32698586 GCA_024363595.1 Xenopus borealis | reverse complement strand
ACAAAGGCACCATTCAGTGTTTCCAACTCTACTTTGATTTAGCGGGGTTGCATTTTCTTCATTACTAGTTTCTTCATGACCTTCAGAGGATATCTCTATACGTTTCTCCTCAGGCCTTCTTTGTTTTGCATGTGATGGAGTAAAACTCATATTAACTTGCTTTTAATTTGCCTAGTGTTAAGCTTCTATTTTAAACTTTTATGGCACCTGAATTTATTTCTGAGGCTCGTGTGCCCTGTTCTAACTCTTGCATGCTGTTGCTGTGTCGGAAGAGCTGTGTCGGAAGACTGGTGCACGAGCATTAGCATTAAAGGTGCGCGCATACGTGGTGCATGCTCTGATTTTGGAACATGCGCAATAGAGCAACCAGCGCCATATTAAAAAGAAAATGTCGGCGCGGAATGCAATTACATTCAGTTTTGTTGAATGGTGAGTAACAGGTAACGGAACGATTTTGACAAAAATGATAATAGCGATCAGTGACATCTTCGGCTGAACTTTCATATTATGGGGGATAGAAAAAAAATGTTTCCTTGTCCTTTAAGTTCCAGCAATAGCTCTGATATGGAAGGTATTTATTTGGAAGAGGCGGAACACCTTCCTCTGTGCCTCTCTGCTTAAAGGGTGTGCTCTGATGATGACAGAAGGATAAAAAAGAGGGGTGGAAACTGCCACATCTTAACCACTCTCTAAATGGCTGTTCCCCCAATTAGCTTCGCAACCATTAATGTTGCGAGTGTGAAGTCTGTAAGTGCGAGAGATTCAGCCTTTCTTTTTCTCTCCCGAATTGAGGCAGACATTTTGTTTTTGCAAGAGACCCGATTGTGTCACCTGCCTGAGCTCCATCAGGCTAAAAAACAATGGCTATAAGGGCCTTCTTTTTGGTCTCTTGCGGCTGAGCCTTACAGTGGTGTGGTGGTTCTGTTTAAGACCACACAGGTGACAGTCAAACGAGTGGTCGAGGTAGAGCTGGGGAGATGTATGGTCTTAGACATCTTGTTGAGTGGGTTCAGTCTTCACCTCATTAACATCTGTGGTCCTCAATTGAAAGTAGCGAGGAACAGGATTCAGCCTTTCCTTTTTTGTGCCCAGATGGTTATTTTTGGCAGTGATTTTAACACCGTGACTAGGCCAAAAGATAGAGGGGGATTCGCGGGCCGGCTTGGGTATGATAGTATTGTAAAGCAGGCAGGGTTAGTGGATGTGCATATTCGGCACAGACCTGACCACACTGGGTGCACTTTCTATAGGGTAGTTGTAGAAGTAGGATAGATAGGTTTTTTTGTTAAGGAGGATTCTTTGGTGTCACCTCCCAAGGCGATTCCAGTGGATTTCTCAGATAACTGTATGGTGAGATTCTGTTAAACAATCCTTTTTGGATTTCTTTCAGGCTCAGGAGACTTTAGTGGGATTCTGCAACACTAGGATGGAGTGGTGGGAGCTGGTCAAAACAAGGACTGCAAGACTCTTTCGAGGCCTAGCTAACAACATCCAGGTTGGTAAAGAACGCACCTATCAATCCCTCAGGAGGAAATTAAACAGGATGGTCTCTGATGGGGGCCCTGATGGGGAGGTTGCCAGAGTGCGGGTTCTAATGAGAGAATATCAGTATGATAGAGTCTCTTCTTTGATTCTAGAGAGGGATTATGGGAAGTATCACTTGCCCGACCCCTTTCAAAATTATCAGGAGGCCTCTGTCCGTAGGTCATTAATGGCCTACTGAATGAAGATGGGATTCTAGAGACTACGGCCTCTGGAATCCTTGATATTGTTGAAAACTATTTTGCTGATCTCTTAAAGGGACAAAGTACTCTCCCGGGCTGACCTGGATTCTTTCTTGGGGGAGACCCAGATTGTGAATGATGTTAACCTTTATTTTGATGGTTTGGATGATGGGATAACTGTTGATGCGGTCAGCGAGGCTATTGATGGCTTAGGCCTCAAGAAAGCTCCAGGACCTAACGGCTTGACAGACAATTTTACCAAACTTTTGTAGATCTCCTGGCTCCTCATCTCATGGAGGTTTTCAATTCTGCCCTGGACGAGGGTTTACTCCCTCGCTCTATGAGATGATCAGCAATTATCCTGTTGTCCAAGGGCCTTGATCAGACCAGGATTGAGAATTGGTGCCCCATAGCCCTTCTCAATACGGATAGGAAGATTTTGGCAAAGATTCTTTTCAATCGTCTTTTCTATTTTTCAGAGAAGCTATTGTCCCCCTCTCAGCATTGCACAGTGAAAGGACGTAGCACATTTTCAGCTGTCCTTGGCATCCGCGAGGTCCTAGAACAGTGTAAGGCAAACGAGTGGGACAAGTATTTGCTGGTCCTGGATTTTAAGGCCTTTGATAGGGTCAATCACGAGTACCTCTGGTTGGTGCTGAGTAAGTATGGACTTCCTGCTAAATTTATTCATTGGCTTAGAACCTTATACTGTAAGGCTAAAAGTTTCCCACTTGTGAACGGTTGGTCTGGTAAGTCCTTTGAGGTGTCCTCCAGGGTGCGTCAGGGGTGTCCACTAAGTCCTCTGCTTTACGCTTTCGACCCTCTTTTAAGGAGGTTGGATGGCGAGGTATTGGTGGGGGAACCTGTCTCCTGGGGAATCCTTGAGGGTTACTGCCTATGCAGATGATGTCATGGTAGTCATCTCTAGTGAGACAGAGGCTGAGACCGTGGCTCGACTGTTAGAGGAAATGTGAAACTTTCTGGATGGGGAAAGGGAGATCCTGCTTATGATCTTCCCAAAGGCCCAGTCTCAAATTAAAATCTTGGGGATTCATTTCTTTCTGGGTGATTATGCCAGTCTAAATTGGGAAAAGAAACTGATTTCTGCAACTGCTCTGGTCAACCGGTGGAAGGGTTTTAAGTAATCCTAAAGGGAAAGGGTTGATCTTATCAAGACTTACTTGATCCCGGTTTTTCTTTTTGTCAGCTATGTTTGTTTTTCCAACTATTATGGGGAACCGTACTAATCTTGTTAAAAGAAATATTACCTATCTACAAAGGAAGGAAGGGGGTCTTGACATGGTCAACCCTGTTGTGTTCTTCGTGAACACATTTATTAAGTATAACTTTTCCAACCTCCTTGTGGAGGCCTCCTTTGTGGGTGTTGATCTCCAGAGTTTGGGTCTCACCTTACCTGACTGATTGGTTTGATGGTGGCTTGGTAAAGAGTGTGCGGCGGCAGTGTAGGCGCTCTCCCGTCTTATGTTGGGGGAGTCTGAAAGTTCTTAGGAGGTGGCACATGACGGTGGGAGAAATCAGATCTCCTAGGAAGGAGTTGGACAGGAGGGTTCTGACCTCCTACTTTCATGTGTCACTGGCCTTAAAGGAAAACTATAACCCGAAAATTAATTTTTGAGCAACAGATAGTTTATATCAAATCAAGTGACATATTAAAGAATCTTACCAAACTGGAATATATATTTCAGTAAATATTGCCCTTTTACATTTCTTGCCTTAAACCACCATTTCGTGATGGTCTGTGTGCTGCCTCAGAGATCACCTGACCAGAAATATTTAAACTCTAACTGTAAAGGGAAGAAGTGTTGAAGCAAAAGACAGAACTCTGTCTGTTAATTGGCTCGTGTGACCTAACTTTATAGTTTGTTTGGTATGTTTGTGTGCACCGTTGGATCCTAGGATCCCAGGAGGCTGTCCTTATTTTTTAAAATGGATATTTTCTATTTATGATTACCCAATGGCACATGCTACTAAAAAAGTGTATTATTATGAAAATGGTTTATTTATATGAAGCAGGGTTTTACATATGAGTTGTTTTAGGCAATATCTGTTTATAGAGACCTACATTGTTCGGGGAGTATAGTTTTCCTTTAAAGGATTGCCCAAACAAGTTTTTAAGATCAGGGCTCTCTTTAGTTAACTCCCAGAGGGTTCCTAATAAGTTTAGGGATATCGTTTGGCGTTCTTTCCACGGGAAGCTCTATGTTAATGCGAACCTGAAGTATAGGCACTCTGATGATCGTGGGTGTCCACGTGAGGAATGTGTGGGTATGTTGGAGACAATGGACCATTTTTTGCTTCAGTGTTCATTTAACATAGATGTGTACAAACAGGTTTCTGCTGCGCTTGGAATCCCTTGCCTTTCTGGTTGGAATTACCAGGAGTGGGTTTATGGGGCATTCAGGGGACAGGGTTTTGATTAGTAATCTGCTTTTTTACTTGGAATGCACGGTGTAAGGTTTCTCTTAGGCGCGAGATCCTCCCTTCTTCAGTGGTGGTTGGTATGATGTTGGGTGAACTCGGGAAGATAAGATCTTTTGAGAAACAGAGGATGGAAGAGGCTGTTTGGAGGACGAGATGGAGAGGTTTCTGTTTTGATCCTCCCTGAGTCAACTAGCTTTTACTGATGTTTCTGGGTTTAATTGGGGCCTATTCCTTTTTCTCACTCCCGTAGATTTTTCTTGTGTTTCATTTTTTATGGAATGGCTCATACTGTTTTCAGTGAGTTACCTGTAATTTTTATCCTTTTGTCTAGGAGTGGGTTTGTGGGTTTTTCTTTGTCAATGCTTTTTGCCCGTAAAAGAGGCTTTATTGCAATGCCCGTAAAAGAGCTTTTTTTTTTTGTCTTTACTGCATATTTACCTTTTATTATGACTTATGATGTTTTGTTTCTCATTGCTTACTGTTTTTCCATTTCTACATTTCTAATTTTTCTTTGTTATTTCCATAATAATGTTTTATCTTGCCTATGTTTTTTCTATGCTGGAAATTTGTTTGGTTTATGTTTATGTTCTGTTTCTGTATATATTTGGAAGCCAGTCTTTTCAACAAAAAAATTTACAGAATATTGTACAGATGAAGCCACTTTGGATTGTACATTTGACACAGAAAAACTTAACTCAGATATCCCATTTATCCCACTTAGCACAGAATATTGTGCCACAGCATCCCATCCAATTAAAGAGTTCACCATTGAAAACAATGGTGCTTTGGTATGCTAATGAAAAGGTTAAATGCATTAAATGAGTTAAGATAACTTTAGATAACACAGTTTCTTCAATTAGCCCTGAGTCACAACGCATTTAACTCACCAATCCCAGTGGCTGCATCTGTACTTCTCCCTCTGCATAAATGCCAATTATCCTGAAGAAATATCTTATTAGTCCAATGACTGTGGCGAGGGCCGGATTTATGTAGTGGGCACCCCTAGGTCTGTTGTTATTTGTTGCCCCCATCCCCTACCAAATTTTCATAATCGGGACCAGATCAATGGGTATTGGACCATGTTAAAAGTTAAAAAACTATTGAATCTCCTAAACATCCCCAGTGTTTCTGAACTGTGGGATGTGGGTGCCTAATGTGGGTGCCTTGGTGGCCTCTCCACAAATCCGGGCCTGACTGTGGCTTGTCTAAATGAGCTTTTGCATACAAGTGACTCTGTTTGTGTTTGCATGAGTGCAGAAAGGGCTTCTTTCTCATCACCCTGCCATTATTTTCAAGTTTTTAACTCTGTTTAGCCTTAACATAATTTGTTTACAGGAATGAAACATCGAAGAAGAACCTAATAATGTAAAATGGGAATATGGACCAGCGGTATGGTCGGTAAGTAAAGAAAAACGTGCAGGTATTGGCATTCTATTTAAAGGATTTAATTTTGTTATAAAAAAGGTTATGCATATTATTCAGGGCAGAGTTTTGCTAATGCTTTTTGCATTTTTGGGATGCATTTTAAAGATTATTAATGTTTATGCACCTACGAGGCTTGAAAGAATTGAAATCTTTGAGAAAATAAAGTTATATGTGGGCAGTACAAAAAATACTATGTTAGTAGGGGATTTCAATTTTACAGAATGGGGATCGGTGTGGGGAAGGTGGTGAGGATGGTGGTAATATAGAAAAATCCAGAAAAGTGTTAAAAGAAATTATTTCTTTATTTCGTTTAAAAGATGGTTTTGACGTAAAAGGGGAAAATAATGTGCGTTACACATACAGTATTATAGTGATCAGGGGACTGTAAATTCTAGGATTTATTTTTGTTTTCTTTCCAGATCACTTGAGGTTCTAGATTATGATGTAAGAATAGTAGTTTTTTTCAGATCATGCCTGTGTGGAATGTAATGTAAGTATAAATGACGAGTGGACAAGTGGGAGAGGTTTACGGAAGTTGAATGTATCTTTATTGGAGGATGAAAAGGTAAAAACAGAATATAGAGAGTGGTTTGGTAAATGGATTAAGATAAAGACAGAGTTTGGTTGTGTGGGTGAGTGGTGGGAGTGGGTAAAGAGTGGAGCAAAAAGATTTTTTGCTAAAAAGGGTTGTGAGAAGGGAACATGAAGCGTATGAAAGATGGCAGAAGAGAATGGAATATTTAGAAGAATTAAGAAGAATGAAAGAGAATGTTAAAAGGGAGATTGTGGAAGCTAAAGAATGAAGGAAAAGTGTTTTGGAGGAGCAAGGAAAGAAAATAATTGCTCAAGCAAGAGTGAATGTTAAAGAAATGGACGAGAAGTGTAATAGTTTCTTCTTCAAAAAAGTATATGGTAAGCATGTAGAGATGCTGAGGGTGTTTGATAGTAAAGGTGAAGAAGTTAGTGGAAAAGAAGAGGTTTTGAATACAGTGTGTAAATTCTATAAAGATTTGTATGCTGAGAAAGAGAGCGATAGTGTGTTGGAAGATGATTATTTGAAAGTACTTTAAAAAGAATTGCAACAAGATGATAAAGAGTTGCTGAGTGATGTTTTGATGAAAAAAGAATTGGATGATTGCGTGAAAGGAATGAAAAAAGGAAAAGTGCCTGGGAATGATGGATTATCAGTTGAATTTTATCTGGTGTTTTGGGAAATGTGTTCATGTGTTTGAAATATGTCAAAAAGTGTTAATGGATGGGGTGTTGACTACAGTATGAGAGAAGGTATAATTGTACTATCAGATAAAAAAGATGAAAAGAGGGATCTTAAAAATTGGAGACCAGTTTCTTTGTTGAACGTTGACTATAAGTTTATAGCAAAAGTTATTGCGAATCACTTAAGGGAAGTGATTGTGATCATGTTGGGTGAGGAGCAAGTATGTGCAGTGCCCGGCAGATAGATTGGTGAATGTTTATTGTGTATGAGGGATGTTTTGTGGTAAGCTAGAGAGAGAGGAAACAAGCTGTGGCTGTGGTGACTGTGGAGAAGGCATATGACAGGGTAGTGCATGATTTTATGTTTAGTGTGTTGAAAAGAATGGGAGTGCCTGATAGTATGGTGAAATGGATTTATACAATGGAATTGTGAGTAAATTACAAGTCAATGCATGTTTTACAGAAGAAGTATGTATAAAGTCCGGTGTGAGACAGGGGTGTCCGCTGTCACCCATGTTGTTTATTTGCATGATTAAACCTTTATTAAGCGTAATTGTAAGGGATAAAATAATGCGTGGAGTGGAAATGCCTGGGAGTAATGGAAAAGAGTTAAAAGCGATTAGTTATATGGACGATGTTACGATTGTGTGCAAATCAAAGGCAAGTTTGAGGAGAGTTATGTTATTGATTGAGTGTATTTGTGTGGTGAGTGGTTTTAGGTTAAATGTTATGAAAAGTGTGTGCAAGGCTTTTGGTGATTGGAGGGAATTGGAATTATGTGGATGGCTGGTATGTAAAGGAAACATTGAAATACTTGGCGTTGCCTTTGATAAAGAAATAAGAGGTTGTGAAAATTGGGAGAGAACGAGGGGGAGAATAAAGAGAAAATTAGATTTTTGGTCCTTAAGATCGATATCTTTGGAAGGGAGGATACTTGTGATTAAGGCTGTGATTATGCCAATATTGTTATATATAAATAATGTTTTTCCACCAGCAGATTGTGCTCTAAAGAAAATAATCAAACTTATTTTTGTTTTCATATGGAATTCAAAAATGGAGACGTTGCGGAGAAAGTGACTAAAATGAAAAAGAATGGAGAAAAAGGGATGTTGAATGTTGAGCGGTTTTTAGCTGTAAAATACGTGAGTATATGTGTGAAAGTATTGGCGGGTTGTATTGTGAGATATGCAGATATGGATTGTTTATAATTAAAATGTTTTCCTTTGTTTTGTATGTGAAATTTCTAGGAAAAAATGTAAAAGATATTTAATTTTGATTTGTTATATTTAATGTTTTCATCAGCTTTTAAATAAATCATATATGATATGATAAAAAAAAGTTTTCCAAGACCTGCAAACACATCCTTATATTCACTTAGCAGTATATCTTTGTTGCTTTGTGGTGATTCCACAACAAATAATTTGTTTTCCATTTCCAACTTTTCACATGTTTGTGCACCTAATAGAGGACAGTAATTACCAGACTATTGCAAATTCACTCTTGCTTGCCTCACCCTTGTAAGTAAGTATGAGTGCATTTTCCTACGGATGGGATTTCAGACTCATTGTATGTCTTTTAGGAAAATTTTAAAAATCCCTACCTCCTCCCCTACATAGACCCCCTTACTCCTCCCCCCCAGCCTAGCTGCTACCCCTGCAAATGCCCCCTAACTTTTTACTTACCCCTCTGTGCAGATTCAGGGATCAGAGTTCACGGCAGCCATCTTCCCTGTCTTTGTTAAACTTCCAGTGCTTTGTCAATTTCGGCATATATTAAAGTTTGGAGACTTGAGACGAAGAGATTATGATGAGGCGAATGTATATGTAAGAAGACATTTTAGGGCATTCCAGCATAGAGGTCCTAGATCTATACTTAAGAAATCACATCAGCAAAAGCCTATTAGCCTGTTTCCAGTGCAGATGATTCATATGGCTTTGATGAAGATACTGCTCCTCATCTCCATAGAGTAATCGTGAGACCTCAGCACTGGAAGCCTTTATGGATATAATAAACAAATCCTGTAATAAAAGTGGTGGTGTAAGTGGAAAAAATGAGAAGGAGCTGGAATACAGGTGCTGGCAGCGAAACAAATAGAGCATGTATTTAATGAATTGAAATATAGGGTTCTATTACAGTCTTGTATGGTTATTTGTGAAAACATAGGATATCGAAATGTTTCGAGCGTTTGGAATGAAACAGATTATAAACAACCCACAAGATTAAATGTAACTCGGGTAGTTCAAAACATTTCTGCAACATGGTTGCCTTTTTTGTAAGTTTAGAGCTTTCAGTATCGTATGCTTTTTTGAATCCTCTTTGTTATGCTCATCAAGTTGGCAAATCAAATAGGGAGCGGCTTTGTATATACATTGTTAGTTTTGTGTCGACTAGACTACAGTATTTGGGCATTACATTAAACTGGTATCCATTTATGCATATTAAATAATACTGTTTTAAAATTAAATTATAATTAATTATGCACATTAAAGAAGCCAGTAAATGTTTGTTATCATTAGTATTCTCCCCATTTGGTTATTATGGTTTTGTATTCCACTTGTAAGTATGAACTTTTCTCCACATTTAAGGTTAAGGGTTAATGCAATTTGTTAAATTGTAAGTCTGATGATTGGCTGCCAATGGTGCCAATCAAGACGTCATTTCCTTTAATTGTATTTAAAATTCATAACAGTTTGTTAACATGTGTGGCTATGACTACGTATTGTTTGATACAGGACAGATGACTTTTAATTGATGGAATAAAGTTCAAGTTTTACTTCACCGGCTGGTTGCAGGAGTACGTGCATTTTTCTCCGATTGGAATTTACACTTAAGCTACTGGATAGGAGAACTGCACCCGAGCCAGAGACTGGGCCTGGGTCACACAGATCACACATGTTTCCTGAACACCTGACAAAGGGCACTGCCCGAAACATGTTGTGTATCTCTACCCCCCAATAAAGAAGTTTTTTTGCAAGTCAAGTTGCTGCCTTGGATCTGTCCCACACCTCTAAGGCTTAGTCCAGACGGGGAGATTCGGGGGCGCCGGTGCCTAGCTATTCGGGGAGATTCGGGGGCGAATGCATTTTACCTGCTAAAAGTGTCATTATATCAGAGCTGCAATGAGAACCTTTCAGGTCAGAAGCTAGGCTGAAATGAGAGGTGGGAGTGTCTGTTCATTCTTTCACTGGAAACAGTCACAGCACTGACTGACAGGCTTGAGTTCTGCTGTAGCTGGGAAACCCCTCCCACCTGTCTGCTGTGTGTCTGTTCCCAGTCAGCTCTCCCTGTGCTGTTGCCTGCTAACCCAGGCTACTGCTAAATTAAACAATCCTCTGTGTAGCAGCAGCATTCTCAGAGATAAGTAAAGTGCTAGGAGAGACACACACATCTTGAAGTCAGTGAAATAGCTTGCTCGCTCCATTGCTTTCTGCTCGTGCACAGGAGAGGAGAAGCTGGGAGGGACAAGCACAAGCAGCCCTGAGAAGGACCCAGCGTGATTGGTGGCACCAAGATTACATCTGTAACCAGTGCCTCCCCCTGTGCACGCCCAGTCCTTCTCACTGGCTGCAGCTAGCAACAGAAAAGATAGGGAAAGACAGAGACAGCTGGTGGCCATCCTGGAGAGCTGAGCTGTATCAGCACAGGAGATAAAGAGAAAGGGAGGAGCCACATAACAAATACAAAGAAAACAGAGAAAGTTAACCCAAAAGGTACACTACACAAAACATTTTATTCAATTATATTACAAAAGGAATTGTTTAAGCCTAAGTTCAAAAGTATGGTATATGTCCCCTTTAATGACTCTCTCAGGTTTGACTGAGGTCTGTTATGTATTCATCTATGCTTTCTGTAGTAACCAGTGTTTGTGGGCATTTTGGTTAAGGGCATTTCTGCTGTTTTGCCATTGATTTATGATTTATTTCCTGTTCCTGTTTTCTCTCTTCCTGTCTAAGCTCAGACCAAATATGGAGCAGAGCTGTGTTACCTGCCATGTTCAAATACATGTATGCAGGCCCGGACTGGCAATTATTGGGTTAGGGCAAATTCCCGAGGGGCCGCTATACATTTAGTTTTACGTGGGCCGGCGGGACACCGGAGGAAAAAATCCGGTGCGTCCAGGCTCTTTTGTGCCCCGCCAGACCAGACCGCTCCTGTGCTCACTCTCCATTGTGCATGCGCGCATACAGTATGTGCGCACATGCAGAGGGGGTGCAGGAGAAATTGTCGGCACTCAGTTTGCGGCTGGGGCGACGGGGTCCCTGGACCCGCTCCTGCACCGTCTCCCTCTTCTGCCCTCTCTCTTGTCCTGTGTGGCAGCGAGGCTGGAATAAAACAGAGAAGAAGCAGTTTATGAGGGGACTTCCTAGTACTTGAAGCAGCTCTTCCGATACACACAAGCCCCTCCTCTGCCTGTGCTGCTTCCAAGCGCTGCCTTCTTCCCCTGGCCCTGCTCGCTCACTCACTCATTTTCTCTACTACTGAACTCACAGAGACTCTGTGCGCTCTCTCTCTCAGGCTCAAGTAACAAGTGCTGCGCTGCCCTACCATGATCTCTCTCTCTTTTATTCACATGCTTGAGTGTTTGCGAAGGCGCAAGAGGTCGAACAGATTGTGCAGCATTCTTGTGCCCCGGAGACCCCCTCTGTCTGTGTCACAGGGCCTGACCCCTGCCTCTCACTCACAAATACTAATCCTGCCAGTTCACATTCACCTTGGCCTCTGGCATCAGTTCTACGGGTAACACAAAGATATTATTTCCTACCAAGTGCCTATATGCAAACACTGCTCCCCAGTGTGACCTCAAACACCAACATACAGGGGGGCACTTTAAATTTTATAGAAAGGCAGCAGCTTTACAGCCACCGCATCACAAGCCTGACATCTCAAAAGCAAAACAAAAGTCGCAAATCACTGAAAAGAAAACCGTTTGCATCACAGTATAATGACAGCCAGTCACAGTGCAGGCATTAACTCTTTCAGTGCTGACTGAAAGGACATTTTCTCATTATACAGAGCAAGTATATTTGGGTTTTGCTTTCTGACAGACACTTTTTGCATAGCTTTTGTTTATACTGTTCTAATGTGTAAAACCAGCAGAACTACTACAACTGTGTAATATGTGTAGGTGTTAACACAATTGTACTTACTAGGCCTATTACTATTAGGGATGGCGCGAACCGCCGC
>CM044443.1:32601040-32620519 GCA_024363595.1 Xenopus borealis | reverse complement strand
AAAAACCCAAGATCCTTCTTGTTTAAGGAAACCACTTCCATTTAGTGTATAACTTGCATTGATATTATTTTTGCCAAAGTGCATAACCTTGCATTTAACAAAATTAAACCTCATCTTCCAGTTTTCTGCCCAGACAAATCACTCTGCAAAGTGGCAGCATTCTGCACAATTTAGTATCATCTGCAAAAATAGAAGCAGTACTTTCAACGCCCACCTCCAGGTCATTAATAAACAAGTTGAAAAGCAAGGGACCCAGTAAAGTCCTGTGGTACCCCACTAACAACACTGGTCCAATTAGAAAATGTTCCATTTACCACCACTCTTTGTAGTCTATCTTACAAATACTATGGGGCAAATTTACTATTATTCCCCAAAAATTGTAGTTTTTCCGCAATATTCGATTAGTATTCGATTTTTGAATGCTAATCGAATAGTTTTAGGCTACCCTTTTATTCAATTTTTCGATCATTCGACAATCGAATAACGATCGAATAACGATCATTCGACCATTCGAATTAATTATTCGATCATTCGAATTAATTATTCGATCATTCGAATTAATTATTCGATCATTCGAATGATTCGTACGATTCGAACGATCGAAGACTTCGATCGTACGAATCCTATTCAATCAGGACTTTGCCTCAGGAGCCTATGGGCGGGTTCCCAAGTAGGCAGTCGAATAAATTTAAAATTTTAAATCCTTCGCTGATCGAATGATCGAACGTTCGAATATTCGATCATTCAAATCCATTTGTCACGGTCCGCACCCTAAACCAGAAAAGATGCCAAGCTCCCTGGTCGCGACTCGGCTTCACCAATAGTGTGACCACCTTTGGCTTCGGGAGGAGTCCTCAGCTACTCAGATGCCACCTTGACTTATCGAGAGGAGCAAGGCGAGGAGTTCTGGCAAGCAAAGGGGCACGACAGTTATTAAAAGTCAGTAAGGCCAAAGGTCACAGTACAGACAGGATTAGGCAGAATCGTGGTCAGACTGGCAGGGTCGAGGCAGGCAGAAAGCAGGGATCGTCAAAACTGGGTATTCAATCAGAAAAGAATGAGGCAAAATTGGTAGTCAGATAGCAGGCACGGATCAGGATACAGAAATCAGAATAGTCAAGCCAGGTAGGGTCAAAGCACAGGTTAGGTATAGATCAGATAGCTCAAAGCACCAGGTAGAAAAACCTATCATGGGCAGTGAATTAGCAGCAAAAGTCCCTATAAATACATTTTGAATTTGGCACCTTTAATTAAACCAGGAAGTGCGGCGCGCCTGCCTTATAGAAACCGGTGATTGGAAGGAAGAGGAGCACTGCAGCGGGGATCCACGCCAAAGGAGCGGCGATGGACCCCGCTGCCCGTTAGACCACCAGGGTAAGCCCTTACACTATTCGATCATTCGCTATTCGAATGATCGAATAAGCCAATTTGCATATTCGACCAATCGAATTAATCCTACGGATGGAATTGATCGAATTCGATCGAACTTTGATCTATTCACATGAATTTAGTAAATCAGCCCCTATGTTCCAGGCCAACTTTCCTTAATTTAACCAGTAACCCGCTGTGTGGCACTGTATCAAATGCTTTAGCAAAGTCTAAGTAATTCACATACACTGCCATCCCAGAATCGAAGCCCCTGCTTACCTTCTCATAAAAAGAATTTAAGTTATTCTGGCAAGATCTATTACTCATAAAATAATGCTAACACAAGCATTATTGTTATTTACTTTGAAGTTCAGTATCTTATCCTTTATTAACCACTTTGAAAAGCTTTCCTACCACCAACGTCAGACTAACTGGCCTATAGTTTGGAGGCTGAGAATGGGATCCCTTTTTGAATAGCGGCACCACATGCCAGAACTCAATGAATCCTGAAAAATTTTGTGAAGAGGTTTGGCAATAACAGAGCTAAGCTCGCTAAGTACCCTGGGGAAATACCATTTGTTTATCTTAACATGTAAGAATTGAATTTTATCATGTGTGAACCAGGCATTATTAGATGTATTACTAGAATTGGGACTATTAATAAGGAAACCTTCGTTAGCTGGTTCCTCATTTGTGTAGACAGACAAAAAATATGAGTTCAGAATCTGAGCTTTTTGCTTGTCCTCATCAACCAGCTGACCCTCCTTTGATATTAAAGGTCCCACCACTTCCTGCTTCATGTTTTTACTATTAACATATATGAAAAATAATTTGGGACTCTTTTCACTGCTTTAGCTTGCCTAATAGCTTTTTTGCATGATTCATTGGCCTCCTTGTACTTTATAAACTATTTTGCTGTCCCAGCTAACTTGAAAGAGTTAAAAGCACATCTTTTCTTACCCACCTCAACATCAACACTTCTACGGAAATACATGTTAAAGCTTGCAACATGTCAGTATCATTTAATAAACTATTTTGCTTATGTGTTTTTTAAAGGACAGGCCTATTTACTTGGGGGTGCTAAAAGTTGGGAACCCCCAAGCAATTGTATATAATTACCTCACACCCCGGGCTGGTGCTTCTATCAGGTGAAAACAGCATCAGTGAGGGGGTTCTTCCAGCAAGGACCATGGAGCGATTGACTTCCTTCTTCTAGTTTCTTCACATTTCCCAGGGCAGACACAGGTGTTGGTTGCTCGCGTATGGCACAGAGTATCAGAACAGAAATGGATCTATATAGCAAACCCACCGAACTTAATAATATGCTCCATAGAGAAACTTACCATACACCGCGGACCTTAAAAGGGATACCTAAAGGGCAGTTCCTAAGGATTAGACGTATTGCCTCCACAGATGAAAAAATACACGAATAGTTCAAACTTTATTAAAAAAAAACAGCACAGAAAAAAAGAACTGAACAAATGTCCTTTGTATCTAAATGTGGACCAAATAGCAAAATGATACAGAAAACCATTAACCATCATTTGTCTATTCTACAGAAAGATCAAATCCTTGGAAAATATTGCAGGGAACTGCCAATATTCTCTTATAAAAGGGGCCCTAATATAGCAAGTAAACTAGTCAGATCTGACGTTTTGAATAAAAGAAATGTAACGATTCTTAAGCACTCCCAAAATGGGTACTTTCCCATGTTTAAATTGTGGATGCTGCAATTCTATAATAAAAGGGGAATATGTGACTCATCCACAGAAAGGAACCAAAATATCTGTCAAACAATATTGTACATGTAACACTGACTATGTAGTATATGGTTTGAAGTGCCCCTGTGGTAAGATGTATGTGGGCCAAACAAGTAGAAAAGTCAGACTAAGGATCAATGAACACAAGAGATCCATTACCAACCTTAATGTAAATGATCCAAAAACCCATACACCTGTAGGAAAACATTTCTTTGAAAACAAACATACAAGTGCAGGTTTAGTTACCGATCAGAGGTGGTGAATACAATGTGAAGACAAATGGATCGATATGTTGAACACTATTGAACCTTTTGGTTTAAATGATGCTCACAGTTTTTTTAATGTTTCTTATAATTTATTCATTTACAGAAACTGAACAATAGCAACATAGAACACACAGCTACAATGAATATATTGTTAATATGTGACACAGGTATAGAATACTTGCAACATTGTATATATGAAAAACCATTGTAAATATTGCCAAAGGTAGCAGTGTGTTACTGGCGTAAGCCACTAGAGGGCAGTACTGCATTAAGTATGTAGGACAACATTTCTTATTATGTCTGGCCACAATGTGGAACTGACATGAGTTGTTGGTTATAGATGTACATACAGTAAATTGAGGTTTTGGTTTACACTGTTTGTGAACACTATCACCTGAGGAAGGATCAGTTGGATCCGAAACAAGTTGTGCAATCACTCAAAGAACACTGGTTGGAAGGCATCGGTTCTCCAGAGTACTTTATTACAGTCTATCATGACACTTGCATTTTGATGCCGAGCATCATGACGTCATTTGTCGCCGCAAGATTCAAACTTTGGCTCCAATTCTCTTTTAAAAACACAATTTTTTTTACCATTGTAACAATACCCAAGCTGGCTTCTGTTCACAGATCTATTTAACTTTCCTGTTTTTTTGCATTCTGCCTCTTTCATTTTGATTCCTGCCGCCTGCCTAGACCAATTTGCCTGTTTTGTGACTACGATTTGCCTGATCCTTGAAGGTACCTCTTTTCGAACTCTCTTACTACCAAAAGCACAATTCCCTGTTGGTACCGCAGCAGAAAGCCTGGGCCTCCTAAAGAACATCGGTGAACACCAAGCAGGGATCCTTTTGTGCATCTGAGAATACCAGCTGCAATAATGTTCCAGATTAAGTGTGTTACAGTTATTCGGGCCAGGCTGCTGCTTCCATTTCCTTGGAAGGCTACTTCAATGTGATGATGAAATGCCTTTATAGTCAAGAGGCTCAGCAAGCTCGCCTTTCTCAAGCCTTACAACATACTATGGCTCACCTGGAGGCCCTTCAAATTTCTGGGGCAACTGTTCATCAAACCTCTTCTGCACAGTCTTTTCAGGCTGCATGTTTACAGTTCCCAAGATCCCAGCCCTAGTTCATTATGGTGGTGATCCAGATGCCTGTTGTGTCTTAGGTCTTTCACGCAGTGCAAGATCCAGGTTGAAGTGGCTCATGAGCAGTTTTCAACAGAAAGCTGAGGCTGTATTTATTATTGCCCTTCTTCAGGGAAAAGCCCTTGTCTGGGCTTCTCCTTTACTGGATAGAGTTGACCCCTTGGTGCATGATTCCACTGCTTTTCTATCCAGATCTTTGATGCTCCTGGTCACAAAATTAATGTCTCTGATAGGCACATGAGGATACATCAAAGATCCAGTTCAGCCTCCGAATACAGATGAAGCCACTTTGGATTGTACATTTGACACAGACATCCCATTTAACTCACTTATGACAGAATATTGTGGCACAGCATCCCTTCCAATTAAAGAGTTCACCATTGAAAACAATGGTGCTTTGGTATGGTAATGAAAAGGCTAAATGCATTAAATGAGTTAAGATGACTTTAGATAACACAGTTTCTTCAATTAACCCAAAGTCACAACGCATTTAACACACAAATCCAAGTAGCTGCATCTGTATGCCATTAATTTTCAGACTCTGGCTGCTGAAGTATTCTGGGCCTCCATCTCCTGGAACAACCGGCAGCTTTCTGGAGGGGTCTAAATGAGGATCTGAAAGATGAGCTGATAACACAGGATCTTCCTACTGCATTTGAAGAATTAGTTATCTTCATTGACAAAGATAGATTCCAGAATGAGGGAGAAATCCTCTCTTTAGTTTCAAACCTCAGCTCCTCTTGGGACTGAATTCCCTGCTTCTGTTACTTCTTCTCTGCCAGTATGGGACAAACCTATGCAGATTGGAGGTATGTGTTTAACAGTTGAGGAGAGAACTGCAGGTCTCTTTATGTGTTGTGGCCTCGCCGGGCACCTCATTAGATCCTTTCCAACCAGACCTAAGCATCAGGGAAATGCCCCAGCCTTGGTGTGAGGGGGCCGTCTCCCCTGGGCAAGATTTCTGCAGTCCCAGTTACCTTCAGTTTTCGGATGTTTCTCTCTGCTTCCATCTCTGCCCTGTCTGGCACGTTTTTCTGTCAAGCTTTTGCAGATTCTGGAGCGGTAGGAAATTTTATTGACAAGCCTTTTGCCAAGTCTTGTGGCTTGACTCCAGTGTCCCTTGAGGTTCTTCTTCTTTTTACCCGTGCTATGGATGGCAGGCCGATTTCTCCAGGAGTCCTTACCTCTGCTTCTTCACCAGTTCTAACTCATAATGGCAGTCTTCACAAAGAGGAGATCTCCTTCCTGATTATTCAATGTCCCGAAACCCTCATCATTTTGAGCTTCCCCTGGCTCCGACTACATAATCCTTCTATTGATTGGTCTACTGGGGAACAATTGATGGAGTCAATTCTGCCATTCTAACTGTATTCCTGATGTTTACAAAGACTTTTTTGAGAAAAGAAATTCTGTAATCCTACCTCCTCACCGATCCTGTGACTGTCTCGTTGATTTAATTCCCGGCTCTATTCATCCTAGGGGAAGAACATATCCTTTAAAACAAGTTTTGCTCAAGTTAAGAGAGAATTGTCTCTATGCCAAGCTTGAGAAATTGGGATTTGCCAATTGTATTGTTCATAAAGAACTTTTCCAAGACTGTGGCTCCCATTACAGCTCTCATTAATAAACCTTATGTCTTCATGAACCCCTCATTCTCAGGAGGCTTTTTCTGCACTCAAACAGTTATTGAGTTCTACTCCAATACTTGTACATCTAGATCTTGCTCAGTCATTTATTCTGGAGGTCAATGCTTCCGAGGTGGGTGTAAGGGCTGTTCTGTCTCAACGGCAGAGTTCCAAGGGACTCTTCATCCTTGTGCTTATTTTTCTCATAGAGATAGCCTTTATGTAATTTTGAGCTTTCTGGATAACAGATCCCATAACTATAGTAACATTCGACTGCAAAATACTGGATCCCACAATTTGCACATACATTCTCAATTGTGGGTTCACATTAATGTTCATTTTGGTAAGCTTCATGTGAATTGTGGTGTCACTGTGTGTGTAATCTAAAATGGTATGATTTTACTCTAAGCACCAGTGCTTGCATTTGTAAATGAGCCTTATAAAACAAATACATATTCAGTTTGCTATTTCTAAAATAACAATTTCTCTTATAGCACTAATAAAAAAAGATAGTGTATTACATAGTAGACCTGTGACTACATATTAACCTAATTGTTTTTCTGTTATTCCTGTTTGTACAGAAGCAGCTCTGCTTGTAGTTCTGGATCTCACGCAAGTGACTGCTGCTACTGATCCTTATAAAGAGGAGATCCTATGATGTAGTTCTGGGATAGAAGAAGGTATAAATATATATATAAATATATATAAGTTAACATTAATGTATTCATGTGAAGGGAAACCAAAATCAAAGTTGACAATGCAGGTACATAGATGATTTATAAAATTGCTCAATACTACATTGTGTTCCTGGGTCTCTCTGTCTTGTCTGTTTCTCCTGATATTGATCATCTGCCTGTTCCTGACTTTGAACCATGCTGCCTGCCTACTTGAACCTCTGCCTGGACCTGACTTCTCTATTGGATTCCCCTGAACTGTACTTTGCCTGGACTCGTTGGAAAGGGACTTCCTCCTTGATCCTGACATCACCCCCCCCCCATGGGGGCCAGAGGCCCCCGCTGACACCAAATGGGAGAATAAGATAGAGTATACAAATATACATATAAATCTATGTAGACGTACATATATGCTCGCTCAGATAGAGATATGGAAAGGAGAGTAGGGTTTCCAGGGTGGGGACGGCATTTATACTGTTGCAGTTGTATCATCATTGAATTTACATTCGTAGCATAATGAAACAATGCTGATTTGTATGCGAACTTTTTCTATTTGATAATTTAATTATTTAAGGTCAGCAGTACCTCAGGGTGATA
The DNA here is from genome assembly GCA_024363595.1 of Xenopus borealis. Taxonomy (NCBI): domain Eukaryota; kingdom Metazoa; phylum Chordata; class Amphibia; order Anura; family Pipidae; genus Xenopus; species Xenopus borealis. The sequence continues at coordinate 32,613,079 of CM044443.1, read as the reverse complement.
TGATGAGATCTAAGAAAGAGAGGAGAGTAATTTGGTTGAGGAACAAAGATGAGTAAAATGAGCGTGTAATCTAGGGGGGGGTGGGTGAAGGAGAGAAGATTGAGGTTAGTTGAGGAAAGGGGAGGAATGAGGAATGTGGTGATTTTCTACACTTTCTGCTTTTTTCAGGAATGTAGTAATTTTGCTTCTATTATGTTGTTAGTTCTCTGCTGCAGAAGATTTAGATGCTGAGCCCATGGGTGCCACTCCAGCTCCCCCTCATATCTCCGATCCAGCAAAGCATCTCTGATGGATTCCATTGCTCTAATCCAATTCACTTTTGTGATAAATGTTTGCATTCCTGGGAGTTGTGTTGCTGCTAGTAGAGACCTTGCTGCTATTAATATGTGTGTGGCAAGTTTAAGTGAGCTCTGAGAGTCTATTGCTCTAATTCTCATGCCTAACAGGAATGTGTGGGGAGCTGCTTGTATGTTACATTGGAGAACTTTAGAGAGCAGAGTTGCTACCATCTTTAATGAAGAGTTTGAGACCCAGTTTGCATAGATTTACCTAATGATGTGGTCTGTAGGGACAACAAATATAAAAATGTCTATTTCAATTTTCTTGGCTGATAATTCAGCATCTGAAAACACAGCACCCTGCCTGTGTTTCACAGCACAGCACAATCCCAGCATATTCTATATTACCCCACATCTATATTATTCTCTCAGCATTTCCTTAATCTGCTACTCTTTTCTACTTTCGTTTCCCCTACTTTGTTCCTATCTCCTCTATAACCCTCTATCTGATGCCTCCACCTTCTTCATCTATATATAAATCTTCTCTGTCTCTTCCTTACTTTTCTTCCAGCAATATTTTATTTCTTTTAACCCTTATTATACTTTTAACATCTCCATTTTATTTGAATAAAGAATTGAGGAGGAGCAAAGATTAAAAAAAAACTCCAGTATTCCAATAAAAAGTTCCAGGATTCAAAATTCTCGACTCCCCCAAGGGCATGCTGTTTCACAGAAATAAAAACACGTAGTGATAGCATCCCTGTGCATCCCTCCCCAATTCCAGGACTGGTTTTAGCCCATTGGGCCAGACTCAAAACAATGAGAGTGCTATTTCAAGGATTATCACATGTAAACGTATGCACAAGATTTGTTTTGAAGAAACAAAGCTTTTCTCCTAATTCAGTTTTTCTCATAGACTTCAATAGGGTTTTCAAGTGATGAACAGTGAGTGAGTTTTTTCAATGCCAAGGTGAAATTTTTCTGGCGTTTCGCAAATTTATTTGCCTGCGGCGAATTATGGGAATTCGCCGCAAGTTTTCCCCAGGTGAATAAATTCGACCATCACTACTCTGGATCTATAGGACTGGATCTTGAATTGAGATAAGTCTTCCTCAACATAGTTAATCTGGCTCATTGGGCAAATTTGCTGCAAACATATAAGTATGATTGTTTCCTGCCAAAGCATTAAGGGACAGTCTCACAATTCCTATCCCCAGTAGTAAATGAAGGGAGAATTTCACTTTCACATACAGTCAGGTTTCTTATAAAAACGGTACATATTTTTTAATTAAAGTATATTGGAGATAGGTTTCTTTTTCATTAACGAAAGTAAAAATTGGATTACATTTTTTTGTCTTTCCTTGTCCTTTAAAGAGGAACTATGGCAAAATAATCTCATTGATCTAAATATAATCGATCAAAAATTCTGCACTATTTTTGAAGAGAAACCATGTGAAGAGAAGCTTGATTATTTCAAGAGTGGGTTAGAATTTTTCATTGATTTGATTTAGAAACTACCTTAATTCAATATGATGAAGTGTATATTACATTTGCATTTTCACAATAGTTCCCCTTTAAGTAAATTACTTTGTGTAAACTAAACTAAAATTAAATTGAACCTAAGACAGTATAAAGCTAGAAATGTTATTTATAAAAACAGGGAAAATTGCACCTGGGCAGTAACCCAAATGAATCAATCAGTGACTCACATTTTACAGGTAGCTGCAAGTTAAAGAATGAAAACAAACATTTGATTGGTTGCTATGGGTTATGGCCCAGGTGAATATTTGCCTAGTGTATATAAATTAGCCCTGCTGTATTTTATATACCAACTTATAAATGTATTACTTTTATAGGTATGCTGAACCTCTTGGCTGGTCAGAAAGTTAGTACAGTATATAAAATACAGCGGGGCTCATTCTTAAACACTAGGCCAAAATAAACACCCATTCATGTCTTCAAAGCTGTCCATAGAGGTTTGCCATATTGAGATTTTGTAGGTAGATTGAAATGGTTTCTGTGTTGCCATGTAACACAATTGAAATGAATTAATAACTAATCAGTTTTGTTTCTAGTGGCACAGTTGCAAGGTCATTAATTAGAAATAGAATGTCTCTAAGATTCAGATGTTGCAGGACTAATCAGTGAGTAAAACTAGTAAAGGAAAACTATACCCTAAAATGAATACAGGAGCAACAGATAGTTTATATCAAGTTAAGTGGCATATTGAAGAATCTTCCCAAACCGGTATATATATTTAAGTGAATATTGACCTTTTACATCTCTTGCCTTGAACCACCATTTCGTGATGGTGTGTGTGCTGCTTCTGACCAGAAATATTTCAACTCTAACTGTAACAGGAAGAAGTGTGGAAGCAAAAGACACAACTCTGTCTGTTAATTGGCTCCTGTGACCTAACTTTATAGTTTGTTTGGTATGTTTGTGTGCACCGTTGGATCATACGATCCCAGGAGGCTGTCCTTATTTTTTAAAATGGCAATTTTCTATTTATGATTACCCAGTGTCACATGCTACTAAAAAAGTGTATTATTATGAATATGGTTTATTTACATGAAGCAGGGTTTTACATCAGTTGTTTTATGAAATATCTTTTTATAGAGACCTACATTGTTCACGGGTATAGTTTTCTTTAAGCTACTAGTCTAAATTACATTTGTCCAGCCAGGCCCAGATTTGTGCCCAGGCCGAGGGTAGCAGGATTTTAGGGGGCGGCATGATGCCCAGCCACACCCACATTGGTTTAGAAACACTGGGGATATTCAGGAAATAAGATAGTTACTGCTGTCATTTGTAGACTGTGTGGCTTCATCCATAGAATACAATGAAACTTATTTTTCCCTGTTTAAGTTGACCGTCGCCAACAGAGGACACTGCCTCCCTACTGACTTTCCAGGATCTATGGAGATCTCTTGAGTGTCGCTTTCCAGTTCCATCTGCATGAGTACTTCTATGTGTTTACTGCTCACCACTTCTCTGTCTCTTGTAATTCAATCCCTCCTTCCTGCATGCTAAGGAGGAAATTACAAATAAGGGACTGATTGATGATAGCACCAACATACTGAGCAGGCAGACAGAAGCACACTATTCTCTTCATATAGTTGCATGTGAGAGGTTGCCAAAATTGCCATGATTTGTTACAGGTAGTGATGGGCTTTGCAGAAAAATTGGCGAAAAAATTCGCGAACCAAGTCGCAGGTCATTTTCGTCGTGTTGCGTCGTTTTCGACGCGACACGACGAAAATGACGCGACGAAACGGCACGCGACTCATTTTTTTTGGCTAATTTTCGTCAGGCAGATTTTCTCTGGCATTTCGCGAATTTATTCGCCAGTGGCGAATCGCGGGAATTCGCTGCAAATTTGCCCCTGGCGAATAAATTCGTCCATCACTATTTACAGGCATAGCAAGATTAGTGACCCTGCAGTGGATGTAAAGTCTTGTTTCCCTGCCCTTACCCTACTCCACAGCAGGCCCTGCATTGCTCATTGTAAAAGATGGTCCCAGAGACACCTATCTGCTCAACCTGGCCCACTCCTGGATGATTTGCCCACCACAGTCCACATCTACAGTGTTGTTACATGCAGTATGTTTTCACTCATTCATATACTTACTGACCTGCTAGTGCTTTCCCAGAACATTTTTGTCACTGGGGATTATTATTCAGAAAATTGCCACTATGCCATCCTGCTACAAGTTCTGTCATTGGGGAATATTATACAGAAAATTGCCACTGTGCCAAGAGGAGAGAAGAGTTATGCAATCGGGAATAAGGTGGACAGGAGTTTATGAAGGGGGTCACAGCCACAGTGGGCCCAACCCCCCCCCCAGTCCAACACTGTGCATGCCTGTACGAACAATTATTATCTTGCTCATACTCTTAGATGTGGATCAGCCTCACAGCCAGATCTCCAATGTCTACAGTAGGCAACATTTGTACCTCTATAATTTGTAAATCTATCAGTAGGATTTACAGACACTTGAAGGATGGCCCTCCATTCCCAACTGCTGCCAGGCTCCTTCAACTTTTTTTATAACAAATGTGACTTTCTAGTCATAATCTTTATTTAGGTTAAGTTTCACATTGACACCAATACATGGCCTGATGATAAGTCCTGGTTATGCTTTGGCCTTTTTTTATGGTCATGCTTCCTGAACTTTACCTGCCATGACATGTGGCTGGTGTTAGAGCTACTGTTTAATTTTACCCTTTTGTTACATTGACATGAACTTTGCCTTTATTGACTGTTACACAACATGCTTTCAAACAGCAAGTGAAAACCGTTGAAATTGGAAACTACTGAATAAGGGATCTCACTGTTGGAGTTGGCATTAAAAGAAAAAACTTTATTTGTTCATCAATTAAAAAATGCACATGCTATATTAAAATTCTCCATCATAACCAGCAGTGTATCGAGGGGAGATACAATTCAATACATTTATACATATAATCCCCATGTGTTATAGTACCAGGGTACTGAATAGAGATGATCAAAATGATCCCCCCCTACGTACGTACATCCTTATAAAAATCCCCAACCCTTGTGCGTCTTTATTCAATGATATCAGGTGAGAATTTAACAATAATATAAAAAGAAGTCTAAATCACTATACAAGACAATATGGTACAGATGCAGCCACTTGGATTTGTGAGTTAAATGCGTCGTGACTCAGGGTTAATTGAAGAAACTGTGTTATCTAAAGTCATCTTAATTCATTTAATGCATTTAACCTTTTCATTAGCATACCAAAGCACCATTGTTTTCAATGGTGAACTCTTTAATTAGATGGGATGCTGTGACACAATATTCTGTGCTAAGTGGGATAAATGGGATATCTGAGTTAAGTTATTCTGTGTCTAACACACAATCCAAAGTGTCTTCATCTGTATTGCAAATAGCCAACTTTGATGAAGTGATTAGGTAAAATGCACATCAGACAGTAGCCAATGGTGGTGACGTGACATGAATTGTGCTGTGCCTTGGTTTCAGGAACAAATTGGCTAATAAATTAAATTTAATAATAATAAATGAAAATGTTACAAAAAATAAATGAAAAAAGAAAACAAATATACAGTTTATACAGCAGGAGAGCCCATACTTTACTAATGCAAGGTCTACTTTTAGTGATGTTGTTCCATGATGATCTGCATCCATAAAAGCATTGTTAGCATATATATATATATATATATATATATATATATACATATAAATTGAAAGCAATTGAAATTGTGATTTGTAGTGGAATTACAAGGATTCACTGTAAAATTATAATTGCTTCCATTCTCTACATATATTTTGTGTTTTTTTTGGGGGGATACAATTATTTTAGTAAGAAATAACAGTTATATCCCACCACTATGAACACTGTTTAATAAGGTCAGTAGGCATGTGGGACAGGGAGGCTGAGGGCAGTTTTTTACATGATGATTACTTGTTCTGCTAGTATTGAAATACATGTTTCAGATAATGTTTGTTACAGTAAGATTCATTACATTAACCAACAAAGGTGGGTGATGGTATAACCGTGTTAGTTAGTCACCCCGATTCCTTTGTGGATTGTCCCGGAGGTATTACAAAGGGTTTGGTGTGCCAAAAATCATGCAGAGCTCCTCAGGCTGCAACAATTCTAAACTAAAAAAATTAAATGGCACACAGCCTCATAAAATAAAAACAAATGTTTATTAAGTCATTAAAAAAAGCAAGATGGCTGGTGTGTAATAGAGGCTTAACATGTTTTGGAAACACCCTTAATTATAGGCTAAATGAGATATCTGCAATATTTTTTTTATACACTCAGCATCAACATCATCTATTGTCCAAAAAGTTAAGTACATGCAAAATAGGAAAACAAAAAAAATCATATGTTAAAATCAAACCAAGTAAATGAGGGACCCCAACAAAATAACCTGGATGAATAGTAAATAATTATATAATAAACTTCAATAGTTGGTAGATCAGACCCACTGGAGAACTGTTATAACTGTGAAAACATTAATGGAAAATAATAACTCTTATTTGCACAAATAAAAAACAAAGTGCATTTTTGTCAGGGTTTTTTTCTGGTCTATTCTCTTCTCAGACATGCATGGGCTATTTGGGATTGCCTGGTATGAATGTATGACATATCATATCATTATATAGACTACTATTAAAACTAGTTTAGATTTCCCAAAAAATGTGAATTTGAAAAGTCTTGTCCCCCAATACGGATTGTTTTAAATCATTTTCTGCACTTTCACTTCAGATCAAAGAGAACTCTTGGATATTCAACAAAGGACAGGTCATTGTTTAAAGATTTTTCATACCATTTATTGCATTTAAATAGTCCTGGTTTTCTTTACTGATGAAAGCAAGCAAATCAAGCCCTGAAGCATCACTGGGATTTCTCTCTAACCTCTGTTTGATGATCCTTCTCAGAGATGCCTCACACTTTTGTCTGTATGTATTCTGGTCAGGGATCAGCAGCCCCAACTTGTACTGTTCTACAGCTTCACCTTCAGATTTCTTCCATTTTTCTAGAAACATTCCATAATTTAAGTGTGATAAGTGTTTCTCATATTTAGGAGTGGTTGTAAGCTCTGTGGCCTTTTTATAGATTTCCTCTGCTTTTTGATATTGATTTGATCTGGTGTACATATCTGCTAAATCGAAATGCGCATGTAGAAATGTTTTTTTCACCTCCAATGCCTTTTCAAAATAAAATATGGTCTTTTCAGTTAGCTCCTTTTTTGTGTCAGGAACTCTGTAATTAACACTTTTTGTTTTCTCCTTTTGTCTAAGTATTTGTCTGTAGCACAGCCCCAGCTGATGATAGAGAAAACCAGAAGTAGGAGTTATGCTTATAGCCTTCTTCAGGACCCCGATAGCTTCCTCAAACATCTCTGCTCGCCTGTAAAATTTAGCAACATAGCGAAGTACATATGGAAGATCTGGTGTCAGTTTTAGGGCCTCCTTAATATACTTCATTGCCGCTTCATGCTTCTTTAACTGTTGTAGTTTCAAAGCAAAAAGTACCTTAATCACAGAGTCGTTTGGATTCAGCTTAACGGCCCGTTCCAATAGTTGGAATGAGTAGTTTTTGAAAGATGGACAATTTCTGCTTCGGAATTCCTCCATCCGAAAAACTACAGTTGCCAGCCCAGTATTCCATTCAGGATCATCTGGATTCGCTTGCACAGCCTCTTCAAAACAGTCTTTTGCTTTCTCATAGTATTGGCTACAAAAGTTCACCAGAGCCCATCCTTGTTCTCCATTGGTCTCAGATTGCACAAGATCTTCAATCCCTTTTGATTGTGTATAAATAGCATTTATCTTGTCAATATAGAGCTTGGAGCTTTCACTATCATTAAGGTAGTAATAGACCCATGCATAGTTGGAGAAGGTCATCAGATATTTGATATCGGTCTCCAATACTTTAAACTCCTGAAGAATAGCCTCGGCTTTTTGGAGATTTGGAATAGCCTCTGCATAATCATTCTTCAAGTGATTTACGTAGGCCAACATGTTATATACCCTTCCTCTAGAATCCATGTTCAAATATTTAAGTTGATTGTTTAGTCTGTCTGCCAGTTCTTCAAGATCAGCATCCTTTTTCTGTAGCCCCCATGTAAAGTGGCACTTCAGCTCTTCCAAATGAGATTTCAGTGTAGCCTGTGACTCACTATGAATACAATGAAAAGCATACTGTAAGTATTTGACTACAGTTCATTTATCAAAAGTGGGGCAAAGTGCAAACAATAAGGTGCAATGTACCTCTCTCTCTCTGCATTCAACGCTTCAAGCATTTAGCAGCACTGTACTCAGAAGGATGGGAAGTGGGTGACTCATGGATGTCTACTAGTCCCTTAGTATGCAAACCAGGAGGCATTAGGAAACCCTTACCTACTGCTTATGCTAGGCATTAAGTATAGAGCTCTCTTGAACTTTGTGCCTATCTCTGATATTGCATCTGCCACAGAGTGCAGATGCAACGTTGCAAGGGAGTGGGGCAAGGGATTAAAGTACCAGGAATGCTAAGTAAACAATTCCTTCTAACCCCCTCAAATAATACTTCTAACCTTGACCAAGTTAATTATCTTTAGTGTTTTATACACAAATAATGAAATAAGATTCCTCTTCTGGTTTTTATGTGATGGGGTTACATACACAGAACAAGCTCCTATGTGTGAGCACCAGTCTGCTAGCTGACTTTCTTGTTAAACCTGGAAGTAGTTCTCCTTTTTTGCAGAGCTGTGAGCTGTGAAGGAGAGAGTGTGTGTGCACTAACTTTGTTAGGCTTTCTGTGGTTCTTGGAAGATTTATGGCTGATCCCAGTGTCATCCCAGTGTCATAATATGAAGCAGTCACAGGGGGCCTGGGGAACAGTGGGACTCAGACAACAGAGTCTACACCGTCTATATAAAAATCCCTGCTCACAGCTGCATAAAGCTAGGGACAGAAGAGGGAGACAGGATAGGCAGGTGAGAGGGAGGATGGGAGGAAGAATGGGAGGGTGAGAGGGAGGGTGGGAGGGAGGGAAGGAAGGAAGGAGCGGGTCGGAGGCTTAAAAGAAGGGAAGATGGGCGAGTGATAAAGATGGTAGTTGGTTGTGGTCATAAAGTTGAAGTGTGCACTGGGCACCACTGTTCTGTTGTTTTCAGTCTACATTTTTTTTAGAGGGCTAAGAGAAATGGATGGACTCCCTGCTCCTGCATGCAGGCACACACAAAAGAGTGAAAGATCTGCTTTTTTTTTTTTTTGCAGGCTGAGAGCAGTATAGCCAATGCTCCATATTCCCTGGTGCTTAGAAAAATGAGGAAATAACAATACCCAAACACACTGTCTCCGAACCTTAACTGCCATGAATGCAAACAAAGAAGAAGAACGAGGCTGGCTGTAAATCCTCTTTGAAGTCCAATAAAGGTACTTCTGATTTTAGCAAGAAAGATGGTTAGCAGGAGAATGGAGCATGCACTTAAGAGCTTGTTCATTGCATGTTGCTCCATTGCCTTTGTTCAATATAAAAAGAAAAACTTTATAAATAGATAGGTTGCAAAATAAAGACCATTTTCAATATAGTTAACCAAAAATGCAATGTATAAAGGCTGGAGTGACTGGCTGTCTAACATTATAGCCAGAACACTACTTCCAGCTCTCTTTGTTTCCACTGATTGGTTACCAGGTAGTAATCAACCAGTGACTTTAGGGGAGGTCACATGGGTCATAACTGCTTGCTTTTAAATATGAGCTGAATGCTGTGGTTTAACTGAGGAAACAAACTCCCATGTGCCCCCCTTCAAGTCGCTGACTAACTCAGAGTTAGAGAGCTGAATAGCAGGAAGTAGTGTTCTTCCTATTATATGACACATTTGCTAACTCCATATCACCTCAGTTCACTATCCTCATCATATTTTTCTACAACAAACAGCAGCTTTCTCCCAGCAACCATTTTCCCTCTGACACATCATTAGTGGCATTTGCATCTGCAAACTGTAAAGTTCATTCAATCACGAATTTTGGCTTATACAGTCATAACTTACTTTTGAACTTACAGTTCTATTTGGATTGCACACTGTAATGTTTCTATGGGAGCCAGCAATGTCATCTCTTCAATTGCTGCTAGACTCATAATCTTAGTTGATTAGATTTGAGCATGTTCAGTAGCCAACAACCAAATAAAATTCTTGAGGGAGAGGTCTGAGTGGGTTAGAGGAGGAGAAGGAATTCTAAGTGATCAAAGAAAGGGTTAATGCCTGAAACATGTAGTGAAATGTCTCATGTAGTGAAATTTTTCTAGCTGCAATTACTATTTGAGTGCTCTCCTCTAAACTGACGATTTATGAGTCTCCATAGGATTGCAGTAATCCTTTTCTGAGGATCGAAGCACAGAGGAATTAACCCCTGCATGGCTGCAAATTTTTTTGTTGATTAAATAGATGTTGCAGCCTTACTTTTAATCTTTCAGCAACCGGAGTGGCAGGCATTTAAAGATTTCAAATAGGCTGTTCACTGATTACATTTTTGGGGGGGGTGGATTTAGTGTAATGTAGTGAGTGATATTCTGAGACAATTTGCAATTGTTTTTCATTTTTATTTGCATTTTTTTTTAGATATAGATGGATGATAAGCAATAGAGTGGGGTGCACGGCACCCTGTATAAGTCCAAAATTCCAAGATGAAAACATCTAGGAATGTACCTTGTCATTCTATGCACATCAAACAATTCAAATACAAACGAATATTTAATTAAACACACTTGATGCTTCCGACTTATCCTCACACCCTGTTAATATGGTATTTGGGTATAACAGAGATAACCAATTTAATACACTGGCTAATAACAGCTACTGACACAGTCCATCCCTATTCATATCCCAGTCTCTCCATTAAACCACTGCCTAGTTGCTAAGGTAAACAAGACCCTAGCAATCACATAACATGAATTCCAAACTGGAGAGCTGCTGAACAAAAAGTTAAATAACTGAAAAAAATTAAACATAAAAAACAATTGCAAATGGTCTCAGAATAGCAATGTCTGCATCATAGTAAAAATATATTTAAAGGTAAACAATAACTATAACCAAGACCTATGCTTGTTTAATTCCATTTTGCTGTAAAATCTTTTATTGTGCTAAAAAAAATCTGATAACTTACCCTATTACATTTCTGTCTTTGAATTAATTATAGGATTTTGATTAGACTTTGTTAGTTTGAGATGAATAATACTTTCATTGTAAAATAATTCCCATCACTCTGAATATATCATCTAGTTAAAATTGCAAAACCATGAAAATATTTACCTCATTATGCGTCTCTTAGTATCCCTGGCTCAAAAGAAGGCGTCTTGCTTCTATGTGTGGATTTCTTAAAATGAACAGGGCTGACTGCTGATGCTGATCTTTATAAAGTGAAGATCCCATGATTTTTCTCAGCTCTGGGAGGGAACATGGTAGAAACGAAACTAAGCTAAAAGGAAACAACAGCTGATGCACTTGTACAGAATACAAGCAAAGCTGTTGCATCAGATACATATATTAGTTGTTTTCTACAAATGACAAGTATACCATGTCATATTTACTTGCAATGGTTGATGGTGAGGGTTCTTAAAGGAACAGTAACAAAAAAATTAAATTGTTTTAAAGTAATAAAAATATAATGCATACCTTTGGAAGTAAAGAGAGGGACAAAAATTTGTTTTCCGCAAGTAGCGTGGCTGATGTTTTGACCACGCCCATTTTTGTAGCCACACCCCTTAACTACCATGTTTATTTTACAAAATTTGGCAGATTATGAAAGTTTGAAAATATTTCTCCTGTTACAATTATTTATTTTCTTATCTCAAAAGTGTTACAAAGTATCTTATTTTCACCTGTTAGCTGTTCTGGACCAAATGCAAATTAGTTAGGAATTTTGTTTCTTTTTCTGGCTGTTCAGTGAAGAGAAAAGAGGAACTTTCCAGTACAAATGAGGGACTGCAGGTTGAGCTGTCAAAAGAGGGACTGTCCCTCCAAAAAAGGGACAATCGGGAGGTATGATAATGTAGTGCTGCACTGGTAAAACTGGTTTGTTTGCTTCCGAAACTCTACTACAGTTTATGTAAACAAACTGCTGTGTAGCCATGGGGGCAGCCATTCAAAGCTAAAAAAGGCACATGATACACAGTGCCGGATTTGGTTGCAGGGTCCCCAGAGGCTGCATGTTCCTAGCTGTGGTGTTTATACAAATGGCCTGCAGGTGTCACTGTGCATACACAGGACTTTCTGT
>CM044443.1:32548873-32587382 GCA_024363595.1 Xenopus borealis | reverse complement strand
CCTTTTTGGACTGTTTGATATGCATCCAAGAGGGGGGTAACTTGAAAACAGAAGTATACATAAAACCCACTCACTCTTACAGATCAATATCTGTTCTTCGATTCCCACCATCCACTGGAACACAAACTGGGTGTCATAGGGCGGAATGTGTGGCAACTAATACAGAGTCCAAAGACAAAGAGCAAAAACATCAGCGTGTGGCTAACCAGACTGGGCCTTTGTCAAAACAGCAGCAACTAAGCACAACAGGAACACCAAAAGAAGTAAACGCCCAGAGACACATAGTAGGCGAAACATAGTTATCCCATATGTAGCTGGAGTGTCAGAGAAACTTAAGAGGATTTTCAACAAACACCACGTCCCTGTTTTTTTCAAACCTAGCAACACACTGTGACAAAACCCGGTACACCCAAAGGATCCAACACCAAAAGAGAAACAAAGCAATGTGGTATATGGAGTCGGAGTGTAGCGAGGAGTGCACGGATCTGTACATTGGGGAGACAAAACAACTGCTCACCAAGCGAATGTCTCAGCATAGGAGGGGGAACTCTACAGGGCGAGACTCAGCTGTGTTTCTACACCTCAAAGACAAGGGACACTCCTTTGAAGATAGCAAGGTCCAAATCTTGGATGAAGAAGACCGCTGGTTTGAAAGAGGTGTGAAAGAAGCGATTCGTGTCAAGGTAGAAAAACCATCCCTGAATAGAGGTGTGGGCCTCCGACACCACCTGTCTGCTACATACAATGCTGTTCTCACATCAGTACCAAACCGGTTTCAGAACACTTCAAACATCCATTCATGCAACTCACACAAGTAACACCTGTGTCTAGGAGTTGACACATTGGTAATCCCATCCCAGTAACTACACAGAATCAAATTCAGATGTCACCTCTTTAAAGAGTTACAATGTGCCATTGTGATTGGATTAGTGGAACAGTTTATATACCGAGAACTTCCCATACCAGCCAGTTGAATTGAAGAAGCTGCTTGGATGAGTAGTGAAACGTCTTCAATAATTACTCAGAAAGTCCAGTTGTTTTAGAATTACTTATATCAGATACACTGTCTATAGTGTTTAAGAAGGATAGAGCTTATGTTACTGTTGTGTAATGGCTGCATGAACCTGCTAATAAAGCCCTGTTATACTCTTCTCTTCTTCGGCTATCAAAACCCAACAGTATATCTATGGATATTGGGCATCAAACTGTTCATTAAACCCTTGGGATCCATATTTAGGTTGTTATATACCATGACCTGGATGAATGAAAATCTTCATAGTCACTATAGACAGTACTGTGTATACATATCATAACTCATGTGCACAGTGACCTCTGCAGACCATTTATTTAAAAAACACATATTCCCCAGGCCTATTGCAGTTGGCATCAGGAGTAGGAAAATGTCCTTCATCAAATGGAGCTTTTCCAAAGTCATATCTAGCAGGAGCAAGACGACTTGCATTCCATATGCCTCCTTCAGACAGTTCATATGTGTATGGTCCTCGCTGGCATCTTACTTTAAGTGGTGTAGTAAATTTAGATTGTCCTTGTTTCAGTATTACTGGTTTCTTAATTCTGACTAAAGATCCAGGCTGAAAGTGCACTTCTCTTGCACCACGTTTTCTGTCAGTATATGCCTTGAATTTTGCTTGTTGACGTTTGACAATGTCCGTATGATTTTGTAGGAACAGTATTTAGTGGAAGTTTGATGTCTGCAACATGTTACTTAGTACGCATCCGTCTTGAGTAGGGCAATCGGCTCAATTTCTGGCATAATGGTTTTACATCTGGTCTCAGCTTAAGTTTGTGTACAAACTTCTTTGCACAACTCAATGAAGTGTCACTTTGTGGTGACATTTTAGACACTGGCTGTGTGGTGGGCACTGGTGCTGTAGTAATGAGACCAACCACTAATTGTAGGTTTCATGCAGCAAAGAGATCCCTTCCAAGTATAGCAGTACTCTTATTCACAATGTAAAAGTCACATTTTGCAGTATTTGATTTACATTATACAGTCAATGGCAAGCAACCAAGCACAGGTACTGAATCCTTTAAGTCTCAGGGCAGGTGCAACAAGCAAATCTTTTCATGTATTTCACGAAAATATACTTTGGTAGTATAAAAACAGCTGAACAGCTGAACTTGTATCAAGCATCAGGTTAATGGAGTGTCCCTTGTCAGCAGAAGCAGTATTGACATTGACAGTGCATATAAACTTGTCTGGAATAAATGTACCAGCTTTATTCACACTTAATACTGCAACATTTGTAGTAGTGAAGTGACTTCATGAACATCTTTAGCAGAGCTACAGCAGATCTTAGCCAAATGACCTACCTTTTTGCATTTGCGGCACTGTACCGATTTTGCAGGACATGTAGCATAATTTGCAACGTGTTATGTTGAACCACAGCGAAAGCAGTATTTTTTATTTGTATTTGCTGCATGGTTTTGCAGTGAATCTCTTTCCTTAGAACTGTATTTTGCCTGTGACTGTGCATAATTAGGCTGCAATACTGGATTCACAGTTTGCACATTCCAAGCAGTTCCCTGACTGAGAATTTTAGCCTCTGCCACTGCTGTTTCAATTTGGCTAGCAATTGTAATAGCCTTTGCAAGGGTTAAATCCTGCTCTAGGAGCAGTCTCTCTTATGCGAGGTGAGTTTGTTTTTTCCACTATTTTGGTCTCTTAGCATTTCATCTGTTAGATTCCCAAACTCACAGGAAACAACCAGCTCTCTCAAAGCTGCTACGAATTGTTCTGTGGATTCGCCATTATGCTGTCCACATTGACAGAATTTATATCTGTCAGCAATCACATTTACTCTTGGCACTAATTTCTTTATAGCAGTAAGTGCAGTTTCATAAGTTGCATCAGGTGATGGTAATGTATAGAATGTACACTGTCCCTATGCTCCCAGGCAGTGAATAAGTAAAGCACGCTTTCTAGCAGCAGAAATCTCCCCTTGGTCAGCAGCAATAATGTAATTTTCAAACATACGGATCCAAGCAGTAAAAGATATGGTAGGCTCACCAGGGTTTGGAAGAAAAGTTGCAGGCTGCTGCAGAGGTAGAAGAGACATCTCATTGTGTTTTGAGAGATGAAAATGAGCAGAGTGTAACAGGGCTTTGCAGGTTCATGCAGCCATTACACAACAGTAACATAAACTCTATCCTTCTTAAACAGTATAGCCAGTACTGTGTATATACATCATAACTCATGTTTACAGTGACCTCTGAAGGCCATTTGTCTAAACACCACACATACTAAAGCAGCTGACATGTGCGGACCCTAAATAAAAATAGTGCATGTGAATTTTCTTGGCTGCCGATTGGCCTTCTATGAATATAGGCCCCCAACTGCTTATTATGTGACAAAAGACCCTCCTAACAGCACAAAGACCACCCAAAAACATATATTTTTTGGAAAGTACACATTCTGGCAAATCCAGAATAGATAATTATGTAATTCTACTCCAAACTACCATACTGCAAAGCTATGCTAAAGGCAAAGGTTTTTATGACATTTCTGAAAATTGCCTAAAACTATTGCAATATTATTATTATTAACATGTATTTCTATAGCGCCAACTTGTTGCGTAGCGCTAGGCCACATTTATCTCATTTATCTCACCCAATTTATAACATTCAATTGTAAGACATCCTAAATATTGATGCCAAGGGTCTACTGAACAGTTTGATGTATATGCATGAATATACCAAAGCAGCTTGCTTATGGTGACCCAAAATCCAAATAGTGCATATGAATTTTCTCGGCTGCCAATTCACCTTCTGTGAACAAAGCTCCTTGACTTGTGTTCCATGAGACCCCCTAACAGTACGAAGACTCACCTAAACCACATATTTTGTAAAGCATACATTCTGATGAATCCAAAATGGCTAATTATGTCTTTCTACTCCAAACTACCATACTGCAAAGCTACAATAAAGTCAGCGGTTGCTATGATTTTTCAGAAACTTTTCAGTACTAAAAACTGATCACAATTATCTCACCAATTTTCTTACATAAAATTGTAAAACACTCAAAATATTGACATCACTGGTATACTGAACAGTATAATATGCATAGATATACCAAAGAAAATGGTATGTATGAACCGAAGTAAAAATAAAGCATATGAATTTTCTCGGCTGCAAACTCAGCTGCTACAAACAGAGTTCCCTGCAAGCGTATTATGTCTCGTAAGACCCCCAAACTCTACAAAGACCCCCAGGAAACCATATATTTTTGGAAAGTACACATTCTAACTAATCAACAATGGGTAAACACATCTTTCTGCACAGATCCAGATTTGTGGAAAGGCAGCCAAAGCCCGGGCCTAGGGTGGGGCCTAGGATGGCAGGATTTTAGGGGGTGGCATGCTGCCCAACTACACCAACATTTGTTCAGAAACACTGAGGATTTGCATCAGATACAAGGAGGCTGTCATATTCGTGCAGCAGGTCTGTTAGCATTAGAAACTGGGACATTCAGGTTGGCAAAAAAATCAGGTTTAGGAGCTTCTACTAATAATGACTTTTCAATGACAAAACTCACCAAAAAAACAAACAGCATTACTTATAGGTAACTTTAATGTACATTCATATTGTAAAAAGTAGTTTTTTTGTGTCATTATCACTTTAATGTGGGATCAGCACATATAACCAACAAACACAGCTGACTTCCTTAGGGTAAAAAACGAATTAAATTCACAATCTCCAGAGGCCATAAACCCTCATATTTGCTAAAAGGCAAAGATAAACAGAGCATGATGGATGCAGGTTCCTGGGGGTAGAATAACTGTTTTTCACAGTCTGATATTAGACAGTCAAAGAGAAGTCATACTATATGCACACAATAATAATTGACTGATCACCTTGGATACCCACAGGCACTGTCACTAAAAGAGAAAGGACAGTGTTGCTATTAGTAATGGGCAAAATTTATCTCAAGGTTTTATCGCAAAAAACATCCATGGGCCAGATTAAATTTCAGTGAGAAAAAAATTATCAAGTGAAAACTCATTGATGAGATTAAATTTGAGATTCAATTCAATTCAGAAAAATGTATGCTATGGTTTATCAACTCTATTAAAGATTATGGGGGAAAATTGGAACTGAATTTGGAGAAATTTTTTTGTCTCCTTGATTGAATCTCATGAGTTTTCATATGAAAGTTGCCACTAAAAACCAGATATTGACTTTAATACATTTTGCAAATTTTCGTCCCATTGCAAATATTCGGCAAAGCAAAACGAGACAGATTTGTCCATCCCTAGATGCTATGAAAATATGAACACACTTGGGGCACATTTACTAAGGGTTGAAGTGAATTTCCAAAAAAATCCGAATTTTAAAAATTCAAATTTCATAGTAATTTTGGGCTACTTCGACTATCGATTAGAATAGATTTGAATAGAAAAAAATTGAAACACTGTGTCTTTAAAGTCCTTAAAATTCGACTATTTGCCACCTTAAAGCTGCCAAATTGCCGTTGTAGCCCATGGGAGACCTCCTGGAACCTGTCCTGAAAATTTTTGTAAGTTCAAGGAATTTGAAGGATTTTGGTTAAAATCGTTTGAATTGAACGATGCATTAGATCAATTTTTATTCAATTGAAAACGAACCTGTTCGATCAAAATAGGTAAATTTTCAATCAAATATAGCCTTAAAAAAATAAGACGGTAGAATTTTGAAGTGAAAAAACTTCGAAATTCAACCATCAAAATTTTTTAAGGCTATGTTCGATTGAAAATTGACCCATTAGTAAATCTGCTCCTTGCAGAAATGAAATAAAAAATGGGGACTCTCAAAGTTACTATTGCTGCCGCATGTCTCTCTGCTCTACAATAATACACAGAAACTTGTGGAGATTTTTTTTAAAGCTGGAAGGCAGTATGTAAAGTCAAAAAATCTTGTATTGCACCTGTATTTTATATTTTACTTTGCACATTGCCATCCCAGGCAAAAATGTAAACGTTTATTTCTGCCAAATTCACTTGATTAAAAAATCATAAAAAATATTTTTATGCTGTGAGGACTTCAAGCCCACTTTATTATGATAACGGGACAGATTCAATTCAGCAAGAAAAGAATTATCACATGAAAACTCATGTACAAGATTCAATTTGAGATGTAAATCAATTCAGAAAACATATTTCACTGTTTATCATGTGAAAACTCTATTGAATCCGAACCACTGCACATGTACCAAAAGTCACAAAAATTTCCAAAGAAAGAAGTTGGCTGCCTTGAACTTCTGTGGTCTGAATTTGCAGGAGGGGTAAGTAAAAAATTAGGGCCTGTCGGGGGAGATAGGCTGGTGGGGAGGAGGGAGGGGGTTCTACACAGGGGAGGGTTTTTTTAATTACAGGTTGGATTCCCCTTTAAAAGCCACCCACTCTATGCCGTCTTTATTAGGAGCTTTAAAGTGGACCTGTCACCCAGACACAAAAATCTGTATAATAAAAGTCCTTTTCAAATTAAACATGAAATCCAATTTAAAATTTTCATTAAAGCATTCATAGCTGTTTTAAGCTCATTTTAAAATCTCAGCTGTCAATCAAATATTGTCTGCCACTCCTCTATGCCTTAGGCATAGAGGTGGGGCAGATAATTACTTTCACTTTCCATTCAACACTTCCTATATGTCACTGCTTCCCACACATTCCCCCAGTTCTCTTAACCATTTAATTGTGTAGCCAGTGCATGGGGATAGACATTGGGTCCCCCATTCTGGTGCACAAACAAGATTCTGAGATGATGCAAGGCTTGCCTTAATAACAGTGTCCATAAAATGGCTCCTGCCATCTTGCTATAATTCTGAATTCCCAGACTGAAGAAAACAATATTAAAATAATTTATATGGTGTAATTAATGTTCAGTTTGCTTGACTAATGTGATAAAATAGGATTTTGAATTTTTTTTGGGGTGACGGGTCCACTGACAACCATGGGTACCCAGATCATGGCCAAAGAACAAGAACAGCATTGTGTAAAGTTCAGTACATTGCAAACCTTTTGTATTAAAATACAAAAATACAGGACTCATGACATGCAATGTTGATGGCTTCCTAAAACCTACAGCCATATAACCCACTTTGGCCACCAGACACTGGAGAAAATACTTGGTTTTAGCAATGGAGTTGAGTCCCAGGAATCCCGGTATCCCACTAGTCCAGCAATTCGTTAGACTC
Source organism: Xenopus borealis (assembly GCA_024363595.1). Classification (NCBI taxonomy): domain Eukaryota; kingdom Metazoa; phylum Chordata; class Amphibia; order Anura; family Pipidae; genus Xenopus; species Xenopus borealis. The sequence goes on along the minus strand of CM044443.1, from coordinate 32,580,190 downwards.
TCCTCAGTCTCAGCTTAATCGATTTCTTCAAATACAATTGAGATTGCTGTATTCCTCTTGAGACTATGTCTCTTAAGGAGGGGAAATGGCAGAAAGGTTTATATGGTGTAGTATTTCTGCAATCGGTATACCCTCTCTCCTTTGTGAGTTAATACCTTTTATTTTATCACCCTGTGAATTTTTAAATTACATACGTATATGGGCCTCTATTACACCAATACACGCGTGGGAGCCCCTTACTTACCGTAACCTCTAATGCAGTGCACCATAGAGGAGGTTTTTATATGTTATTAAAAATTTTTATATACTTTTCTACACACATTGTCCCTATTTTCCTCCTTACAAGTGATGGAAGAAACGCTTTGAATTTAGAAGATACCTATTACTACGCCTATTTCAGCTCACGTCTTGTGTATCAGACTACTGGGGGCACTAGGAACCCAATAATCTGTTGCCAATTTTGGCTCATTGAGTTACGTTACATACACCTATTAAAACTCCCCCTTTTTTTCTACGGTCTAACCTCCTCTATGGTGCACTGCATTAGAGGTTACGGGAAGTAAGGGGCTCCCACACGTGTATTGGTGTAATAGAGGCCCATATATGTAATCTAAAAATTCACAGGGTGATAAAATAAAAGGTATTAACTCACAAAGGAGAGAGGGTATACCAATTACAGAAATACTACACCATATAAACCTTTCTGCTATTTCCCCTCCTTAAGAGGACATTGACTGTCAATTGAAGAAACTAAGGTTCCATATTTGCTAGTAATAACTGACCTTTTTACAAAGCTTACTGTAATTGCACCTTTTCATGACCAAACAGCACTCACAACAGCCTAAGCTATCAGGAAATATTTTCCAATATGAACAAGGAGCTTTGAGTCTAAGGTCATTAAAAAAATGTACCAGCTCAGTATATGCAGTCACTGAATATCAGCTACAATGAAATGGAGTATGAGAGTACTGTTACATGACAATGCTCCAAATGTTTTGGATAAGGAAGTAGAATGTGGCTGTAGTTGTAAAAATTTTGCACCCGTTTAGGCAACAAAAAACGTACATATTTCGTAATGAAGATAATTGGCAAAAAGTATGATTAGCACAAGTAGTATGCACCCTTGCGCACATGCCATAATTAAATGCATCATTGCTTGTGTTTATGTAACAAGACAGCCTTCACTATATATATAGGCATATAACTAGGATACCCTGCAAGAATTTTAACCCCCCATTGAGCTACAAAATACAGGGCACTAAAAATGGGTAGTTTACTTCAGAAGCAAATAGCAATAATAATGCGTTACTATACTTTAAGCATTCTGAAACCTTCAGTAGAACAAGGTATCTACAATAGTTTATACAAATATGTTTCTCTGTAGCCAAAGGGGGAGCCGGTCAAGGTGAACTTGGGATTTATACAGCAGATAACAGTTTGACTCAATAGAACACTCTAGTTTTACTGTAGGTCTCACATAAGAATATAAATAGGGATCATTTGTAGTTCTCTATAGAATATCAAATCTATCTAATCTAGAAACATTTATTGCTGAGGAAACAATTATTTTGTAGATAATGGGCCAGATTCAATTCAGCGAGAAAAAGTTATCCCATGGTTTATCACATTAAAACTCATGGACGAGATTCAATTTGAGGAGAAAAACTTTTCTCCAAATTCAGTTCCAGTTTTTTCCATAGACTTTAATAAAGTTTTCACATCATAAACCATGATATAAATTTTTCTGAATTGAATTGCATCTCAAATTGAATCCCATCCATGAGTTTTCATGTGGTAAACCTTTTTCTCACTAAATTGAATCTGGCCCAATGGATGAACCAATACAAGCAATGGGCCAGATTTAAATCAGTGAGAAAAAGTTCTCTCTTGATTGATTACATGAAAACTCATGGACGAGATTCAATTCGAGAAGAAAAAACCTTTCTCGTTATTCAGTTCCAGTGTTTTTCCCATATACTTCAATAGAGTTTTCATATGATAAACCATGAGACACGTTTCTTTCAATTGAATCTCAAATTGAACTTTGCCCATGTTTTTCCACATGAAAAACATTTTTCTCACTGAATTGAATCTGGCCCAATAATTGTTAAACCACTAATTCACCATATGGCATTAAAATTAATTGGCTTCCTTGCACAATAAGGAAAATTATGTAAATATATTTTGCATCAATTTAAGTATTTTGATCTGACAAATTTGAGATTCAGTTATCACTGTACATCCTGATTTATTGTATTTCACATTGCCTAACAAGTAAACTTGCATAGCTTTGAATATATTTACCTCATCCCTTGCCTCTGCAATTCCTGCTTGTAAAAAAAGCTGCTTTGCTTGCGCTTCTGTTATTCTTACTCTGAACAGTAGCCAAATGCTGGTCTTTACACAGTGAAGATTCATTTGAATCGAGGTAGCTCAGGGAGGGAACAAGGCAGAAACGAAACTAAGTTAACTATAGCTACTAATTTATTCACCGATAATTAAACCAAAGCAACACTAAGAATGTAGGTACATTGTTTATTTTTTTAACATGATTTATGGAAGGAAAGTGATGATCTGATGGTGAAAAAGGAGAAGCAAGTGTAACCCACAAGGGTTGTTATTCCAAGGCATGCTGGGAATTCTAGTTTATACAGCATCACAAAACTGCCTTTAAAGAAGAAGGAAAGGTTAAAACTAAGTAAGCCTTATCAGAAAGGTCCACCTAAATATACCAGTACAACCTCAAAGTAGTGCTGCTCTGAGTCCTCTGTTAAAAGAAATACAGTATTTCCTTCTATTGTGTACACATGGGCTTCTATATCAGACTTCAGAGCTATAAGTGAGCAGGGAGAGACTCAGGCAGGAAGTGATGTCACACCAAGCTAATACTGCAGCTGCTATCCTAAACAAAGAGAGCTTTTACAGCTTTTTACTCAGGTATCGTAAAACGTTCTACAGAATAAATATAACGTTCTCGCTTGCACTATTGCAGTTAATCTATTGGCAATAAAATGGCTCCATAGCTTTCCTTCTCCTTTAACATTATAGGCTCTTTAATCAAGAGACACTTTGTTTGGTTTTAAAGGTGTATCCCTGCAATGAAATGTCATGGTATTTTGGTGGCTTTTCTTTTGCAAACATAAATTATGGATCATTCTTACCAGTTACAAGGCACAAATAAACCTGTATTAGGGTTATACCATTTCCCTCGACTACCAAATCTTATGACATATCCACATTATGAGAGGTTCCTTAACCTTCTCCCCTGAAAACCAATAGGCAAATCCAGAAGTAAGAAACATTTAGGATGTTATGTCTTCACTTGAAAAAAGAGCGGAACTTGCGGCTCTGCCAAAATATATTTCTCAATAGCTCTGGATAGTGGGTAATCGCTTAGAAGTAAGGTGGATCCTCATCCATATAAGATTGCCTTAAGAGAGATCCTGGTAGGGTAGGGCTGCATGAGAATGTCTATGAATAACTGGCCAACTAGTACATGCAGCACTCCTAACCGGTGGCAATAGGGCCTTACTAACTAACTTGCTAGCACCAACTCACAAATCCCCTTTGGATGCTTTAGAGCTCTCTTCAGGTAAATCCAGGACAATCAGGCATACAGTGTGATTGCCAGCCCATTTGGATGCTCAGATGGGAATCTCCTGCTGTTTGTTCCTCCAGTCTGAATTCCTTTCACAGTCTCTGTGTTTCCAGTCACAGTATCTGGCTTCCCTGTGGCAGGTTGGTCCAAATGAATGCTTTGGGTGCATCCTATCATCTTGCTGCATAAGCCTGCTAATAAAGCACTGTTATACTCTACTGATCCTCGGCTATCAAAACACAACAAATTGGCGATGGGATGTCGCTTCTATCTCTGCAACAGCCTGCAGCTTTTATTCCAAACCTTGTTGAGCCTACCATACCTTTTACTGCTTGGATCCGTATGCTTGAAAACTACATTATTGCCTTGACCAAGGGGAGATTTCTGCTGCTAGAAAGTGTGCTTTAATTATTCACTGCCTGGGAGCAGAGGGACAGCGTGTATTCTATACATTACCATCACCTTATGAAACTTATGAAACTGCTCTTACTGCTATAAAGAACTTTTTATCACCTTATGAAACTTATGAAACTGCTCTTACTGCTATAAAGAACTTTTTCATGCCAAGAGTAAATGTGGTTGCTGAAAGATATAAATTCCACCAATGTGGACAACATAATGGTAAATCCACAGTACAATGTGTAGCAGTTAGTGATGGGCGAATTTATTCGCCAGGGGCGAATTTCGCGGCGAATTCCCGCGATTCGCCGCTGGCGAATAAATTCGCGAAACTGCCAAAAAAATTCGCGCAAAAAAATTCACCGCGCAAAAAGCGAGTCGCGCGTCGTTTTTGACGCGACGCGCCGAAAACGATGCGACGCGCGCCGAAAATGACGCGACGCGTCGGAAATGACGCGACGCGTCAAAAACAACGCGACGCGTGTCAAAAACGACTGGAAATTCGCAAATTTTTCGGCGAAGCGAAACGCGCCCGTTTCGCCCATCACTAGTAGCAGTTTTGAGAGAGCTGGTTGTTACCTGTGAGTTTGGGAATCTAACAGATGAAATGCTAAGAGACCAAATAGTGGAAAAAACAAACTCACCTCGCATTAGAGAGAGACTGCTCCTAGAGCAGGATTTAACTCTTGCAAATGCTATTAAAGTTGCTAGCTAAATTGAAACAGCAGTGGCAGAGGCTAAAACTCTCACTCAGGGAACTCCTGTGAATGTACAGATTGTGAACCCAGTACTGCGGCCTAATTATGCACAGTCACAGGCAAAATACAGTTCTAAGGAAAGGGATTCACTGCAAAACCATGCAGCAAATACAAATAAAAAATACTGCTTTCGCTGTGGTTCAACATAACACGTTGCAAATTATGCTTCATGTCCTGCAAAATCGGTACAGTGCCGCAAATGCAAAAAGGTAGGTAATTTGGCTAAGATCTGCTGTAGTTCTGCTAAAGATGTTCATGAAGTCACTACTACAAATGTTACAGTATTAGGTGTGGATAAAGCTGGTACATTTATTCCAGACAAGTTTATATGCACTCTTAATGTCAATACTGCTTCTGCTGACAAGGGACACTCCATTAACCTGATACAGGTTCAGCTGTTTCTATACTACCAAAATATATTTTCTTGAAATACCTTGCAAAAGATACACTTGTTGCACCTTCCCTGAGACAAGGCTTATACTGACAGAAAACGTGGTGCAAAAGAAGTGCACTTTCAGCCTGGATCTTTAGTAACAATTAAGAAACCAGGATTACTGAAACAAGGACAATCTAAATTTACTACACCACTTGAAGTGAGATGCCAGCGAGGACCATATACAAATGAACTGTCTGATGGACGCATTTGGAATGCAAGCCATCTTGCTGCTGTTAGGTATGACTTTGGAGAAGCTCCATTTGATGAGGGACCTTATCCTACTCCTGATGCCAACTGCAATAGGCCTGATGAAAGTGAATTTATAAGGCGTACTGAGACAATCAGAAAACTACCTGCATGGACCAAGGACTATGTAATGTGAACAATGCATGATATTGCTTACTATTTGCATACCGTTTCATTGTTGCTGTTTATTATGGTTGGCCAAATGCTTTCCTACTATAGGGGGAACATGTGGTGTTTATACAAATGGCCTGTAGATGGCACTGTGCACCTGAGTTATACTGTGCATACACATGACTATCTATACAGCTTAAGAATTTATGTTACTGTTGTGTAATCACTGCATGAGCCTGCTAACAAAGCACAGTTATACTCTACTCATCCTTGGATATCAAAACACAACACACCACTTGACAGACAGATCCTTTCTACAACTCTTCATACAGAATTAACTAATTTGACAATTCACATGTAGGGAATTAGTGCAAACCCCTTGCTTTTATGTATGTAAGGGAAGAAGCACAGAGCCTGTGTTTGTGTCTTTTGGGCAGAAGGTCAAAGTACAAAGCGTAGACAGAAAGCGTAGTCAAATCAGGCTGGGTCGGTGCAGGCAGATTACAGGCAAGGGTCAAACCAGGAGAGCAACAGGTAATCAGATATCAGAAGCACCAGGAACTCACAAGGAGGAAACCTATAACAGGCAGTGAACGACTCCAAAATGTCTCTTTCACGCCATTGTGCGCCACACATGCCCTAAGTAACTGGCACAGGAGGAGTGGCATGGTGGGCATCCCAGCTGATGGCACAGTGGGCATCCCCGCCGCAACACTAAAACACAAGGGTGAGTTGTTACATCAGAGCTTTCTGTATAATGGGTTTCCTGATAAGGGATCCAATACCTGTACTAGTAGTGTGTGTTATTACTATATTCCTAGTGGGGCCACCTGTAGGTGCATTCACAAATCCCATTAGGTGGAGGCACTGTGCTAGTAAGTACCAGGTACCCAGTCTCCCTCAATACCACTGCGGAGTGGCTCAGGTTTATCCCGTGCAACTATACACATGGATTGTAACAATGACAAAGGGGTGTCAAAAGGGTTACAGACATTTGACCTCCCTGTATGATTCTGGAGTCAGGGAAGCCACAGAATACCCAGAAGTGCTTGACCTCCATAGATAGGTAATTGCCAGATCTACTCTGTGCTTGTTTTCATGGAGATTAAAGAGGCATGGACAAGGGTAGCCATGGAGAAGGCACAGGGGTGGAGAAGGAGTGGGCAGAAAGGGCGCTATGCCCAGGTTTTGTAGTGCACCAATAATATTGTGTTAAAGTATGAATGGGATCTTACTCAATTAGATGAAAAATATATTATACATACAAATTTACTTTTACATTGAGGGATGGGTGTTAATCCTTATTGGAAGCAAAACCAGCCTATTGGGTTTATTTAATATATATATATATATATATATATATATATATATACTGTATATATATATATATATATATATTTATATTAAACTGAAAATTTTATAAGATGTCTCGAAACGAATAAATCTGCAATTGTGCAGATCTTCTTTCGTTATGTGGACTTGTTTTATTGAGCAGTTTTACATCCCTGATATTGCAGGGCTACTGTTCCCAGCATGCATTTAAAGGGGCAGATTTAATAAGGGTCAAATTTCGAAGTTAGAAAACTTTGAAATTCGACCATCAAAATGTTTTTTAAGTGCATTTTTAGAAAACATCTTAGTAACGGTTCTAGGAGGTCCCCCATAGGCTAAAATGGCAATTCAGCAGCTTTAAGGTGGCAAATTCGAGACACAAGACTTTGAAATTCAAATTTTCTATTTTTTTCAATTTGAATCGAAGTAGCCCAAAACTATTTTGAAATTCAAATTTTTAAAATTCTAATTTAATTAGAATTTTCACTTTGACTAATATCATTTTGGTGTGCTGCTAGAAGTTATAGCCCAGCAACATTTGCTTTTGGCAAAACTGTTAAAGACAATCTATATTCGATTAAAGGAGACATATAGGATAAATTTTGTAGGCAATAGTATATACTATATGGTGCTGGTTTTACTTTTGGCCAATAATTAATATTATCTTTTAAAAAAAAAGTCCCTTTTATTGGAGCTTCTTATAGATCTGCTATGGTCCCTGCCTGAGTTTGAAATGAAAAATGGGCAAGTCCTAACAGTTCCTGCCAGAAGCACAGTAGGAGGGGGACAGCCAATCACAGCCCTGCAGTCACACAAGCAAAGACAAATTTCAGTACCCTATCAGGTCAGCATAGCTGCTTATTGGTTACTATCCTACAGTACAGTCTGCTGAGTCTCACCAGCTCCCTTGCACAGCCTGGGAAAGCAGGCAGCAGGAAGTGGAACAGATGGGCGGGACTAGTAGTGTGAATGCAGAAACCAGAAACACTTTTTAAAGCCCATATCTAAAAGAGTTTAATGCACTGGCACATTCTTGTTTTTTACACAATATGTCTTTAAATATATGTAGGCATGCTGTGGTTTCTCAAGTGGTTTGTGACCTGTCTTGAATAACAATAAGGGCTTATAAAAACTTATAATTGAAGAATTAGGGTATCCTTTATCTAAAACCAAACTGGGGAATTCAGTTTCACATTTGTCAAAGCTGATGGCAGTGTCAATTTATTAGAATGTGTTTGACTGCGAGCAATCACATTCATTTCCCAAGGATATTAGTGCATAGTGCAGTTCAACAGGAGCATGGAGCACCAATACCCATTTTAATACTTTCTGACTTGTATCATATTGTGGGAAGAAAATATCTGGCCAAATATGTTCAAGTACTATACAAGAAACAGTATATAATCTAGGCCTGTTATTTATCTTTCCATAATAATCCGTTGACTATAAAATGTATTTTACAGTAAATAATAAAAAACTACAAGATCCAAACAAGAATACCATGTTTATTATTTTTTGTCAAAACAGCCCAATCATGGCTTTTAACTAATGTCTTCTCATTATACCAAGCAGCAGACAGTTCAAGCCCCCAACCCCTCTCCTAGGCTTTATTTACCAAAAGCACCAGTAGGCTGACGTATCTCAGAATTGGCACCTACTGCACTATTTCTCACTGGGTACTATTTACGTCAGCCATGGCAGTTTATGATATTTTAGATGTGCAATGATTTATTAAAATTGCATTGGGAAGTCTACTGGAGATAAGTAACTTCTAAGTACATATGCAGCCATTTGGATTTGTGAGTTAAATGCGTCGTGACTCAGGGTTAATTGAAGAAACTGTGTTATCTAAAGTTATCTTAATTCATTTAATGCATTTAACCTTTTCATTAGCATACCAAAGCACCATTGTTTGCAATGGTGAACTCTTTAATTGGATGGGATGCTGTGACACAATATTCTGTGCCAAGTGGCATAAATGGGATAGATGAGTTAAGTTATTCTGTGTCAAATGCACAATGCACAGTGGCTTCATCTGTATTTTATACTGATAGGTTCAGTGAAAGTGTTAGCATGCATGGTAATTGTGGAAAGAACATTGCTATAGCATTTAATCAATAGACAAATATTTCCTTTAGAATGATAGCTTTATCTTAGAGTTAAAGCTCTGAGACGCATCTGTTAGAACATTAAGCACATTGCCAACTGCCACCCCTGCAGCAACACTTGAATCCCCCTTTGTCTCTTGCATCACTTTTTTTAAAGAGATCTCACAACTTGCTCTGTATTCTGTTTGGTCAGGTAACAGCAGGCCTGCTTTGTACTGCTCTGCAGCTTCTTCTTCAGATTTCTTGCAGTTTTTCAGAAAGTTTCCGTAATGCAGATGAATTTGTTGCTTTGCCTTTCCGGGAAGAGCTGACATTGTCAGGGCTTTTTTATATGTTTCCTCTGCTTTTTGGTACTGATTTGATTTTATATACAGATCAGCCAAATTGGTTAACGAATCTGCTGTGCTTTGGTCAAGTTTAAATGCCATTTCAAAGTGAGATTTGCCCTTTTCAGAGAGCTCTTTTATTTTCTCTGTACAGGCAGCACTATGCTCATTGTGTTCTTCTGCTGTTTTCTTTATTTCTTGTATCATTCCTGTATAACACAACCCTAACCCTTGGTGGAGAGTGCTTGAATTAGGATTTACACTTACAGCCTTTTCAAGAACAGTATGGGCTTCTTTACTCTTCCCTTCTTTAATGTAATATAAAGCAGCATAGAACAGTAAAGAGGGATTTTTTGGTGCTTGTTCTTGAGGTTCATCAATATATTTTTTTAAATCAAAGCCTTCCATCTGAAACATTGCTGTTGTGTATACAGTTAACCAATTACGATCCTCTAAACATCCTTCTAGCACTTTCTTAAAACATTCCTTTGCTTTCTCACTGTACTGAGTCGAAAAGTTTAATAGGGCCCATCCTTTCTCCTCTAAATTCTCTAAATCTGCCCCTCTTGATTCTTCGTTTATAGAATTTATCTTTACAATATAGGTCTTGGTTTGTTCATATTCTTTTTGGTGGAAGTAAATCCATGCATAGTTTGCATAGATCACCACAATATTCCTCTTCTTCCTTGTTGCCGATAATTCTTCTTCACTATTTTCTTTCTCACCCTTCTGCAAATTAGCAATAGCGTCAGTGTAATTTCTTTTCAAGCATTTCACATAGGCCAAAAGATTATAACGCCAATGTTTCAACCAATTTGCTTCACCTTCCACTTCACTCTTCAGTTTTATTTCTAAGGCTTCAATATCAGTATCCTTTTCCTGTAGCTCCCATGTGAAGTGGCATTTTAGCTGTAGTAACTGCGTCTTTAAGGTGGTCTCTGCTTCACTATCGGAAAAAACAAAAGGAAAAATGTCCATTAATTAATAAAATCATTAATGAATTCACTCGTTAGTGATAAATTGTGAATCATTTCATAATTTGGTGTGTCTATTTCCTGTGGCTACACCCTTTGCTGGTACTGTGAGCAGAGGGTGTCTCCCCTTGTTACATTAAGCAACGACAAGCTATCAGGGTTGTAATCAGTAGATGTGTAATAGGGATTTGCCTTATCAGCCCCATGTCATATAGTTAGCACTCTCTGTTCATGTGCTACTTCTGCCCTTGTAAACTTCTGATGCTGCATTTTAGAACTTATATTGGTTTCTCCTGGAAGGCACATTATAAGGAATGTAGCTCAGTCTCATGAACACCAAACAAATCCACCAAATCTGAGAATAAGATGATGGAGAAAGTTATGGGAAAGAGATTATATATCTGCTTTTGTTTGGATGTGCAAACTTAGCTCAGTAGCTATATCTTTTATTCTGCAATGTGGAAAATTCCCCAATCATCTAGTTAGATGACCAAGTGATACCTGTTAATAGGATGCTATGTTTTTTTATTCCTGGTGCAAAGTATGTGACGTTTTACTGTCCATTGCTATTTATTTGAAGGATGATTTTTGTCTCCTCATGCAATAAGGAATACCGGTTAAGTTATACCGTTTCATAAAATGACTATTTCAGGGTTATTTCTGTCATTACATTGCATGAGCCTTTATCCCATACAGTCGCATACAATGGCCACCAAATGATCACCCATAAAAGATTTCAATTATAAAAAGTAATTAATTCATCTTTTAGGCTGATGCCAACTCTGGGAATTTTTTGCAACCCAGTTCTTTCAAAAAATGCATTGACCACACACTATCCAGCATCCAGCCATTTCAAATTCACTTGAATGAAAAAGGTGGCTACTGTCTACTGCTGACACTTATAGAGCATTAGCGGGTAAGCTCAGGAATGTTGCCAAAAAATCAAGGTTTATAGCAGAAAATGCAGTTGACCTCAACTGGCCACAATTAGGTGCACCTTTATTAAGGGTCAAAGTGAATTTTCGAATAAAATTTGAAATTTTAAAATTCAAATGTTGAAGTAATTTTGGGCTACTTCAACTATCGAATGGCCCAAAATTCGATATGAATTGAAAAAAATTAGAAAATTCTAATTTTGAAGTCATGTCCCTTTAAAAAATTCAGATTCGACCCTTTGCCACCTTAAACCTGCTGAATTGCCATTATAGCCTATAGGGGAATACCCATAGTCTTTACAGGCAATTTGGCAAAGTTTTGCAAATTCTAATTTTTTTTAAAGGGAAATCGGTCAATTCAAATGATTTGAATTCCATCAAAAATCTAATTCGATCGAAAATGACCCCCCCCCAAAAAAAATCGACCATTGATAAATTTGCCCCTTAATGTTGCTGATATCATGTACATCAGACTGGGATGCCAGGACCCCACCAGAAAACCAAAAAAAAAATTGGTCAAGTCTCCAAACTCTTTTTACGCTCCTCTCAAATATTTTATTCTATAATTCACGTAATCACTTTCTTTACACAGTGTACTCTATCCTTCCATCTATTTCTTTTACAGAAATAAGAAATGGCCATTAAGGATGCCAAATTGTTAAGGTCAATTGACACCTGGTCCTGCTGGGAGTTTTCCAAGTATCCTGGTGGGCTAGTCTGACACTGCATTTGCATCTCTAGCGCACTGATTGATTTTATAACACTTGCATAGTAACATAGAAACAAACAAGGCTGTTGGCTACTCAAGTAACATCTGCTAAAAATGATATATATGACATTTGAAGTCATCTTGGCGCACTTTATATAGGTTCGCTGCTTGCAGCCAAGTGCTTCTGTGGAAATGCCAAGCTAGAATTGTATATGTATAGCCCCATCTTATTACCACTGCCCTCCAAGTTTCTCCCCTTCCTCTTCATTAAATATTTATTGTCCAGTACACCAGGTAGTCAGTTCAGTATCCACCCTGCAAAAAGGGCTCTTCTTTTAAACTCTTGCCCTGTCCAACTTGCAAAACTTAGGAATTTTGCTGTAGTTAATTAAACTGTGCAAAGAGGAATATGAAGATGAGTTCAATTGCATTATGGATTGTGTCAGAGATACTGCCCCCTTAAAATTCTGGGAAACATTGCTGTAGGCATGAAGACCCACCAGGTATGAAATATATATTATACAACATTGCTCTGGAATAAAGATGTTGTATTTGTTTACTATAAATGAGTTGTACATAGTAACATAGTAAGTTAGGTTGAAAAAAGGCACATCCATCAAATTACTGTATTTGGACATTCATCTTAGATTCTAATAAGAATATCTGACATGAAAACCATACATGTTATTTTTACCTTTGGAAATGCTTTTGCTAGTATTCTTAAAAAATATGTACCAGTCTACAAGGAAACACAGCTATATCTTCAGTACAGGTATGGCATGTATTATCCAGAAAGCCCTGAATTATGGAAAGGCACTCCCCCATATACTCAATTTTATTTAAATAATCCAAATTTTTAAAAACGATTTCCTTTTTCTCTGTATTAATAAAACAATACTTTGTACTTGATCTAAACTAAGATATAGAATATCCTTACTGGAAGCAAAACCAGCCTTCTTTTTTTAACTTTTACTTTTTTTTTAACTTTCACATCATTTGACAGTATTAACTTTGCATTTTTATGTTCATACAATGAATAAAGATTGCTTCTACAGTAGAATCCTGCGCGGGTCCATTTTTTGGGACCCGTACTCGCAACCTGCAATCTGCAACCCGGACCCGCATTCTTACCTGCTTGGACCCGCGACCCGACTCGAACCGTACCCGCGACCCGTGACCCGCTGACCATCAAGAATCAGGAAGTGCTGTCATTGTAAAGTGACATCATCAGTTGTAGACATGCTCAGAAAAAGGAGTAAAAATCGCTATGGCGAGGATCCGCGACCCGACCCTCAACTCGCCAACCAGCAGAACCACCGGCCCGCTTCTATACCTGCACCCAGAAATTCTATGTGCAACCCACAGGGTACCGCGGGAATTTGCGGGTAACCCGCCGTACCCGACCCGCTGCAGGACTCTATTCTACAGTACATTCTCTGCTTGTTTTCTTTGGGCTGTGTGGTTTTATAAATTTAAATTACATGGCCTTTTGGCCTAACTTGTAACTAAGTGGGGGGAAATCAGGCATCTTGTAGTCAAACACATATGTACACAAAACTTGAGTTCATAGGTCTGTTGCTAAAATCTCCTTTATAGTCTTAAATAGCTCTTTACACAGCTGTTTTATCATGGGACAAGTTCACCACATATGCATTTCATCTGCTGAAAAACAGTCTATTTTATTTAATACTTATACGATTTTCTAGTAGACTTTAAATATGAAGATCCAAATTATGGTCATATCTGTTATCAGAAAAATCCCAGGTTCTGAGCTTTTTGGACAACAGGTCCCATAACTGAATTACACTTAGCTGTAATACACTGGAAAATTAGATTATTGGCTATATTTCTTGTGTGTTTCTATAAGTAATATACACGTGTTCAACATGGGTCCACTACATTGCACTTATTCTGTCTATTGCTTTAATTTAGCACTTAAAGCTAATGATTTTGTAGTTCAGAACAGTCAAGCTGAAATGTATTTTATTTTGCACAAAAGACTGCCTTGCATATATCAAGTCAATTATAGTAAGATAAGCTATTACTCGAATCCTTCCCATTTTAACTGCGTTGATAAATGATTTTCTTTTATATATTCAACCTATAGGTGCAGAGTTTATCCTCTAGATCTAAACAAATTGGTTTTGCCAGGGCAAGTAAAACAAGGACGAGTAAGAATTACATCATGATCCATTTGTCCTTCTTACTATGATAGATCTGAAGATCAGAACTTCCAGAATACATTTTAATCATATCTTAAACATCTGCGTATTTTACTCCTTCAAAAGTATGTTTTTCTAGTAAGGCTAATCTAAAAAAAACAATTTTCATTCGAATTTTCTATACATGTAGAAAATGTTAACAGAAAGATTATGTATATCTGCCTCACGGCACATTCACGTCTCTCATATAAAATGAATTTGTTCCATTAGAAAACATTTAACAGGAATTCACATAACACAAAAGTTAATAATGTTGTGCAGTAAGGATATATTTACCTCATTGTGACAGCCTTGTCTCAGTAGTTTTGACTGTACTGAACTAAAGATGATTGGTGTTTGTCAGCTTCTTGCTTACTTGATGATTAATTCCTTGCTTTTAAAGGGTGAAAATTATCCATAAAACAATGGATTTGGGTGGACCCAGAAAAAAAATCATTCAAGCAGTTAATACTCAAAATATATAGACAAGCCTATGTCCTGAGGGTTAATTTAGAATTTAGAGTATTTTAAGGGTCACTGATTTTTTAAATGATGGAATTATCCACATGTAGTGCACCTGTGAAGCTGTCATCAGGGTGACTGTTCTTCATACTGAAGAAGCACTGTGTATCCTGATATAATTCAGTGAGGCTTTATCTTGAGTAAAAAATGAATAGTTTTCTAGAAAAAAAACTACATTATACAGAAATTAGTGCTTGCATTGAGAAGTATAACAAATGGTTATGTCTTCAGTAGTTCTTTTTTTTAAGACATCACCCACAGCACAGTGGTCTGAGAATCTATGTGAAATACACTATTTACATCACTGTACTGTTTCATGTGTAGAAATTGCAAGGTAATGCTGTCCTTTCTCCT
The DNA here is from genome assembly GCA_024363595.1 of Xenopus borealis. Classification (NCBI taxonomy): domain Eukaryota; kingdom Metazoa; phylum Chordata; class Amphibia; order Anura; family Pipidae; genus Xenopus; species Xenopus borealis. Next base: position 32,565,181 of record CM044443.1, on the reverse strand, counting down.
CCAGAAAACCTGCTGCCTATGTCCCATGGTGCTGATGCCTGACATCATGGTCACATCCAGGCCAACTAATATTGGCATCCAAGGCAAAACTACTAAGCCCGGCACCTGCTTAAACACCAACACACTTGTTCACCTCATCTCAGTTGGCATGGACCCTCCACCATTAACAGGGTGCTGTTAACAAAACCGGATGTCAGAATGGCTAGCTGAAGTCATTTAAAGGTTCCTGTGTGTTGTGTAAACACCTGCAAACTTAAAAAGACATTGACCCTGAACTTTCTGTTAAAGAAGCTAGATAATTATTCTACAAATTTATGGGCAAGACTTTTTCATGATGCATTCAAGGTACTGTAGACTTTATCTGAACCGTAATAATTCACTTAATATACAACCTGTAACAGTATTTTATATTGATTTATGAGGACCCCTTCGTTATTTTTCGAGAGAGCTGACATTTCATTGTACTTTATGTTATATTATTTCATTTGATTGTGTTGCTGTATATTGATATTTGTTTGGATCTTATGTGTGATCTCTGATGATAAAATACTTTTCATGAAAGATTCTGTATTATCTTTAAACGTATTCTGCTTTTGACTTCTATTGTTTATGTTAAAGTGATAAAACAGTTTAAACAACAAAATGCAAGCAGAGATCCAAATAACAGGGGTCAAAAACCAGGGAGTCAAAATATGAAAGTTTGGTTTTACAAAAGAGCTAAATGATTCAGCACGGGTAATAGGAAGAGGTAAGCTTAAATATGCTACTTAAATGGGCTTATTTGGGCTATTGTCTGCAGCAGGATCATTGGTGGTGTCAGCCTTAAAAGACAGGAAGTAAATGCATTATTCTGACCACATATCCCAAAGCAAGGGACATCCTGTGACTCAACAAGCAGCATTCAGTAAACAACAAGTCCCTTGTTCTGGTAACTAATTTAAAAGTCTCTACCTGACCAAATCCAACAACCCTTTTGCCTTGGACTCAAGGTTGGGGAACCCTTGCGTAATCAGATATAGAGAGCAAACCTATAGGAATATGTTTCAAACCAAACCCTTATTTTAGTGTATGTTAACCCTACATATTGCTACAGGTATAGCCCTTTGCTTGTAGCTATGTTTTACAACATAGCCACCTCACTCATTCAGTGAAGAGTTCTCCTATTATCTAAGAATGATTCCTTTGTTCCTAATTAGCTAAGACTGTTTGGCAACTGCAACCCAACCAAAACCCAGCCTATAGTGTTTCTGCTCATCTCTACAACTCTGTGACTGGCATGTATTTTGACAATGTGTAGATCTCTTTCTCCTACTTATTCAATAGACTTCTGCAATTAAAGTTAATAATTCATGCTAACCGAATTATTTAGAAAACTAAACAAATTGTCAAGAACCATATTCTACAGTAGTCCTGCCTTATCTGTATAAAATATAGTAACTGAAATTATAAACATTCAAACATAGAAACTTAAGATACTCCATGCTTGATTCTGTTGTGATTCTGTGTTCTAATTATCTACCTTACAAGGACCAAGCATGGAGTAGCTTCAATTTCCTCATTAGTGTAAGGAACTTACCCTGGTGGTCTAGTGGGGGGACGGCAGGGATGCCCACCACATCTTCTTCCTTGCCGGCTCCTTTAGGTTGCGCGCGCACTTCCGGGTTCTTAAAGGCGTAGGTGCCAAATCAAATATATTTAAAGGGACTTTTGCTGCAAATTGACTGCCCGTGATAGGTTTAATTCCTGGTGCCTGTTAGCCTTGTTATTTGTCTCTGAGACCTGCTGATTCCTGTTGTGACCCCTGCCTGGCTTAGACTACTCTACCTTCTGTAACCTGACCCTGCCTGATATCTGACCTCGTTTCTGCTGTAGCCCTACTAATTGTTTGCCCGGTTTTGACCTCTGCCTGCCTGACCATTCTGATCTGATCTCCTGTTTTGACCCTTGCCTGCTATCTGACTCTCTGCTAGTCTTCCTGGTTTTGACCTTGGCCTGTCTGACTTTGTTTGTGTTCAGCCTGACTCGACCCGGCCTGTTATCTGCCACCTCCCTGTCCTGTGACCTTCTGCCCAAAGACTTTGCTATACGTTCGTGCCCCTGTGCTTGTCCAGAACCGTTTACTTTGCACCTCTCTTTTTAAGACCTGGTGGCATCCAATTAGCTGAGGGCTCCTCCCGAGGTGAAAGGCGGCTGTTATAGGCAGAAGCAAGAGCCTAGAACAGGGTGCTTATCTTGGGTTCTGGATTAGGGTGCCGATCGTGACAATTAGTTAATCATGAAAAAACATATTTCATGATTAAAACAGTAGGCATAAGTATGTACAACACAAGCTATGTTCATTAGCCTCTAGTTGAAAAGGTGATATACTTCCTCTCTAAAGATTTTTTCCCTTTGGTTATCTGCAATAATGCAGAATAACCGAACAATTGTGGGAACATAAGAAAGACGTGCCTAATTAAACTTAGATAATGATAAATTCAGTGATGTGCACTTACTTAAAGGGTGTAGACACATTTTTGTAACGAGAGTTAAAAAAAAGCTTGCTTCTGTGGTACAGAAAAAAGGAAAAAAGAATAGTTAGTTTGGCCTTATTTCTTCTCTTGCCGACTCATTCACTGTACACAGAAAATCACAGTCACAAATGTGGACCAGCGCCTAGGGCAACAGAGAAGCCAGAAACATAATATGGTGTAGTATATTCCAATAGGTTGTTTAACACCCTGTGAGTAGATAGATAGATGTGCATAGAAGTAGACAGTTGTTATCCCTATAAGACTGACACCACCACTCCACTTCAGTAACCTTCCCCGAACTAAAAGCAATGCCTACTTACAAGACCCATTTATTGGGTGACGCATGTATTAGTATTTCCCAGTGTCTTTAAGCTCCAGAGATGAAACATAAAATTTTTCATAGTGTAATTCTATTTATCAATCACAAGTCCTTAGCAAGATAAAGAAATTGTTAGGCATGAGCTGTTCATATCAATGAAGGTTTTTTACTTTTACTCCACTCGTCTGAGTGACCCTGTGCCCTGCTTCAACTTTCATTTTTGGTGCTTATGGATTGTCAGCTTCTTGAGCTAAGGGTCTAGAGCAGGAGCACCTGGGCCACCCATTTTATTTGGTGAGTTATCAAACTAAGTGCAGCCCATGCTTCAATTGCAATTTGTTTAGTTCTTTAAAAACAGTACCTTGTACTAGATCCAAACTAACATATAATTAATCCTAACTGGAAGCAAAATCAGCCTATTGGGTTTCTTTAATGTTTACATGACTTTCAAGTATTAAAGTATAGAAGATCCAAATAATGGAAAACCCCAAGTCCCGAGCATTCTGAATAATAGATCCTATACCTGTACCTCAAGCAATGAAAGCCTAAATAATTTTTAAAAGGTAGCAATAATGATAATAAAGCAAACCTCTGACAGGTCACAATGGATTACTAAACTTGGAAAAAAAAATATTACTGTTAACACTTGATTCTTTTTACAGGGCAACCAGGGGTGCTCCACCAATGAGGCGAGTTGAGCCATTCGCCTCAGGCGGCAGCGTTCTCTGCACTAGTTTCGAGTACTGCCCCCGACCCTCTCCGGTGCTGAAAAGGTGAGTGCCGTGGGGAGGGGTTAGGGCGGCAAAAAGAAGAGATATTGGCCAGGATCGCCCCTGAGGGCAACTATGATGATTAAAATGTTGTCATGTTAGAATGGTGTAAATCAGTAGTCTTTTTTAAAAATCTATCTAAAATTTCAAACTGATTTTAAATATAGAAAGGGGAAATTTTCTCCTCACCCTGAACACCAACCATCATCTACCCATTCTTCTTTTTTATTCCTCAGAAAGCACTGTTTGACTGACCTGAGCTAATAGAGGAGGTATTTCTTTAAAGGGGTTGTTAACCTTTAAATTAACTTCAAGTATAATACACAGAGTGATATTCTGATACAATTTGCAATTAGTGATGGGCAAATTTATTCACCTGGCGCAAATTCACGGTGAATTCCTGCGATTCACCACCAGCGAATAAATTCGCGAAACACCTGGAAATATTCGCCTGGCGAAAATATGCCGGTGTCCAAAAAAGGACGCCCACATCGAATATGAGACGCCGGTGGCGTTTCGTGAATTTTTCACTGTCTCATGGATTTCTCAGGAAATTTGCGAAAGATTTTGCGCAGCAAAAATGCCCCAGATTCGCCCATCACTATTTGCAATTTGTTTTTGTTTTTTAATACTTGTGGTTTTTGAGTTATTTAGCTTTATATTTAGCAGTTCTCAAGTTTGCAGTTTCAGCAAATTTAGGGTACAAATTACTCAAATTTATTTGAACAAGAGACTGGAATATGAATTGGAGAGGCCTGAATAGAAAGATGAGTAGCAGAAAGTAGCAATAACAGTACATTTGTAGACTTGCACATCATTTGTTTTTAGATGGGGTCAGTGACCCCCTATTTGAAAGTTGGAAAGACATATAAGAAAATGGCAAATTAATAAAAAACTATAAAACTATTAAAAATAAATAATGAAAACCAAGTGAAAAGTGTCTTAGAATTGCCCATCATGTAACACACTAAAAGCTACCTTAAATGTGAACCACCCTTTTAAGTTTACAAGAAAATCTGATGAAGAAGAAAGTACAGTAGCTTGGATTCTGGTGGTGGTTTGGAATTAACCCTATGTTTAAAAAATGTTAAACTGTTTTTTTTTTTACATTGAATAGCTTAATCTACAGCATATATTAATTTTAAAATATTTTCAAAATAGTTCCCATTTAAAGGCCATTTGTGTTAATGGATGCAATCAGCAGTCTGCTGTCAAACATCATACCAATACATGCTATTTGTTGACTGATTTCTAGGGTTTACTGGCATTAAAGCAAATACCCTTTACATTTGTTTTGCACTAGAATATGATTTTTCTTTTAAAAAGTTTTTTATATGCCGGTCTTAAGCTGGTCATAGACGCAACGATCCGATCATAGGAATTCTTATGATTTTTGGATTGTGTGTGGAGTGTCCCAACATTTGTCGTACCATAACGATCGGTTGTTTGGTCGATCGGACAGGTTAGAAATTTTCTGTCGGCTGCCGATAATATCTCTGCTTGTATTGCTGATCGTACAATTTTCAGTGGGATACTGTCACTAGGTTTTGTCGGACACAACTTTTGTACAATCACTGTAAGGGGCAGAACATTGGCTCATCTGTGCTTTTACTACTTTATTTAATCTGAAGGTTAGTGGCAGGTCGGGAGATGGGGATGTCCGATCGTATGATGATTCGTATGATCGGATCTTTGCTTCTATGGGCAGCTTAACAAATAGAATTATTCAGCCTAGAGCCTAAAATCCCTTTGCTTGTGTCCCTTACTCTATTACTGTAATGTGTTCTCTCTTCCAGCTTACCATACACAGTTACATGCTTTTCCATTAAATAAGATATATTTTACATTTCTTAAAGTTTATTAGCAAAATATATTTAACTCACAGTGTTGTTTGTTGTAGGAATCTAACAGATACACAGTTGGAAATCTCAGTATCTTATAAGGATGTTCTGCCATCATGTGATCTCTCAGTGTCTCTGTAAACAAATGAAAAGAAAAGTAAATAACAAAATATCTTCCTGTTGAAACACATCTGTGGTTTGACTTGGAAGACATCCAAGGACATGATAAAGACAAAGAACAAAAGGGGAAGTTATGTGTGGTGTTGTTGTTGTTGTAAAATCAGCTACAGTAATAACATTTCTGTCTACAGTCTTCAGCAGAGGAGGAAATCCAAAGGAGTTAATATCAGACAACAGACCACAGTTTGTCTCATCTGCATTTAAAATCTTTCTGAGAGAGAGGAATATTGTGCATATGAAATCTTCATTGTATTTCCCACAAGAAAATGGAGAAATCCAGCAATTCAACAGAAGTCTGAAAGAAGCACTACAGACAGCAAACCTTACTGTGAAATCTTGGAAAGTATTTACAACAGACTTCTTACATAACTACAGAGAAACATGCCATGCAACGACCCAATCATCTCCAGCTGAATTATTACATGGCAGACAGATGAGCACTAAGTTACATGTTGCAGACACCAAACTTCCACAAAATACTGTACCTACAAAATCATCTACTGCTGACATTGTCAAACATCAACAAACCAAATGCAAGGCTTATACTGACAGAAAACGTGGTGCAAGAGAAGTGCTAGAGTTTATGTTAATGTTGTGTAATGGCTGCATGAACCTGCTAATAAAGCACTGTTATACTCTGCTTATCCTCAGCTATTCAAAACACAACATTATACTATAACTCAATATTTCTATGATCATATATTGGCCGTTTCATTATTTAAGTCCCCTTTAAATAAAACAAGGATTGTTTGTCCATATATTCATCATCATCATTTATTTATATAACGGCAAGTTACCCAGTGCTTATAAAATGAGTGCAGTGAGTGCAGAGATTCGGAGTATTTAGTAATCTTGCTTTTGTTTCTTTTGGGAAAAGTCTAGCAACATTTTTCAACAATGGTCCCTTGTTTCACAAGTTGGCAGCCTTTCCTGCAGCCCGTTGCTCCTAACCCAATACATGGGATAAAAGAATGCCATGAACAGACGCTGACCAAACCATCCTGCAAATGAGAAGTTTGTATTTACTTTTAAAAATGAGCATCTAAAATATGTAAGGAGAAAACTCAACAGGCCAACATAGAATAAAAAAACATACATTGAACTTGAACAAGTGGGGATACTGGTGTACCTGTTCCGAGCTTGTAATTACAAATATTACTACTATCCACATTTCAGTATCCTACTATATAGGGATAAGCAGAAAGAAAAAGCAGATTTTAGTCCACAAACCAAACATTTTTAAAGATGAGTATTCTGAATTCTGTTTCATCTTGCAAATGTTCTAATACCTTTAGCAGTATAGTGGGTTATTTTCCTTATTTTGTTAACCCCTGCCCTTAATCCTAACTACATTGAGTTGTTGCCCATGTATCTTACTGAACCACTGCTGCCTCACTCTCACATCACCTCTAGAATAATAAAATAAGGTAAAATGAAATGGCAACCATTGCATATGGCAAAAAACTATAACCAGTTTGGTCAAAGTGTCCAAGGCAAATTGTCCTCAATTTCCCCTGTCTCATCGTCTTTGCAAGAGGTGACAAGCGGGAGGTGGAGGGCTGAAGAGGGCAAAGAATGTCTAAAACATTTGAGATCCTCTAGGACCCTGAAGTAACTGAATAGTACGCAGTGGGACATGGGTTTTACTATTGAGTGCTGTTCTTCGATCTACCAGGCAGCTGTTATCTTGTGTTAGGGAGCTGTTATCTGGTTACCTTTTTGTTGTTCTTTTGTTAGGCTGCTGGGTGGGGGAAAGGGAGCGGGGTGATATCAATTGGAACAATTGTATCGATTGATCAAATTTTTCGAATTCGATCGTTCGATAAATCGAATCAAATAATTTGATACAAATTCAATGGTCGAATTTGACGGTTAATTAACCCTTGAATTCGACCCTTAGTAAATCTGCCCCATATGCTTTCTGCTTTCAAACAATGCAAGCCAGTTGAGAGCTTATTTCTGATTGGCTGCAAATACCAATAGTATGTTTTTTTCACTGTATAAAGTTATAGAAGTTGTTCTCATTTATCAGTGCTTCATATATTACCAGCCATGCACAAGAAAATAGATCTGTAATACATACCATAAAAGCCCAGGTGTTATCTGCAACTCCAATGTCATCCCACTGTAAAAATATACCTGTGTAAATGCAATAAAGTAGAAGCAACTCGGGTTGCACTCAAACCATACTTTAAATCAGAATAGTGAATTGAGAGATTCCCAAAAAAAAAGAAGAGCAAAAAATATATATATATTCAACAGCTACTAACCCTGTATACAGCATTGAATTTGGTAGATTCCAGTCAAGCAGCACAGAGTCCATTATAACTCAGAATGTAATATCATTGAGTATACAGTTCATTAGTAAATATTAGCTATCATCAGGTCATTAAATCATAGTCATATCATTTCACAAGAGCGATTACTACCCGACCCTGACCATGTCAACGCTGTAACACAAGCACCTACTCCATCTGATTTCCAGACCTTACAAGCTTTCTTAGGTCTTACTTCATATTATTCTAAGGTTATTCCCATCTATGCTTCAGTTGTGGAGCACTGAGGGCACTACTACGTGGAACTTCAAGTTTGATTTGGTCAGAGACTGCTCAAGAGGCAGAGCTTAAGTATTCAACTTTTGAAAAATAAGCTCTAACGTGCTTGGGCAACATGAAAATGGAGACCCTACCTATGTGGTAGAGAATTTACCTTATGCATGGATCATTGACTACACTGCTTACAGCAAAGGGACTAGGAAAGAATGGAATGCTTCTAGCTAGATGGTTAGCAAGGCTACTGAATTTCAACTACAAAATGCAATACAAAACAGGTTTGAAAAATGTTACTGCTGATTGTTTGTCACATTTACCTTTACCTGCAGATTCTGATACACTGGATGAGGACATAGAAGTTGTAGCATTGACTGATATATTTTCATCTACAGCTGCTGATTTTAAGCAAGCTTGCCTCACATGTCCAATTCAGGTAAAACTACAGGACATTTTACAAAGCAAATGGCCAAGTGTTGAGAAGAAACTCAGTCCTGATATCTTCGACCTTACTACAGGATTAGACATGAACCATCCTTAGTAGATGGCTATGTTGTCCGTGGAGCTCACCGCTTACTGGTACCAGAGACCTTGAGAGAAAAGCTCATACAACTTGCACATGAGAGTCATCAAAGCCTTGTATGTACAAAACAAAGACTACGTGAACTATTCTGGTGGTCATATACTTAAATATACTTAGGCATGCTTATACTTATTTTGCTGGTTTGTTTTTTCCGTTTTGTTTTGTACACCTCTAAGTGGTGTGAATAGTCCTGTTTAAATAAAAACCCTCACATGTGTTTCACCCATACTCATTGTTCCACTGTGCCTCATTTATACGGTGTACTCATCCAGGGAGTCACCTGTATTCCGCTGCTGGGCTAATCCCTACAATATTTTAAGGTCTCTTACACACAAGCATTTTTCCCTGCACTCCCCTGCATTCCGTTTTGCTGTGTTCAGCCCCAGGGGAGCACAGGAATAGACGCAAGCAATTCTTTTCAATGAGGCTATACTCACACAAGTGCATGTAGGTGCAGAACACATGGGAATTGTAGGCATATATTAATAATGCTGTAATATGGTATAATAATAAATAAAGAAAAAGACACCCGACTGGAGAATGTGTGGTGAAAGGCCGAAGCTGCTTTATTATATATATTATAACTTAACAGGAATTAAGTATTCATTCCCAACAAACATTTTTTACCTGTATCCAACTTTTATTATTATTAGCCTCTCTTAGCCAGGCGCTATACTCTTAGTGCCCGCCATGACTTAAAACTTTTGTTCTGCCATGCACCAAGCCAGATCCATCAAATTAATATCACCAAACACTAAATAATTTAACAGCTGCGACAATGAAATCAAAATTAATTATATAAAATAAAATACATTTAAAAAAAAAAAATATATATAACATAGGGTGGGTGGGTTGGGGAGTTCCACAAGCGGTGCTGCCCCGGCTGTACTGCACACCACAGTAACGGCTATTTCCAGCTAATTTTTGTGGGCTTTTGTCAGGAGAGCCAACGGACCAATAACAGGAGCTTCCCTGCTCACCTCTACCTTGCGCAATACCCGTTGGCCCTCCAGATAAAACCCCCGCACACAAATCTAAACCTTTAATATGCCACATTCCCATGTCCAGCTAAAAGGGGGTTAATAAAACCCCTTTGCTGGTCTCAGGAAAAATGCAGCATGTTGCATCTCAACCTGCATTTGTCGCCTATGTACATGTGCTTGTATGAGTATAGCCTCCTTGAAAAGAATTGCTTGCATCTATTCTATTCTGCAGCTGAATGCAGAAAATGGAACGCAGGGGAGCACAGGGAAAAATGCTCATGAGTAAGAGCCCTAAGACTTCTAAAACGTCATTTAAACTTTAAACACAATAGGATTGTTTTGCCTCCAATAAGGATTAATTATATCTTAGTGTATCCTTATTTTTTAAAATGGCAATTTTCTATTTAGGATGACCCAATGGCACATGCTACTAAAAAAGTATATTGTGAAAATGGTTCATTTATATGAAGCAGGGTTTTACATATGAGTTGTTTTATGCATTATCTTTTTATAGAGACCTACATTGTTTGAGGTGTATAGATTTCTTTTAATAGTACAGAGAAAAAGATAATCATTTTTAAAAAGTTCCTGATAACAGACCTATATTTTTTAAAACAACTGACTCTCTCACATTTATTTCAATTTTGTGGTGTCATTTCTTAAAATATCCACTATCCAAAACAAATAGATAAATAAAGCTTTATTTAGATGTGCAACACTCACTACAACAGTTAAATGACAAATATAAACAAATGTACTTACTGTTTTTGTTATAATAATTTATAACACACTTTTGTTACTAAAATGAAAACACACATAGAGACAAAACAGTTACATAATTTATAATGCCTTTTCAATTACTAGCCATATTTTACTAATGATATTAGAAATTAATTCATTTATTTTTATACAGCAAATTGTATTGTTGCTCATGTATTTTTATTTAATTAGTCAAGTTTTGACAGAATTTATTTTTCAATATTATTAGTGGGCTCTGCCAGAGACATGTATAAGCTCAGCAAGGAATTTCAGGAAAAAAGACCAATAAGCAGCTGAAAAACGTAATCTTTTACTAAATAAAATTATTTAATTTATAGTACATTTTACTTTTGAATATCATATGAGAGAAACGTACAGATGTTTTTAAAATTCTTCAGTTGTTATTCACTGAGTCTCATGCAATGCAATGCACTCAAATAATCCTCATTATCTGGATCAAATTTCAATGCTTTCTTATAGTAATCGGTTGCTTGTTTAACTTCTCCCTCCTGCTGATAAATGAACCCTAACAGTCCAAATCCAGTTGCATCTGATGGGTATTGTGTTATTTTTTGTTTAGCCAACTCTTCTAAATTACTTTTGGAAAAAGATCTTGCCATTGTGTTATTCGGTATCAGTAATACTTCCTTGTAATGCTTTATGGCTTCAGATTCAGATCTAATTTGATATTGCTTAAAACGTGCAACATTTAAGTGAATCTCTTGTTTCTCTTCACATTTTAGATTTTCCAAATTTAGTGCCTTTTGAAATGTATCTTCAGCTTTTTCAAGCTGATTTCCTTTGGCGTACATATTAGCTAAATTAATATAGGCATCAACAAATATTTTTTGAAATTCAAGAGCTTTCTGAAAATGAAAGATAGCAGAAGAAATGGCTTCATTTATTTCCCTTGTATAGTTATTGGTAGGATGATAATATGACTTTGCAGTCCTTGCAAATTTCATCTTTTTCATCTTCTTTTTGTAACAAAGCCCAATCTGGTGGTGAAGAGAACTTGAAGTGGGAGTTTGGTTTAGGGCTTTTTTCAGAATGGCAATAGCATCATCAAACCTTCCTTTAATTCTGTAAAATTTGGCAGCATATCGAAGTTAATAAGGTGAGTCTGGAGTTTCTCTAAGAGCCTCCTCCATAATCTTTCCTCCCTTTTCAGCTTGACCCAAATATAGATATTCCAAAGCAAGAAGAGCCTTAATCACAGTATCATTTTCATTTAATGTCACAGCACGTTTCAGCAAACCTATAGATTTACATTTGGCATTCCCATAAACTCTGTCATTTTGACTTTCAAACCTATACATGACTATGGCATATCCTGAATTGAGCTCAGGATTGTCTGGATCTAGTACTAAAGCTTTCTCAAAACACTCTTTAGCTCGTTCAGTGTATTTTCCATAAACTGTTAACAGAGCCCAGGCCTGTTCTCCATATATCTCAGTAAGAAGAATATTATGTTCTGGAGAAGATTCAAATTTCTTGTAAATGGCCTCCACTTTTTCTAAATAAGACTGAGCTTTGCTGAACTGGTTTGAATGGTAGTACAGCCAGGCATAATTACTGTAGGTCACAGCTCTTTTGATATTTAGATCGGCAGACTGTATTTGTTGCAGGTGCTCTTCTGCTTTCTGAAGTTGTCTGATTGCTTCTTCATTGTCTCCTTTCAAATAACTTGTATAGGCCAATAAATGATGAAGCCTGTGTCTGTGTGTAGAAGGCAAAAATGCAATTTGATCATGAAGTCTGTCTTCTATATTGTCAATATCAGTCTCATCTTTGAAATAAGTCCATGTGAAATGACACTCCAATTTATGCAGATGGCCATTTAACAAGTCTGCTGAGAGGTCACTGGAGAAAAAGTGAATTATAATTAAACATATACATATTTTTTCAATTTAATAGGCAATTGTATTACAACTATACAATTGTTAGTGGAACATGTAATAGACTAAAAAATATAATGCAGTGTTGCCCTGCACGAGTAAAACTGCAGCGGTTGCTTCAGAAGCATTATTACTGTTTATAAGCTATGTAGCCATGGGGGCAGCCATTTAAAAGAGAAAGGCTCAAGTTACACAGCAGATAGCAGATAAGCTCTGTAGAACATAATGTTTCTGTTCTGTACAACATAATGCTATCTGTTATCCATTACTCATCCTGTGCCATATAGCCGTTTTTCAATTGCTACACAGCAGCTTGTTTATATGAACTATAGTAGTGTTTCTGAAGCAAACAGATCAGTTTTAACAGCGCAGGGCAACACTACATGATATTTTCTTTACTTTAAAACACTTTCATTTTTTGGTGTTACTGTTCTTTTAAAATGACTCTGTTCTGTAACTGCCAATAATTAATTTCTGGATAGTGATTGGGAATCTGTGGTGAATTTCTGCGTTTCACAGCCAGCATATAAATTTGCAAAATGGCTATAAAAATTCACCAGCGTCAAAAAATTTGTACACTTGTGATAATAAAAATTGATGCCAGCGACCGTTTTTGGCACCGGCGACCATTCTTATACAGAGTCAACATGTTCGCCAAAGTCAAACCTTTTTTACGCAGGCAAATTGTTGCCAGCATCACAAGTTCCATCTTGGGACAAATTCGCCCATCACTGCTCCTGGCCCATCCAAGTCAGCACTGTCATTCTGAACATTTATTTATCCATGCCAAGACTGTCTTGATCCGTAATGCACAACACTTAGGAGCAGATTTATTAAGGGGCGATGTGAAAATTCAAATGAAATAAATTTCGAATAAAATTTAAATTCGAATTTTCATGTTGGTTCTTTAAAAATTCAAATTCGACCATTCACCATCTAAAACCTGCCGAATTGCTGTTTTAGCCTATGGGGACCTCCTAGAACCTATATGGAGTCAATTGGTGTACTTTCAAAATTCAAACTTAAACTTAAAATCAAACGCACTAAAAGTTTGAATTGATCAATTCGAATTAGATCAAATACAAACTTATTTGATAGAAAACAGACCTATTTGATTGAAAAAATTTCAAATAAATTTTGTTTGGTCTTTTTGAATTCGACGTTCTTGCATTTCGAAATTTGGAGTTTCTATAGGGTTTTTGCCCAAAAACCCTGAAAGGACAAATTTTCAGGCTAAAACCAGCTTCAAATTAAGATAGGTACCTCTCCCATTTATTTACACAGGACCTTGACAGATCTGACATGGCAGATTTTCAGATAGGGGCTTTTTTGCAATGGGGTGTAATAAATCTTGAAAAAAAATTTCCTCCACAAAAAAATTCTAGTTTTTGCCCCAAATAAATTTGAGGTTTAGTAAATAATCGTCAATTGTTTTTTCTGGTTTAATAGAGCTTGTAAATGTGTCCCTGATAATCTTAATAATATAATAGGCACAGCAGGTAATAAAAGAATAAATGGTATAAAATACAGTAAATGGAAATATCTTCAGGATATAATATAGTTGTATAATATATTATAATTTATTTAATAATAGTTTCACTTTAATGAGCATAATATAGGGATAGACTTTGCCCCAGGTTTAGCTATTCATAACAACTAATTAGATGTCTTCTTTCAAACAGTGTGCCAGTAAATGCTACTACTGTAGCCAGTAAATCTACTGACTGTTTGGACCTCCTTTTAAAATTTAAAAGGTAAGGTTTGAAAGCTTGTAATGTCACTATTCTCTATTCCTACCTTCATGCACATCATACACAGTTACATGCTTTTCAAATACATTATATGCATTTTTTATTCATAATCATAAAGGGTTATTAACAAAATATATTTACAGTACCTCATGGTGTTGGTTACAATGTTTCTACCACAGTTGGGATTCCCAAACATTGGTTCTATGGCTGCACCCGGTCTTTTATAAGGATGCCCTGCCATTACGTGATCCCTCTTAGTTTCAGTAAACAGGGAAAACAAAAGGAGATAATAAATATATTCCTATAGAAACAAAATTGTGGTTTGATTTGGAACATGTCCACAGGTATGGTAGCGAGAAACAGCAAAAAGGAAAACTTATGTTTACAACAAAACACTACTAACTTGTGTACCTAAGGTGAACTAAAACTGTGACCATATTATTCAAACAAAAATACCTCTTCTTCCCCTGTGTCCATATAGAAAAATACATGAATGTATTTTCTACAAAAAGTTACTACATTTCAGGGATTTGAATAATGGCCAAAACATTTGAGCACTCTAGTGTTTAATGACTAAATAATACCACATTCAGGGGCATATTTACCATTGGTTGTTCGAATATGGCCATTTACATTCCAAAAACGTAATATAGATAGAAAGGGGGGGCAGAAAGAGAAAAATCAGAAAGAAGGAGAGAGTGATAGAGGAATAATCAAATGGTGCAATTAGTCCCATTTAGCTAGAATTATACATAATGATACATATAGCACACTTAGACAGATATGCACATAACGACAGAACCATTTACTGTTTGTTAGTCCTGGAGTTATATCTATCCTATGAGGCATCTCTAATGTCTCTGAATTTTTAGGTTCAGGTTTAGCCTTTGCTTCGTGGTTGTGTACGATTTATTTTGTAAAATCCAGAGTCCAGACCCTGGTAAATTTTTCAGGGCATCCATGTGCGACATAGACCTGTTCAATTATTGGGAGGGTTTGCTCAGCCAGGCTTATCCAAAATACCAGAGTTGGAGGGTTCTCTTCATTCCATTTGATAGCAATTGCTTTTTTGGCAAAGAATAGCAGAAAAGAAATAAGCGTTTTTTCCGCTCTTGAGGGCGCTGTATCTGTAAGAAAGTTCAAGAGCATGACGGATGTACCTCAATTGGAAGTGCCATTAGCTGTGAGATGTATTCCGCTACTTCCGTCCAGAACTTCAGTATTTCAGGACAGCTCCATGTCAGATGAAAAAAGTCAGCTTTAGGGCATTTACACCTATTACACATATCAGGGAAGGCCGGGTTAATCCTGTGTAGAACATACGGGGTGTAGTAAGCTCTGTGTAAGTATTTAAATTGTATAAGCCGATCTCTGGCTCTGATTAAAGGTAGCAAAGACTCCTCCAGAGTTGCTTCCCATTGTTCCACAGTGAGGTCAGGAATGTTTTTAAGCCACTTTCTATAAAGTTCACCATTAGTGATTGGTGAGATAGGCCTAAGCTGGTTGTATATACTGAATAGTGGTTTGTGCAAATGTTCCTTTCGAAGTAGTTTTTCAAGAGGCATTACCTCGATTTGTGGTGTTTTAGTGTGAAACTGCTGATTAATAGCATGCCGCAGTTGAAAGTAACGAAACAACATGTAGGTTATATTAAAGGTATCCTTAAGTTGTTGGAAGGAAATGACAGCGTTATCTTTATAAACATACCCATGTCCATGTTAAATTCGTGCTTGGTAATTTATGCACTTGGTAGTTTATAACACCTTTGTTACAATCCACAGCCCAAACTGATCTTTAAACATTAAAATGCCTATTTAGTAAAACTGGAATTGTTCTGGTCGAGTTTTTAAAGGAGAAACTCGAATTTTTAGAGAAATAAAATTAGAATTTTTAGAGATTAGTATACTAATTAGAAATTATTACACCCCAAAGCTGCTAAAGTTTTAAAGAGGTCATCTAGAGGTCAATGACAGATGTCCCTGAAGATGATTCTTGACATTGTTATTCATGCTGGTTTTTGTCTGAGTTGTTGGACCGATACATCATCCTGATTTCATGCAGGCCCAATATCCAATCATTATCAATTGCACTAGCACCAACACACATGGGCGTCCGCAGAGGGGGGCAAGAGGGGGCAGTGCCCCCCCTGGAACTGTCCACAT
>CM044443.1:32509390-32546136 GCA_024363595.1 Xenopus borealis | reverse complement strand
TGGGGGTATTTATACAATTACTTGCCACTGTGCCATCTGTTTGTGAGTTCTAGGGTTATTTATACATGAACTTGGCACTTTGCCATCTTTGTGTGAACTAGGGTTGCCACTTGTCAGACAACCAGTATTTTGAAGGGTTGCCCGGGTCAAAATTCCTTGATGGTTTTTCAAATTAGGGAAACTGTGCAGGATTCCCTTGATTGACCCAGCGATCAGATGATCGCCATGGCATAGCTCCACCCCCTGATGGCAGTGACACACCCACCTATCTCACAGGCCCGCCCACATGCCTCTTTGCACCCCCCTGGAAAATTTTCTGAGGACGCCCATGCCAACACAGCTGGAAAGACAGAGTGTATGGCAACTGCTTAAAGGGGAATTCAACCCCTACAGCACTAAACCCCTAACTAACGTTGCAGTCTGTGGTTGATGTGAAGTAAAGTTCCCTGCACCCATGGATAATGGGATAATAATGTATTGGACAATATCTATATATGTACTCCCCCAATCCAGTCACAAAATGCCACTTTTGTTGCTCAGTCCACTTACTCACAAGACATAATGCAAAAGCCCAATGTACAGTCTCATGGCAGCATGTTGGGGAAATCTGTCAAATGCCAGAAATTCCAGAAAAGAAGACATGAAAAAAAATTATGAAGAACAGTGATATTTCAAATGAGTGATGTTTCAAATGATTTGCAGGTTGTCGCAATTGTTCTGTTATTTTTTGCTGTGAAGGACAACCAAAAATCATTCAGTTGCAAATGTTCCAATATCACCATTTCCCTGTATTTCAACTCATCAGATTATATATCACACATCTGGCTCCCGAGCCATAGGTTCCCTACCCCTGAGCTATGGGCATATCTGGCTTGTGTGAAAGAGTGGAGGGGTGTGTGTATGCTGGGTTTTAATTTGGAGGGCTTGAAATTGATACCTTTCATGAATGATTTTACTGAAAATTGTAAAAATGGGTTACAGATGCATGTGTCAGTTTGTCAGAATGTGTTTGAACAGTTGACCACTGTTCTATGCTCAGCAACAGCATTAAGCTTTAACACGCAACAAATTCTTAAACCCCAGAAATTAACAAGCATTACATTTAGTAAAGAGACGCGCACATGAATATGACACATGCCCATGCATGAAAAGGCTCCGTAGATTCACAGGAGTAGCAGTTTGGAATAGGGTGGGCAGGGAGCATGCTACTATCATGTAACCCTGTGCAAATCCTTATGCAGTGGCGTAACTACCAGGGGTGCAGAGGGTGCAATTGCACCAGGGCCCCACCCCCTTGGGGCCCATCAGAGCCACAATAATGGTTATGGCATGCGGTTATCTGGAGGACATTTTACAGCACACACGCTATCAGCACTCCAGCAGGGGATTTATAGAGTTAAGGGCCCGACAGGGGGACCCAGGTGCCCATCCTGCACCAGGGCCCACCAGGGAGTAGTTACGCCACTGTCCTTATGAGCAGATAGGTAGCTTCATCTTGAAATTTGACCCCGACACTGTTCAGCAATGTGGTTGGGGTCGGAGTTCAGTGCAAAGCTACTGAACTGCTTAGCTCCCTTACTCTGACAGTGTCCCCCTGGGGCCAGACTGTGGCAAGATGATTTGTACAGGGTAACATAAAAGCATGCTTTAGGTCTGTTGTACTACTGCTTCTGCAAAATACAAGCATGTCAAGTGTGGAGAATTGGGCACAGTGGAGGAAATACTAGGATCTAGACACAACCAAGTGATCTTTGTAGACAGTGGGGAGGGGGAGTAGTATAAAGAATAATGCTCAATACAGGAAAAGCTGGAATGTATGGCATGTTAGATATAAAAGTAGATAGAGAATGAAACACTGAAAGACAGAAGAAATAGCTTCGTTAGAAGCTCTCTGCGTGGTGCTCGCTTCTATAACCCGGGGCCGGTGCAGATTTCTCCTGATAGGAGCATCGGCCCTGGGTTTGAGGTACGTTACTATCATCACTTGGGGGTGCCTAACGTGTATCCAGCCTTTCCCTCTCCTTTAAAAGGAGATGGAAAATGAAGAAGAAACAGGGATTAGAAAAACATGAGGTAAATGGAGTTGAAAGGTTAAAATGTCCTATACTCTAGAACTGATTTGCATGGGGAAATAAATATGTTTTACTTATACAGAGTTTGGTGGCCTTACTTACAAAATTATATATATTTATTTATTTGGTTTCATATTTTTCTGAACATATATATATATATATATACAGTGTCGGACTGGCCAACCAGAATACCAGGAAAACTCCCGGTGGGCCAAGGTGTCAGTGGGCCCACATGCTGCAAAACTTTTAGCCTATTTCATGGCCATTCCCTATTTCTAGGAGAACAAAGAGGCTAAATAGAATAGTGTTTGATTCAGGAGATGAAGAATATTAGTAATATTAGTGGGCCCCTGGTCTAAGGTTTTTGGGTGGGCCCCTGGTGTCCCAGTCTGACACTGTAGATATATATATATATGTACAAATATTTAGCAGTGAGTGTAATATTACTGCTAAACTCTTCTTGGGGTAGGGGCAACAGCTGCCGGACTTGCTTAATTCTGTCACTTAGAGTGGGGGCCCATGAGGTGATACTTACAATATCATATATTTATTTAGCAGTCTTTTTTGGTTCACCTGCAACCTCCCCCTACCTCCAAATTGCGTTTCCCTGGACCTTAGCAGCCACACTTCTTTGGTGGAATGGGTATGTGATCCATTTTCCAGAAACCCCAGAAAGCTGAATTATGGGAAAGCAGTCTTCCATAGTCTCCATTGTATTTAAAATAATTAAAATGTTTTAAAATTGATTTCCTTTTTCTCTGTAATAATAAAGCAGTACATTGTACTTAATCCAAACTATATATAATTAATCCTTCTTGGATTCAAAACCACCCTGTTGGGTTTATTTAATGTTTCAATGATTTTCTAGTGGACTTATGGTATCCATTCTCTAGAAAACGCCAAGCCCGAGTATTCTGGATAACAGAACCAATACCTGTAGTAAATTAGTGAGTTATATATATGTGCTTTTCAGTTTTGCCTTCATTAACCCATTATTGCTAAAGCAACATTCAACAAATGTATTAATGCCACACTTGGCTCCAATTCACAGGAATTATCATAAGAATTAATATTTTTCTTTTGCTTTGCTGAGTGGGGGAGAAGACCCTTAAATACTCCAGGAGAACTCAATCTTGTGCTAAGCAGAATTGCACTGCAGTCAGATGGCTTGTAATGCATAGTTATTAGACAGGTATATTCTATCATTATTATGATGTTTGGTTTATATATTTGCATTTCAGCTTCTCTGCAAGCTGAAGAGGTACTTTATGTACAGGTTTCTAAGGCTACCAGAGAGTTTGCCACTGAGAGTTGCCTTGGCACCACAATGTAATACTCGTGCCAACTGACATTGCAGGGGCCATAGAATCCATCATGATGCATTGTTTGCTTACTTAGCAACTATTTATTTTTTCAGGATGAGGCAATGGGGGAGTTGCTCCTGAACAGCACTGATTGTTTCAGTAATAAAAGAGGAATGGGAAGCCAGGAAAAGGAAAGTCAGCCAGAGCTTCAGGCTGGTTTAGTAAGAAATGAAACTAGAAACTGCACAGAGAGCCAGTGAGGGAACAAATTGTTTATCTCTAAGGGCCTCCCATGGAAAGTATGATTCAGTCCTGTAAGGAACACAGGCACATGACAAAACAAAAGACAGACTAAAAATATGAAGAAGCAACTACTAAATATATTTATTTTGTAATTTATTGAAGTGTATTTATTAAGCTAAGTTACTTGCTTTTCGCTTTCTTAATTAGATAAGCATAAGCATTCAGTTGTGGTATCTATTATTTTTAAGAAGCAAAATTGTTTTGCTGTTGAACTGAAGCATCTGAGGATCCAGCAGACTTCCCTTATTTAGAGACTTATTCTGATTCCAACAGACATTCTATGGCAGTACTGTCCAACTTCTGTGTTGCAGAGGGACAAAATCTTTCTGGCCTGCATAGTGGAGGGCCGATAATGGAACACATACCTCCCAACATTTTGGAAGTTAAAAGAGGGACAACATTTTTTACTAGGCATATGTCCCACAGGCAGAGTATGGCACACACAGGCACAGTATGTTACACACAGGCACAGTATGTCACACACAGGCAGATTATGTCACACACAGGCAGAGTATGTCACACACAGGCAGAGTATGTCACACACAGGCAGAGTATGTCACACACAGGCAGAGTATGGCACACACAGGCACAGTATGTCACACACAGGCACAGTATGTCACACACAGGCAGAGTATGTCACACACAGGCAGAGTATGTCACACACAGGCAGAGTATGTCACACACAGGCAGAGCAGGGCACACACAGTCAGAACAGGGCATACAGGTTGCATAGGGAAGGCAGAACAAAGCAGGAGACAGAGTAAACCATCAGGACCACTCTAAGATGTACTATGTATATTGACACAGTGCTGGTGCTGCATTATTGTGTGAACAATGTGGCCAGTTTCAGTTTGGGTCTCATGTGTGAACACTTCATGGCTTTAGGGGTGTGAACAATAGAGGTGTTACAGGTGTGAACAATACAGAGCATTAGTCTGAATTTGAGGTTTAACCAATGCAGGGGCCAGTTAATCTCTGAAGTTGTACTATTTAAAGTTTATACATGGTAAGTAAACACAGGAGGTAAGGGGCCACAGAAGGGAGGTCAGTTGGACAGCACTGCTCTATGATTTGAGCATAAATATAACTGTGCTTTCACCCCAATATTGTTAGAAAAGACACCCCTCATAGAGTATGAGATCATGCAGTCAGAGCTGATATACAAACTGGAAATAATTCATTAGAGAAATGAGACTGGTTTTCGTTTGAAGGTTCATCTCTTTGCACAGAATGTGCATTTCTTTGGAGCAGAAGCAACTGCTGAATTACAGTGTGGGCAGTGAGTGGCATGTGTTCATGCCATTGGATGCCCCCAAACTTGAGCTTGGGACCACCAATTGTTGGAAGATGCATGGGAACCCTGAGGGTCATTTATTATGCACGAGACAGAAAACAGACAGAGACAGCAAAATATATATCTACTATTATGATGCAAGTCTGGGAAAATGCTGCTTTATGGGATAAAATCTGATTCTCATACTCAATATCTAATTTTCAGTTTTTCTGATTTCCAAATAGTACCTATAGGTTCTCTATCAGCAACAAAAAAAAGTTGAGTAATGTCACATTTACAGTATTACAGTTTCACTTACAGGTGAGTAATAAACCTGGGAGAATGATTTACACACTTAAAGGACATGTAAAGCCTACATTTTCCTACTCTGTATATAAGTTGGGCATATCTTCCGCACCCAAACTGCATCATTTGTACTGCACATACCCCATCTGTTTGCCAGCGCCATCACATTTTCCTAAAACAAATAGCAGCTTTCACCTGGCGGCCATTTTCCCTCTGATACATTATTATCTGAAATAAGACATGTATGCTGTAAAGTCCATGTAATGCAGAATGCAGGTTTACACAGGCACAACATACTTTGATAAAATAAGTTCTGCTGGGTTTGAGCACTGTAATTATTACACTGAGCTCAGGAGAGGTGGTTAGGAGAAAAAAATAGTATCAGACAGTTTCTATGGGAACCAGCGATGCTCTCTCTTTATTGGCTGTTAGTCTGGAGGGTGTGTTATGTAATCTGAGCTGAATGGAACTGAGCATGTTCACTGAGC
The DNA here is from genome assembly GCA_024363595.1 of Xenopus borealis. Lineage (NCBI taxonomy): Eukaryota > Metazoa > Chordata > Amphibia > Anura > Pipidae > Xenopus > Xenopus borealis. The sequence continues at coordinate 32,540,390 of CM044443.1, read as the reverse complement.
CAAGAGCCAAAGGAAATTCCTGAGGGAGGGGGCAGAGTGGTTTAGTGTAGTAGAAGGATTTGTAGCTGATTAAGGGGATACTGCAGCCTTACTGTTAACCTTTTAACAACCAGAGTGGCAGATATCTAAAGATTTCAGAGATGCTCTTCATTGATTACATTTTTGTGAAAAGGGTTGACATGTCCTAGGGACAGTTGGGAGGTATGCGATCAGATTCAACTTGATAAGAAAAGCTTACCTACCTCCCAACTGTCCCTTTTTTGGAGGGACAGTCCCTCTTTTGGCAGCTCAACCTGTAGTTCCTCATTTGTACTGGAAAGTCCCTATTTTCACTGCATTGAATAGCCAGAAAAAAAAGTTTCTAACTTAATTGGCTTTTCGTAGAGAGCCCAGAACAGCTAACAGGTGCAAATAAGATACTTTGTAACAATGTTGAGATAAGAAAATAAGTAATTTCAACAGTTTAGAAGCAGAAATACTTTCAAACTTTAATAACCTGCCAAACTTTTTAAAATGAACATGGTAATTAAAGTATGTGTCCACAAAAACGGGCATGGTAAAAAAAATAGCAAATTAATTTATTACCTTGTTTTGTGGATTGAAATCACTGTTATTCAGAGAGCTGCAGCAGTGTAAATAATAATGGGAATCCGGAGACTAAAGATCATAGAAGGCCGTGCTCCAAGCCCCCAGTACAGTAATGAGTTTGGAAGTGAGACCTGCGGCCTGCAAGCAAGTTTATTAGTATCAGACTTTCCTGCTTCAGTAGTAAGTGGTAACCAATAGCTCATTTATGCAAAAGCAACACAGAGATTGACTGTACAGTATAGTTCTCCTCAGACAGACTCTGCAGAAGGAACATTCTGTGCCGTTTGCTACAGGACACTAATTGCACCAAGCCAGTGTGGGATTATTATTGCTGACCAATACAAAGTGGAGTACAGAGTCAGGGATAACTACAAGCTCAGTCATCCTGGGAGTAAACTTTTATTTAAGGGCCCCAACGTTGCCGTCTTTTAGGACCTTAGGGGAGCTCCCAAATATCCATATGTTAAATGCTTAGTCACCTATGTTATAATCAGGGCCACCATTAGAAATCACAGGGCCCCGTACAACAAAATTTTCAGGGCACAATGGGCCCCGCCCCACCCACCCTGGTGCCCAAGCCCCACCCACCCTGGTGCCCAAGCCCCACCCACCCTGGTGCCCAAGCCCCACCCCTGATCCCACCCACTCAACATCACAGTTAAAAGACCCCACACCGATCAGAACTAAAAAATAACCCCTCCACCCATATTGATGGTCACGACTCCCTTATAAGTTAAAAAAAAACATTGGCGCCAGGGCCCCCCTTACAAGTTAAAAAAATTGGGGCCCCAAAAATATTTTTTTTAAATAATTGGTGGCAGGCCTATAGACTATTAAAATAAAGCATTGGTGGCCAGGGGATTTAAAAAAAAAAAACCTTGGTGTCTGTAGAATTGAACTCCTAGCTTCAGGTATTCAATTATAGCTGTTTTCGTGACTTCGGGTCTGATCACAGCTTCAGGACTTCAGTGTCGGCTCCTTTCATGACATTGGGTTTTTCCGTCGCTTCAGGTCTTCGTATGTTTGTTACTTCCTCATTCTGCCTCTTGGGGACTTCGTGAGTCAAGGCTTCAGTGTGGTCAAGGGGGGCCTGGCTCTTCGAAAAGTGCAGCACTGCAGGGCCCCCCTTCAGCCCCGGGCACGGGACACTTGTCCCCCCCTGATGTTGGCCATAGCTATAATCAAATACTAGTGTGAATTTAACTGATATAAATTGTATTGCATTGCTTCTCTAGTTCTACATTTAATTACCAATTCATTTCAGCCCAGTTGCGGTGTACTAAATCTGGGTTTACTTTCAGCTTGTGTTGGTACTTACTGGGAATCTTTGGGGTGTCATCACAGTCATTACACTACGATATCAAGTCATACCCTTGGGTAGGCTACAAATGCAACATTTATTTCATTGTTTATCACATGAAAACTCTTTTTAAGTCTTTCGGAGAAAACCGGATCTATGTTAGGGATAATGGACCAGATTCAATTCAAGAAGAAAACCTTTTCGCTTGCAGAATTGCAGATTTTCCCTTAGACTTTAATGGAGTTTTCATGTAGTAAACCCTGAGATAGATTTTTTTTTAACTGAATTAAATCTGGCACAATGTTTTCTCTTCTCAAATTGAATCTCACCTATATGTTTTTATGTGATAAGCCATAAAATAATAATAAAATGCGGCCCTTTACAGAGATTGTTTTTGCGTGGGGAGAGCATGCACCCCATAGATGGCTCCCTGGTAGGATTCTAACCCAGGACCAAGGTGCTACAAGGCAACTTTTGTATAGGTATAGGATCTATTATCCATAATGCTTGATGAATGGGGTGTTCTGGGTAAGGGATTTATCTATGATTAGGATTGCCATACCTTAACAAACAACATTTTTGTTAAGCCCCAACATTTTTGTTAAGATCTAACATTTTTGTTAAGCCCCAACATTTTTGTTAAGCCCCACCCTGTCCCCAAACCCCACCCTGTCCCCAAGCCCTACCCAGACCCCACCCACTGCCCCAAGCCACACCCCAGACCCACCCACTGCCCCAAGCCCCACCCCAGACCCCACCCACTGCCCCAAGCCCCACCCCAGACCCCACTCACTCCATACTACAATTAAAAGACCACGCATACATCAGTGCTAAACAAAGTAACCCACCAACACACACACACAAGTTATAAAAACCTATTGATGTTAGGGCCCCCTTATAAGTTAAAAAAGATTGTGGTGCCAGGGCCCCTAACAAGTTAAAAAAAATTTGGGCCCCAGAAAATATTTTTTAAAAGAACATTCAAGGCAGGGCCCCCTTACAAGTAAAAAAAAAAAATTGGGGCCCCAAAGAATATTTTTTTTAAAAAACCTTGGTGCCAGGGCCCCTTTACAAGTAAAAAAAATTGGGGCCCCAGAGAATATGTTATTTTGAGTATAGGTATGGGATCTATTATCCAGAATGCTTGATGAATGGGATATTCTGGGTAAGGGATCTATTTGCTATTAGGATTGCAATACCTTAAAGTGTATATCACCCCAAGAATAAAAAAAGGCAAATAAAATACAATTTTAAGCAATTTTCCAATATGTATTTATTTAAACAATATAATTGCTATAAATACATTTGCTATGAAAAGCAGCATTTGCTTAAACCTTGCTTGTTACATGTTAAACAAATTTGCAATAGTCTTAATTCCCACAAAGACAGGTCTGTTAATCAGCTGCCTTGTCTTACATTCATGGCCGGTCGTACCAAGTGCGGGACCCAATTGGAACCATTCTGGCGGGGCCCCCTAGAAGGAACTTTGATGTCTGTCGCAGGGTCACAGAGCTGGATGGGCAAATAGTGTCTGCTTTCCCCTCTGTCCAAGTGACGGCTGCCAGTTGGGGATGGGGGTAGGCTGGGCAACTGGGAGAAAATGTTCCCTCGCTTTGTTTAATCTATGTGCGCAAAAAAAAGTGCAAATTTTGGTTACCACTGTAAACTGTGTGTGCAGCACCATGGATTATATATACAACATTAATGCATTTCACTTATTTGGGCCAATTGGGTTTGGCGTGGGCAGGTTGAATTGGGGGTGGGCTGGGCCAATCAGGTTCAGCCACCAGGGCAGAGACTAGAAAGACAGACAAACACTGTTTTTAATAGCAATACATATACTGTATAAATAACTCAAAAAACACAGAAAATGTATAATGGATATATATTGTAAAGTTGCTTAGAATTATGTTTGGTATTATTAGGCAAATGTTTGCTTTTAGGTTGACATTCCCTTTAAGGTTTCTAAAAAATATTTAAACATTAAAAAGGATTCAAGAGAATTTCTTTGCCACCAATGGTGGCATGTAAAGTACAAGGAAGTACAAGGTAGTGTTTTATTATTACAGAGAAGAAGGAAAGCTTTTTAAAATATATAATTGTTTGTTTAAAGTGATACTGTCAGTTAAAATGTTCTTTTCAAAATATTAATCTACATTAAAAATAAAATGTATAAAAAAAATGTATCATCAGCCTAATCAAACACATGATTTATGCATTCAAAGTTGTTCACAGGGGGCTGTCATCTTGTAACTTTGTTATACATCTTTGCAAGACTAGACTACATACACATGCTCAGTGTGGTCTGGGCTTCTTAGGGATCGTCATAAATTATCAAAAAACAAAGCTGCTTGAGTTCTGCATGGCTGTTAAGTAAGGCAGGGGCTCCCCCTGCTGTTCATAAGTATGATTGTTTCCCTGCCAGAAGTTAGGGACCATTTGACAATTCCTATCCACAGCACCAAATGAAGGGAGAATTTCACTGCATACAGTCAGGTTTCTTATAAAATCGGTAAACACTTTTTCGTTAAAGTATATTGGAGATAGATTTCTTTTTCATTAAAGAAAGTAAAAATGGGATTTTATTTCTTTGCCTTTCCTTGCCCTTTAATTACTCTGTCTTCTGTAGATAGATAATGATAAATACTATTTGATACTGAAAGGGTGCAGACTTACCTAGTGTTATTAATGAACTTTATTGTGTGCTGCAATCTTAGTTGATGTAAGCACCTTCATTTTAAGCCTGTTGGTCTCAAAAGATGAGTTACCCAGAAGCGTTTAACTTAGCTTGCCTTTAGCCTATAAGCCTTTAAAGGAGATTGTTTAAATGTCATCTTTAAAGGGGTACTGCCATGAGAAAATATGACACAGTTAATAGTGCTACTCCAGTAAATTCCCCAAAAAATTGCTGTGTCAAAATACGCAGTTTCATGAATTTCACTAGTTTTTCAGTGAAGCGAAATGGAACAAATTTTCCCATCACTAATCCATAGCCATCCATAACAGGTGCTTTCATACTACATACCTGGTAATTGGTTGTTAGGGGGTAATTAGAACTAAAGCAACATAACATCTTTCCTATTTTTAAAGTTTACTTTTTGCACTGTTTTTACCCAAATCTGTGAGGTTCTATACGTTGGTCCAGGGTCAGACCAGTCCCCGCTTCCTGTGCTACTCTTCTTGCTGCAGGTCATATCAGATACACATCGCATGTGTGGCGGTGGAGCGGTAGGGGACCCAGCGGCAGGGGACCTGGAGGGGGGCCCTGTAACATCAGCCCCACTGGGCCTGGGGCCCCCAGTCCAACCCTGCATTAGTCTAATGAAAGGATTATCCTTTGGACTGCATCCCTCTACTTGTGTCCCTAACCCCATCCCTATACTAACTTTATTCTTCTTTTCCGGCATACCACACATTTACATCCTTTTCTGATAAATTAGATACATATGAATTAATTAGCAAAATATTTTTAGCTCATGGTGTTGGTTAGAAAGTTTCCAGCTAATTTCTCTTTGCTACACTTCCCAAATCCCAAATACTGGTACTTTGGCTACAGCCAGTCTCTTATAAGGATGCATTTCTTATGTCTCAGTAAACAGGAGAACTGAAAACAGCCAATTAAAATCTTCTTACCGAAACTAAATATGGATTTAATTTAGATTCTAAAGAGAGAGAAAAAGCAGAAGGGAAAATATGCTGTAACTCTTCTGCACCTGTATCCATTAAAATGTCATGTATTGTTTCATTTGGGACAAGACATTGACTAACAGAATTTTTCAACATACCGTACTTTCTTATATTTCAGCCTTGCCGGCAGCCTGTTCCCTTGCACTGCACTTCCCTTGCAAAACCATACAGTCAAACCATCTTTACAATGACAGCTTTGCATTTACTTGCAACATAAGTCTGTAAGGAGAACAGTCAACAGACCCCATAAAATAAAAAAAATATATATATACTGAAATTGCAAAAAGCGAAGATATTGGTGTAATATCTGTTTAAAGCTGGTAACAACACATATTGCTACTATTCAGCTTTCGGTATCACATAGAGGCCAATTTATCAACAGTTTCCTTTTAGTGGTTTTGCCCCAATATGTAATAAAAGGCTGTAGGTTTGCCCAGTAGCAGTAATCCATAGCATCCAATAAGATGTTTGCTTTTAAACATGTGACCAGGAAATGCTACCTGCTGATTGGTTGATATATGTTCCTGCCGCTGGGAAAACTTGTGCCTTTAATTACAAAACCCCCTTAGAGGTTTTTGAAACCACGATTAAACTCACTTTCTCTAAAAATACTAATGGCATGAATTTTATTAAAAGATCCAAACTTTAAAAGTACAAATGAAAAAAGCACTGAACCAGCCATAAGAAAATATAAATACAGGTATAGGACCTGTTATCCAGAATGCTCGGAACCTGGGGTTTTCTGGCTAACAGATCTTTCCATATATTGTACATTCATACATGTCCAAATGCCAAAAATCTGAAAAATGTATGTTTTTTTCCTATAAATTTTGAATTTTTAGTGGAAAAAAAACTTGAATGTTTCAGGATTTAATATACAGTACTCCAATTGGCTGCTTTTGCTTCCAGTGAGATTAAATAATAGCCTAGTTTATAGTACTATATTAATATTACAGAGAAATAGGAAATTACTTTTAATTTGGAAATCACTAATTAATTTGGATTATTTTGATAAAATGGAGTCTATGTGCTATGGTCTTCCTGTAATGCAGAGCTTTCTGATTAGCGGGTTTCCAGATAATGGATCCCACACCTGTACCTCTAAAACATCTAAAAGTTTGAGTTTTTCAGACAATTATTTGTGAAAAAAATAGAAAAGCTCTAAAAGTTTGAATTGATAAAAAATGGTCCAGTGCAGCTCACGTTGACTTCTTTAGGACCTTTACCTTTTAAGTTTTTGTATTCAAGATTTTTTTTTTTCATCCCTTGAGTGTATACCCTTTTTTATACAGGACAGAACTTTATTTATCTAAGTAGCTACAGAATGACACTGCCCAGAATTACGGTGGCTATGCAAGGGCCGATAAAAGCTGCCAACAGACTGAGTTGGTTATCGGCCCATGAGTGGGGCCCTCCAACAGGCTTCCCCGATCGATATCTGCCGAAAGCCGGCCAGATGTCGATCGGCAGGATTAAAAATCCTGTCAGATTGCAGTCGCATCTGTTCGTTGATGCGGTCCAACAATCCAACTGCCCGTATCCCCTGCATTGTGATCCGATCGTTGGGCCCTAGGGCCCACGATCGGATCAGCCCGATATTGCCCACCTCAAGCATATTGGAGAGAGCGATGTCGCCAAACGAGCGGATCTCTCCATGTATGGCCACCTTTAGACAACTTATTATCTAGAAAAACCCAAGATCCTTCTCACTTAAGGAAACTCCCAACACACTGCCATTTAGTGTATAACTTGCATTTATATTATTTTTGCCAAAGTGCATAACCTTGCATTTATCAATATTGAACCTCATTTTCCAGTTTGCTGCCCAGTTTCCCAACTTAGACAAATCACTCTGCAAAGTGGCAGCATCTTGCATGGAACCTATATTTCTGCACAGTTTAGTATCATCTGCAAAAATAGAAACCGTACTTTCAATGCCCACATCCAGGTCATTAATAAACAAGTTGAAAAGCAAGGGACCCAGTACAGAGCCCTGCGGTACCCCACTAACAACACTGGTCCAATTAGAAAATGTTCCATTTACCACCACTCTTTGTAGTCTTTCTTTTAGCTAGTTCGCTATCCAGTTACAAATACTGTGTTCCACGCCAACATTCCTTAATTTAACCAGTAACCTTCTGTGTGGCACTGTATCGAATGCTTTAGCAAAGTCTAAGTATATCACATCCACTGCCATCACAGAATCGAGGTCCCTGTTTACCTTCTCATAAAAAGAAATAAGTTAGTCTGGCAAGGTCTATTAAAGGTCTACACATTAAAACATGCTGGCACAAACTTATAGTATTGTTATTTTCTATGCTTTATTAATCCTTCCAGAAGCTTTCCTACCACCGACGTCAGACTAACTGGCCTATAGTTTTGAGGCAGAGAATGGTATCCCTTTTTGAATAGTGGTACCACATTAGCAATTCGCCAGTCTCTTGGCACCATGCCAGACCTCAATGAATCCTGAAAAATTAAGTAGAGAGGTTTGGCAATCACAGAGCTAAGCTCACCAAGTACCCTGAAATGAATCACATCTGGCCCTGGACCTTTGTTTATCTTAACATGTTCTAGTCTCTTTTGAATTTCATCATGTGTGAACCATGCATCATTACATGTATTATTAGAATTGGGACTATTAATAAGGAAACCTTCATTAGCTGGTTCCTCATTTGTGTAGACAGATGAAAGGTATGCATTCAGAATCTGAGCTTTTTGCTTGTTCTCATTAACCAGCTGACCTCCCTCTGATAATAAAGGTCTTACCCCTTCCTGTTAAATTTTTACTATTAATATATTGAAAAAAATATTTTTGGATTCTTTGTATTGCTTACTGCTATATCATTTTCCATATCGATTTTAGCTTGCCTGATTGCTTTTTTGCATGATTTATTGGCCTCCTTGAACCTTATAAATTATTCGGCTGTCCCAGCTAACTTGAAAGCCTTAAAAGCACATCTTTTCTTAACCATCCCCAACACCAACACTTCTATTGAACAAAAAAGGTTTTGCTTTGCAAAAACGTTACTTGCTTACAAGCGGAATATACTGACATGTATATTTATTAAGCAGCATTTTAAAGACTTCCCATTTTTGTTCAGTGTTTAACCCTGTGAAAAGCATTTCCCCCTTAATATGTTGCAGAGATGCCATTATACTGTCAAAGTTTGCACTCCTGAAATTCAGTGTTTTAGTTACTCCCTTATAGAGTTGCCTCTGCAACAGAATCTCAAAGGAGACCATGTTATGATCACTATTTCCTAAATGCTCGCCCACACAAATGCTAGAGATGAGTTCAGTATTATTAGTTATTACAAGATCCAATAGAGAGTTATTCCTAGTAGGTTCTTGAACGAGCTAGGATAAAAAGTTGTCATTTAGCAAATTTACAAACCTACTAGCAGTCAGGACAGTCAATGTCCTGATAATTTAAGTCACCCATAATAATAACTTGACCTAGTTGTGAAGCCGCTTCTATTTGTAAAGGTAGCTGGGCTTCAAACTCGTCACTTATTCGAGGTGGTTTATAGCATACACCAATGATAATTTTTTTTGTAACCTTTTGCCCAGTCAAAATCTCTTACCCAGAGGGATTTCACACGCTCACCAGTGCCAGCAATGATTATTTCTTTAGTGCATGGCTTTAATTCAGGCTTTACATACAAACACACTCGTCCCCCCCTGTTAAATTCCTCTGTCCCTCCTTAAAAGGGTGTAATCATTAGTGATGGGCGAATCTACCCAGTTTCGCCGAAAAAATTTGCGAAACGAATTTATTCGCCAGCGGCGAATCGTGGGAATTCGCTGCGAATTCGCCCCTGGTGAATAAATTCGCCCATCACTAGTAATCATTTAAATTCACAGTCCAGTCACATGTTTCATTCCACCAGGTCTCAATTATATCATAATTGTTAGAGCATGCAATTATTCTAGGTCTCCCATTTTACCTGACAAACTTCATGCATTTTCCAGCATACTGCGGAGGTTACTACATTACTTTTTAAATGTGCATTACTTTGAGGAGAATTATATGTTAAGTTAGTATTTGTCTGTTTTCCTTGTAACAGAGGGACCTCCTTAGCTGGTAAACTGTATGCCCCCTCACTCCTCCCCCATGACCCCTTATTAATAACACTACCCCATCTACCCTAGCTTGCCCATAATTTCACACCCTCCTTCCTCCCCCACCCGCAGCCTAACAACAGAACAATGGGAAGGTAAACAGATAACAGCTCTCTAACACAAGATAACCTGCCTGGTAGATCAAAGAACAACACTCTAAATTAAAAACCCAAGGAAAATCAGCAGCCTGCCAGAAAGCAGTTCCCTCCTAAAGTACTGGCACAAGTCACATGACTAGGTGCAACTGGGAAATTGACAAAATGTTTACCCCAATGTCAGATTTCAAAATTGAATATTAAAAAATCTCTTTGCTCTTTTGAGAAATGGATTTCAGTGTAGAATTCTGCTGGAGTAGCACAATTAACTGATGTGTTTTGAAAAAAAACATTTTAATGCTAACTCCATATGACTATGCAAGTCACTTCAGCTTGACATCAAATACCATATGAAGGAGGAACGAGATACCACAGATGTTTATATCTATTGTATGCACTGTTTATGTAAACTGAGTTGCTGCTTAGACAATAATTTGGTTAATTTTACAAAGGTGCAAAGTTTTCAATTGGTCTACTAAACCAATGCAGCAAATGCAACCAATCAACTGGTAGCATTTTCTGGTCAGCTATATGAAAAAAGACATTACGGGTGTTATTTACTAAAATCCAAATTTATCTCATTTTATTAAAAATAAAAACCACGCCCAAACTCCCATGTTCAATTTGACCTTATTTATTAATAATATAACCCAAGTTAATTGGATCACGGAAAAACTCACTAAAATCAAGCAAAACCCCTGAATCACTCAAATTTGTGGGCTTTTATTCCTGAATCCGGCTAAACCCAGCACAGACAGCAAAAACTTTGAGATAGGTGCTTCTCCCATTGACTCATAGAGGACCTCAACAGGTCTGACATGGCAGATTTATGGATTGGGGCTTTTTGCAGGGTATAATAAATCTGGAAAAAAATATAGTTTTTGCCCCAAGAAACCTAACCAGATAAAGTTGAGGTCTAGTAAATAACCCCCTCAATTGTTTTTTTTCTGGTTTACTAGAGCAGGGTGAATGTGTGCCTAATAATCTTAATAATATAATTAGCACAGTAGGTAATAAAATAATAAATGGTATAAAATAAATGGAATAAAAAATTACATTTGTAATCATATTAAGAAGAATTATTAGGATAACCTAATCTACAGTATACAATATAGTTGTATACTATATTATTATAATATATGTAATAATAGTTTCACTTTAATAAACATAATGTAGGTATAAACTTTGCCCCAGAATTAGCAACCCTTAACAGCTAATCTGCTGTCAAACAGTGTGCCAGTAAATGCTATCTACTGACTGGTTGGACCCAGTAACGTAACTAGAGGGGCGCTGGCCGAGGTGCGGGACATTCAGCCGGGAGCTCCCCACCTACCTCCGTATGCGCACAAGCTGCCGGGCTGCCCTCAGGGGGTGCAGGCCCTGGCCCTATCGCACCTCCTACTCCCCCCAGGTAGTTCCTCAACTGGTTAGCCCTCCTTTTAAAATTTAAAAGGTAAGGTTTTAAGCTTGTAATATCCCTATTCTTTATTCCTCTCTTCATGCACAACATACACAGTTACATGCTTTTCAAATAAATTACATGCATACTAAATTCATAAAGAGTTATTAACAAAATGTATTTACAGAACCTCATGGTTTTGTTTGCAATGTTTCTACCACAATTGTGATTCCCAAACATTGTTTCTATGGCTGCACCCAGTCTTTTATAAGGATATACTACCATCACGTGATCCCTTGGAATTCCAGTAAACAGGGAAAACAAAAAGAGATAATAAATATATTCCTATAGAAACAAAACTGTAGTATGATTTGGAATATGTCCATGGGTATGGCAGAGAGAAAATATCTCTTCTACACCTGTGTCTATATTGAAAAATAGATTAATACAGTTTGTACAAAAAGCTACAGCCCTTTTGAAAAAAAAACAGGGATCTGAATAATGGAATCTATTAATCTTATGATGGATGTCAGTGCTGCTTTGTCTAGCTGGCCAGCCTTGCATTCCTGGAATGTACACTGATGCTATAGTATATCTATAACTGTTTGATTACCTCATTCATAGGGCTTTTATAAATGGCTTGGTTCTTTTAGGGCACTCTTCTTTAATGGGACCCTGTGTTCTAGGTTCTCCAGCAGCAGCCACTCTACTTAGCAGGTGAGGGGAAAAGAGAAAACCATGTGCAGCAATGTTTCAGGGGTTGCTGCCCTGATGCTGTCTCCACTGCTTTATATTTTTAATGTCGGAGCAGGTCCAGGGGGGCAGCATCACCATTGCACTCGCTGCACTAGCAGACAAGAATTCCTGTGTTAAAAAACTGAAATTCAGCTCTTAAATTTACAAGAGGTGGCTTCTTGCCCTGACCATTTGCTCCAAACAAAGACAGGAAGTGGTCATTGCATCCTAGAGTCAAAAAGTTGTGTTTTTCCTTTGATTTCTCCCCAGTAGAATATGTAGACACCAGGAAGGGTGTTAATAAACAGGGATGAGTGGTCCAGTTCGCAGATTTCACTTTCCACAGGGAGGCTGTCCGGAAGCTCTCTCAGAGCAGGGCAAAGAACAGGTAGGATACCACTGCCTGTGGGAGGAAGTCTCAGAGGGGCTGGGGTGCCACCTGCCACTGCAAGGTGCAGAGAAAGCTGAGACCAAGTGAGAATTGGTCTCACTGAGTCTGAGTGAGGACTTGAGAGAACAGCCACAGAGGCTGAGCAATCCCCCAGGAGAATTTTGAGTACAGGGGTGACCCCAAAACACATGTTTTGTTACTGAGGGGGAACTCTTTATATGTGTGAATATAGTGCCCAGTGGGCAGGAGTTATTCTTATGACTTATGCTTTGTACAGTATCCTGAAATGGTCACCCCTGTGGGTAAATAAAGTGCCTTAAACGTCATTTTTTATTCACAATAAAAAATAATGAAAATACATTACTTATACCCAATATGCTGCTCTTTCCTGTGGTTTCAGTAAGACATGTTCCCATGACAGTTTCCCTTAAGGATTGGTCGCCACATTGCCTTTTTTCTATAGTCAGTTCAGACCATGGACCATTGGGACTTTTCAGGTAAAAGGAGGGTGTACAGTATATGGAATATCTATTAGGTTATGGGTAATATATGCAGGCTGTAGTTTTTATTTTTTACTGTTCCTTTAATGTGAAGAAAGTGTCTGTTGTGGATCCATCATCATCTAAGTCACATCTCTCACAACTTTCTTTCACATATGTCACAACAGGAGCACACAACAAGCAAAACAACTTCAAATTCCATTTATTCAGTGCAGAGTCTGCTACTTACTACCTGCTTCCTCGTAAGTCCTTACTAAATGTAGCCAAGTGACTATTCAACAGACCATCTCTCCCATCAACATGTACAGTACAGCCTGGCCTCACAGACACTATACATAGTAGAATCAGTAAACTGTGGTAGACTCACCCCAGAGAATGTGAGGGCAACTCCATATAAAGTGGGGTCCAGGCTGGCAAAAACAATATCATCACAGTGTAGATCGATAATAAAATGTTTTTATTTAAAGAAAAAATACTAGATGCAAGCCTTACAGGTTTGTTTCAGCGGGCACTTTGTCACAATCAGAAACAACCTTTCATGAATCAAGTCTTAATAAATAGTTAATTTAAGCAGTAATTATTTAGATACTTAATGGTGGTAATTGTTTTCTTTATTTTAATACATGATAGAGCAAATCTTCATTTAATCAGGAGTTCATCATTTCTAGTTCTTAACACTGTAGAATTGTAGAAGTTCTCATAATAAAAAATACATAAATTGTGGCTGATTTTTGGACAGGACAGGGATTGGAAAACCTACAGAATGTTTCCAAATATTATCTATCTATATCTATGGGGTTAATTTGTGGAGTAAGTGGATTTTACTATTTTAAACATAGCATCACACAATTATACTGCAAAAGAAAGCCGCTTCTCCCAGGCTGTCTTAAAACAGTTCAACTTTAAGTTACTTATAAAATCATGTCAGCTTTACTCTTCCATATTATACAGGTATAGGAAGTACTGTATACGGGATATTTCTGTAATTCAGATAACCATGCCTACCTGTCCACATGGGCTATTGCCCCTAACTTGTTAATTACCCCAAAGTCCAGGTCCCCTCCAGGCAGGATCATGGGCACCATCTTGTCTCGCAACGTCTTCTTCCTTGATCCGGCGGCGTTTGGCGGCGCATGTGCAGTAGGACGCATTAGCCGGTTGGTACTACAGCACATGCGCCCAAATTCACAAAGTTTCCAAAAAAGGAAATCGGAAAACTAACACTGCCGGATCAAGGAAGAAGACATTGCGGGACTAGATGGCGCTGTGACCCTGCCTGGAGGGGACCTGGGCTTTGGAGTAATTAACAAGTTAGGGGCAATAGTCTGTGGGGGGAGGTAGGCCGGGAGGGAGGGGGCTTATGGGGGGAGGGGCCTTTGGGTTTTAGCACCAGAGGGATTGACTTCCCCTTTAAATTAACTCTAAGGCTTGTTGCTATGGATTAGTGTACATCATACAGATACTAAATAGAACTAAAAAATGCGGTGGCAAGCTTTCTACATATCTTGATTATTAGGGATGCACCGAATCCAGGATTTGGTTCAGGATTTGCCAAGATTCTGTTTTTTTCAGTAAAATTTGGATTTTTCCAATCCAACTGCCTGGCCGGAACAAAATCCAAATTCAGAAAATCACGTGAATTTTCGACACACAAAAAAGGAAGTAAATTTTTTTTACTCTTTTCTTACTCTCTTTCCACCTAATTTGCCTAATTTATATATGCAAATTAGGATTTGGTTTTGGTTTAGTGTTCAACCAAATCTTTCACAAAGGATTTGGCCAAATCCTAACATAGTGGATTCGGTGCATCCCTGTTGATAAAACATCGTGTTGTTTATGGTACATTTAAGAAGCTTGTAAGGGTATTGAAATGTTGTTTAATTGTCTCATGCAATGCAAAGCACTCTTATACTCGTTATTATCTGGATCAATTTCCAGCGCTTTCTTATAGTAATGAGTTGCTTGGTCAATGTCTCTCTCCTGCTGATAAATAAACCCTAATAGTCCAAATCCAATTGCATCTGATGGATATTTTCTTATGTTTCGTTCAGCCAAACATTCCAAATTATTCTTGGAATGAGATCTAAACTTTGTTGTATTCGGTATCCGTAATACCTCCTTGTAATGCCTTATGGCTTCAGATTCGGATTTAATGGCACGTTCCTTAAAAAGAGCATAACGAAAGTGAATCTCTTGTTTCTCTTCACATGTTAGATCTCTCAGGTTTAGTGCTTTCTGAAACATATCTTCAGCTTTTTTAAACTGGTTTCCTTTACTGTACAAAAAAGTCAAATCTATATATACAGTAAAAAATATTTCTTCCAATTCAATAGCTCTTTCAAAATGAAAGACAGCTTCCTGTAAGTCATTTGTATAGGTATTGTTGGGCTGACGCCATGACTTTTCCGTACTTAGGAAATTTTCCACCTTATTTTTGTAACAAATCCCAATCTGTTGGTGAAGAGAACTTGAAGTGGGAGTTTGGTTTAAGGCTTTTTTCAAAATGGCAATAGCATCATCAGTCCTTCCTTCACTTCTGTAAAATTTGGCAGCATATCGAAGTACATATGGTGAGTCTGGAGTTTGCCTAAGAGCCTCCTCCATAATCTTTTCTCCCTCTTCACTTTGACCCAAATATAGATATTTCAAAGCAAGAAGAGCCTTAATCACAGTATCATTTTCATTTAATGCAACAGCACGTTTCAGCAAGGCTAAAGATTTATTATTACGGGTATCATAAACTCTGTCCTCTTCGCATTCTAAGCGATACATGACTATGGCATATCCTGAATTGAGCTCAGGATTGTCTGGATCTATCTCTAGCGCTTTCTCAAAACACTCTTTAGCTCTTTCAGGGTATTTCCCATAGAGTGTTAAGAGAGCCCAGGCCTGTTCTTCATATTTCTCAGTAAGAAGAATATTATGTTCTGAAGGAGATTCAAACCTCCTGTAAATGGCTTCTACTTTTTCTAAATAAGATTGAGCTTTGCTAAACTGGTTTGAATGGTAGTACAGCCAGGCATAATTACTGTAGGTCACAGCTCTTTTGATATCCAGAACAGCAGACTGTGTTCCTTGCAGGTGCTCTTCAGCTTTCTGAAGATGTCTGATTGCTTCTTCATTGTCTTCTTTCAAATAACTTGTATAAGACAATACATTATGAATCCTATGTCTGCGTGTAGAAGGTGAATATGCAATTTGATCATGAAGTCTGGCTTCTATATTGTTAATATCCACCACTGCTTCCATGTCCACAGTCCATGTAAAATGGCACTCCAGTTGAAGTAGATGGTTCATTAATGATTCTGCTAATAGGTCACTGAAAAAAAATAATACACCATTTATATTCCTTTAGTATGCATTTGTATTATTACATACAATTAATACATACTTGACAGAGGCACAAGTGATAGCAGTTAAAGTAAAATATAATACTAAAAATCAGCCTCTCTCTCACCCTGTTCTTTATCTGCATGATCTAAAAACATCTGCGGAATTCATTACTGCCCTTTCTTGTTTTGAAATTAACATTCATTCATATTCAGACATTTTTGTCTATGAGATGTCACTCTGCCCACAATGATTTCTGTCATGCCCTGCTATGGAAGAATTTCCAAAAAACACAGCACAGTTGACATTTCATAAGTCATTTTGGAAAACACTCAGTTTAGTGTAAACTTATGAACTTTAAATGAATTTAAAAAATGTTTCCCTTTATAGAATGTATAGAAAAAATTACCATATAAATATCTATATGGTCAGTGCTAATCCTTACAATTTAAATAACTAATTAGATGAAATTAGCTTGGGACCATATGTCTCCGAGCGGTACAATGAGCTGCAAAAATAAACAAAACTGCATCTCACCCGATGAGAGGGGTGACCTGGGTGTGATACCCCAGGTCCGTTGCCTTGGGAACAAATTTATGCTAATTATAGATAAATTGTTAACATCAGCTTGAAACACACTCACCAAGGACTGCAGATGGCCCGGGTGCTGTGCCCTGAAACCGTAGCTTGAGGTGAGGACCCGGCAAGACAAAACGAGCACGCACTCCAGGAGCCAATCTTATTGAAGTAAAAATATAGTTTATTCCATTTCACTAAAACGTACACAGTCTAACGTGTTTCATATCCACCAATACGTCATCATAGGCACCTATGCCTATGATGACGTATAGGTGGATACGAAACGCGTTAGGCTGTGTAAATTTTAGTGAAATGGAATGAACTACGTTTTTACTTCAACAAGCTTGGCTCCTGGAGTGCGTGCTGGTTTTGTCTGGTCAAAAATTTACCATTGTCAAGAATAATACAATAACAACTATTGTTTGGATAGAGTTGATTTGTCGCAAATATTAAGAGGCAGATTTATCAAGGGTCGAATTAAAATTTTCGAATGTCAAAATTCACACATTCAAATTTTAATCCCCCTATCCAAATGTAAGGTGAGCTTGATCGAACCTCAGCCATGGAAACAGTCCTAATTCAAATATTCAACTCCTAAAACCTGCCGAGTTAATTTACAAGTCAATGGCAAAGGTCCATTGAGCCATTTGGAGATGTTAATAGCCTTCCTGAAATTCAAGTTTTTTTTTTTGGAGAAAAACTTGATTCGTAAAAATCGAATACTATTCGAATTTTCAAATTAAAAAAATGCACATGAATCTGTAATCCAACCTTTGATAAATGGACCTCTAAGTTCGAGAACAAGAAACATTGCAAGAAAGCTTGCAGCTATGAATATAAAAACAAGAAATTAAATTGTTTAATGAATAAGATAAAGTTTCTAGTTCTGAGTAAGTAGTAAACCGTTAACAAATGAATGTCTAGGTCATTAAGAATTTAAAGGAAAAGTAAAGGAATTTATAAATTTTCTCTCTTCCTCACTGTTTTTCTAAGTTGGGGCAGATTTATAAGGGTCGAATTTCGAGGTGATGGGAGTTTTTTTAAACTCTCATCAACTCGAAATTCGAATAAAAAAAGACCAACTGAAATTTATTAAAAGAATAGAATTTTTTTTAACTTTGACTGGGATATTTATCAAGGTCATAATATATCTTGGTATTTTTAATATCAAACTCTGAGCAACTCCAAATTCCCAAATGGACCTCTTTTATGAAGAAAAATGCCCAAAAAAATAGGGACGGGCAAAACTCAGAAAACTTCAGAACTTTCCCCGAAAATTCTACATTTTTTTGCTCCTAATCCCCAAAATCATCAGATACAGTATCAATATGGACATCAGTGGAGACACGGGACCTTCCCCACTGACTTATACAGAACCTTGAGAGCTTTTATATGTCGGGCTTTGGATTCAGAGTATTTAGACCATCGGATTTTAATAAATGGATAAAAATTCGTAGTTTTTATTTTTACCCCGAAAACAATTATTTTTTCAAGGTTCGGATATATATATTCAAGTAAATATTGATCTTTTACATCTCTTGCCTATTTCGTAATGGTCTGTGTGCTGCCTCAGAGATCACCTGACCAGAAATACTACAACTCTAACTGTAACAGGGAGAAGTGTTGAAGCAAAAGACACAACATTGTCTTTTAATTGGCTTGTGTGGCCTAACTTTATAGTTTGTTTGGTATGTTTGTGCGCATCATTGAATCATACGATCCCAGGAGGCTGTCCTTATTTTCTATTTATGATAAACCAATGGCACATGCTACTAAAAAAGTATATTATTATGAAAATGGTTTATTTGCATGAAGCAGGGTTTTATATATGAGTTGCTTTATGCAATATGTTTTTATAGAGACCTACATTGTTCGGGGGGTATAGTTTTCCTTTAATACATAAATAGACTTCATCCACCAAATGATTCCAAATATAATCTAGGAGGTCCCCTATAGGCTAAAAAAGCAATTCGCCAGGTTTTAGAGTCCATTTTTTAAAGAGACAGTACATAAAATTAAAATTTTCAATTCGACCCTTGATAAATCTGCCCTTTAGAGTCAAACTTTAAAGGATAGATTTATTAAGGGTCGAATCCCGAAATGATGGGAGTTTTTTTAAACTCCAGTCAACTCAAAATTTGAACTATTCCCAAGTTGAAGTACACTGAAATTAGCTCAAAATTCAAAAGCTGAATTGCTCTATTTCTTTCCAGAATTTCTGAATGATTGTACATTGCTAAGTGAAATGAAAAGCATTTGGGGAAGGTGTTTGCTGTCACAACATTTGTGACAGCAGATTCTTTTTATGCAAGATGAACTCCCAAATGCATTTATATTCTTATAAATCTCCCTTTAGTGCATAAACACAAGAACATCAACATTTTAGAAACCTCTCTTTTGAGATTCATTTGGAAAGGAAAACTCTAAAAAATTGCTTCCCAGAATTTAAAAAGCTCAAAGAATTATGGTGGGCTAGACCTGACTGCAGGTCTTTCAGCCATTACATGCTATTTTTGTAAAATGGGCCTGTAAGACTGTCTGGATTCGCTGCGAATTCGTGCCTGGCGAAGAAATTAACCCATCACTATTCATGAAGGATTTTACTGACAGAAAATTTGAAAAGTGATTAACAAGCTCCCCATTGATCAGATGAATTTGTCAGTTTAATGCATGAAATGCTTAATTAATTGTACATAGATGAATCATCACAGCAACTACTTAAATCTATGTTATAGATGCACTTAAATTAAATTGGTGTTCATTTATAATTTCATATCAAATGTATTAAGTGGTCTATTGGATTAATCTATTCCCATACTGGGTAATGGTGATTAGCAGAAATTATATTGTTTAAATAAAATTTTGTGCATTTTTTAAAGCATCTACTGAATGCATTGTGAGACTCTTTTTTTTTTCCATATACAAATTTGTCAGTTTGTCAGAATGTGTTTGAACAGCAGAAGCTTTGTTACTGCTTGTTAACAAACATCAGTTCATAAATAATAATAAATGTTAAATTAAAGTTTATCTGCAAATAAATATTTACCTCATGGTGTCAAGTGATTGTAGCGGATTTTTATTTCTGCGCAGGTACGAATCTCAAGCACTTGACAGATCTTTGGCTGCAGCAAGTTCCTTTTAAACATAAACCTTAATCACGTGACCATTATTAGTTTCAGAAAGCCAAGAAATGGAAAGTAGATAAGAAAACTTGATGTTATCAAACTAAATTACAGGGCTCATTTATGAAGCAAGAGTAAAGTGCATCTTTTGCATGCAATATATGCACAGATGGACATTAGAACAAGCTTGCAAATAACAGGTTTGTATAAACTTACAAAAACAAACTTCCAAGTCTAAACGGGGGACTTGCACTGATCACAGCGCTGACTGATAATGTCATTGTACCCATGCTGCCAATCGGTTGCTGCAATATGTGAAATAAAAAGACCTGCGAGCATAGATTCTACTACAAAATAATGTAAACATTAAGGAGCAGATTTATCAAGGGTCAAACAAATATTCAATTTTTTTATGGTCAAAAGTGTTAGATTTGACTAGGGGG
The DNA here is from genome assembly GCA_024363595.1 of Xenopus borealis. Taxonomy (NCBI): domain Eukaryota; kingdom Metazoa; phylum Chordata; class Amphibia; order Anura; family Pipidae; genus Xenopus; species Xenopus borealis. Next base: position 32,520,096 of record CM044443.1, on the reverse strand, counting down.
TTATTAAAATTTGATTTGAGTTTTTTTAAAAAAATTTCATTTGATTTTCGAGATTCAACTATTCAACACCTAAAAACTGCCAAATTGTTGTTAAAGTCTTTGGGAGAGGTCCTGGGATTGATTTTGAGCCTTCCTGACATTTTTAGTTTTTAAAATTCGAAATTTTTTTAGGTCAATTTCATTTATCCGAGTTTAGAAAATTTAATTTTTTTATTACATTTCTGTTGGTAAACTTTCTAATTTATGGGAGTTTTTAAAAACTCACATGAATTTGAAATTTGATAAATGTGCCTCTATATAATCCCAATAGGCTGGTTTTGCTTCTAGCAAGGAGTAACTGTATCTTATATATCAGTGAGAGACAACATTCTTTGCTTTTTGGATAACATATTCCATACTTGTACTTGTTTGTCCTTTTTCCCTGTTAGATGATCCCTTTCTTTCACAATACGTTGCATCAGGCAGTTGTGGTGCCAACTTTAGCACTGGTTATTAAATCACAATTCAATAGGTGCCAAACAGCTTGGGAATGGGCAGACACATATGCATCTCTCCATTGTGCATGATTCCCAGACTGCAATGTGTTCTAAGGAAGTCCTGTACTTTATACTGGTGAGTGGCAGTATACAATTGCAGGACACCCTTGAACCTCTGCATGTTGTGCGTATCATTTCATTCACATTATGGTTGTATAGGCACTGCAGGCAAGGAATTTAGGCCCAAATACTTTGTATATGGCATTTTAACATGTGCAAGAATTGATCCATAAAGTCTGGCACATCATGAAGATAATCCATTGATAACATCTTTCTACTCTCTCTATCATAAAATCAGTTACTTAAAAAAATATATACTTTTGCCCCGTCCTAGAGCCCCAGTTTAATGTGCCACCTGTTATGTGCAAAGTGAAGCCTTCTGAAATCAGAAGGTATTTACTTGTCTCATGCCATACACATAGCATTGCCTACATTCCAAAATGAGAGTTTTAATTCTGCCATCATGGGATGCAAATCACTCCTTTTATTTGGCCAACTATGCATCCAGAACGGCTGGTTTATAGCATAGATACAGCCTAATGGTTCAGAGCCATATATCCAAACTTGCAGACAGCCTGTTTCAATCTTGTTAGATCTCATCAGTGCAAGATATTGGAACATGGCTTCTGAGGAGTAGGACTTGGAGAGCAGGGAAAAGGAAAACCGAACCTGGTTAGGGTGAGAAGGACTGAAAAGAGCCAAAAAGACCTTCACAAGCAATTACATTTGTGGGATCTAGGCAATGTTATGTGTATGGCATGAGACAAGTAAATACCTTCTGATTTCAGAAGGCTTCACTTTGCATGTAATTGCTTGTGAAGGGCTTTTTGGCTTTGTTCAGTCCTTCTCACCCTAACCAGGTTCGGGTTTCCTTTCCACCTGTTATGTGAAACAGTATGAACTGGTTTGGAAAAATCTTATATACATTAGCCTTCTGATATTTATCCGTTGAACTGTTTGTCATAAATGATCCTTTAATACAGTCAAGGTTATCTTGACTACAATATTTTGAAAGGTTTTCCATATCTTCCCTGCTACTAGTGCATTGCTGATTACTGGTTTTCAGTACTTTAACTTTGTTATAGTACTTGCTCCAAACCAGTGTCCCAGCAGTCTTGTGTTCTCAGCTGGAACAAACAAAACTAGATATAGAAGTCTGTGTATTATTCAATAGTCCCTCGCCTCCGATACGTGGAGTGGCAGTGACATGCCTCTCTTGCAAAATCACAAGTCACTTAAGTCACCTACAATGTCATATATTTAGCAGGCTGCGCTATGTGGTTCACCTGCAACCTCCCCCTACCTCCAAATCTCTTGGTTTCCCTGAACCTTACCAGCAACACTTCTTTGGTGTGGGATCCATTATCCAGAAACCCATTTTATTTACAATAATTACATTTTTTTTAATGATTTCCTTTTTCACTGTAATAATAAAACAGTACATTGTACTTGATCCAAACTAAGATATAATTAATCTTTATTGTATACAAAACCACCTTGTTGTGTTTACTTGATGTTTAAATGATTTTCTAGTGGATTTATGGTATGGAGAGCCGAATAACAGAAAAATTAATTCTCCGGAAAACACCATGCCCCAAGCTTTATGGAAAGCACCTGCAATACCTGTAGAAAATTGGTGACATACATATTTCCTTTTTCTCTGTAATAATAAAACAGTACATTGTACTTGATCCAATCTAAGATATAATTAATCTTTATTGTATTCAAAACCAGTTTGTTGGGTTTACTAAATGTTTAAATGATTTTCTTATGGTATGGAAATCTGAAAAACAGAAAAATCCATTCTCTGGAAAACACCATGCCCCGAGCTTTATGGATAACACGTGCAATACCTGTAGTAAATTAGTGAGTTATATATATGTGCTTTTCAGTTTTGCCTTTATTAACTCATTATTGCTAAAGCAACATTGAACAAATGTATTAATCCCAACCTTGGCTCCAATTCAAAGAAATTATTGTTAGATTTAATATTTTTCTTTTGCTTTGCTGACAGGGGAGGAGTCCATAAATACTCCAGGAGAACTCCATCTCATGGGGAGCAGAATTGCACTGATGTTATGATGTTCTGCTTGTTTTGTATATGTGCATTTCAGTTTCTCTGCAAGCTGAAGAGGCACTTTATGTACAGGTTTCTAAGGCTACCAGAGAGTTTGCCACTAAGAAAGTCCCTTGACACCACAATGTAGTACTCATGCCAACTGACATTGCAGGGGCCATAGAATCCATCATGATGCATTGTTTGCTTATTGACAACTATTTATTTTTTTACAGAAAGAGGTGATGGGGGAGTTGTTTCTGAACAGCACTTTTTGTTTCAGTTTCCATGAAGACAAAACAGTAATAAAGTTGAGATGGGAAACAGAAAAATTAAAGGCATCCAGTGCTTCAGGCTGGTTTAGTAAGAAATGAAACTCGAAACTGCACAGTGTAGGAACAGATTGTTTATCTCGTAGGGCCTCCCATGGAAACTGTGCTTCAGTCCTGTACGGAACACAGGCACATGACAAAACAAAAGAAGAAGCAACGGCTAAATATATTCATTTTGTAATGTATTGGTGTATTTATCAAGGTAACTTACTTGCTCATTGCTTTATTCATTAGATAAGCATTCAGTTGTGGTATCTCTTATTTTTTAGAAGCAAAACAGTGTTGCTGTTGAACTGAAGCTACTCTCTGCACCTTGTGCCCATATATCATGATACAGCAGATTCCCTTATTTAGAGACTGCTTCTGATTCCATACAGACACTCTATGGATGAGCATAAATATAACCCATCCCTCGATTGTTACAGAAAAGATGCCCCTCATAGAGTATGAGATCATGCAGTCAGAGGCAAGGTTGGACTGGGCCGGTGGGACACCGGGAAAAAACCTGGTGGGTCCCGGCCCTTATGGGACTCGCCTGCCAAGACCTCCTTTGAAATACAAAAAAAACAATTTTCAGTGTCGCTATAGCATATGCGCTGAGTAGGGTTGCCACCTTTTCTTAAAAAAAATACCGGCCTTCCTATATATTTAGCTTTTTTTCCTATTAATAACATTGGGATCAACCGTAAAAAAATACCGGTCAGGCCGGTAAAATACCGGCCAGGTGGCAACCCTAGCGCTGAGCAGCTCTATTTCAGCATGTGCACCAAGTGACTCCCTTCGCTCATGTGCTGTGCGTGGGGGCCCGTGGTTTGTAACTTGGTGGTTGTCGCACCCAATGAGTTGTTGTGAGGGGGCAGAGGGGTGCCCTGTACAGCAGTTTATGTGGGCCCTGAATTCCACAATCCAACCCTGGTCAGAGGGGACAGAGCTGATATACAAACTGTAAAGAATTCATTATAGAAATGAGGTTGGTTTACATTTGAAAGTTCATCTCTTTGCACATAAGTTGCATTTCTTTGGAGCAGAAACAGCTGCTGAATTATATGGGGTGCCGTTTGTCCCAAATACATTCTGTATACAAAACTATCCCTGATACACATAACAAATGTCTCTCATGGTATATTACTTTTTCTGACCATATACACAAATAAAAAATACACAAAAGACTTATTTCTATTAAAGAATGAGAACAAAATATTGTTAGTGCACAAAAGGATGTCATTATATTACAAACTCCATTCTGTACATTTTAACAATCAATCTGTCTTACAAATATATAACCTCCATGTAACAGACACACTTATATTCAAAGTTACTTACAGAATGAATTATGTAAGAAAAAATGTGGACAGAATATATAATAGTGTAACTAACTACTGCATGCCAAGCTAGATTTGAATGGCAAAATAGTTATTTGTGACAGAAAGCAAGATTTTATAGTACAGGATTCATTCTTTCGACAAAATTAAAGTTTTGTTTCACAAAACAGATAAAATATCCATTCTGTGAAGCAATACTGTCAGTCACTTTACTGAACCAATAAGAACAAAGCTTACTGGCCTGCTTGTGTGGACATTTTGGTTAAGGGCATTCCTGCTATTTTGCCATTGTCTTATGATTCATATTCCTGTTCCTGTTTCCCTCTTCATGTCTAAGCTGAGTGGAATTATGGGGCAGGCCACAGCCAGCTGCCATGTTGTAATAAATGTATTGTGCTTGTGTGAGTGCTTTAGCTGAACTAACACACCACAATCATTGAATCCACTAGCAGCCAGTTTGTCTCACAGCTTATTATTTTGCAGCCCAACTGTAACATCATTATAATAGGCCTAATATCCCTTCAATGAGTCACTTATACATTGTGTCTCCTCCTAGCTCTAATCTTGCACCACTTAGCTTTTAGCTCTCTCTTAATCATCTGCTTAGCTATAGTAACACTACTGCATAATAGGTTTAGCCAAAATGTGGGACTGATCACATACCTCCCAACTGTCCTGTTTTTAGAGGGACAGTCCCTCTTTTAACAGCTTAACTCCCAGTCCCACATTTGTACTGAAAAGTCCCGACTTTCTCTGCACTGAACAGCCAGAAAAAGAAACAAAGTTTGTAACTTAATTGGTTTTGGCAGAGAGCCCAGAACAGCCACCAGGTGCAACTATTTTTTACTTTTTATAATTTTGAGATAAGCAAATCTCTCTTGGGAGAAGTTAGACTTACAGCTTAAAGCGCAATTCACCTTCATTAGCAAAACTAATAACGTAAAAAATCATTGAAATATGTTCAAATATGTTTCATAACCTGCCAAAACACAAACATGGTAAGTAGGGAGTGTGGCCACAAAAATGGACATGGTAAAAATTTGCCATGCAATGCACATGCATTTTTTGTCCAACTTTTTCTTTCCAAAATGTTCGGAGGTATGTGATCATGTGCACACATTGTGTATAGTATGATGGATGGGTTTTATGAATAGTCTCATAGATAGTTATAGTTTAACTACTAATAGTTTTAGCTACATATTTGGAACTGATCATGTGCAGCCACTCCTGAGTACTGTGTGCAAAAAATATGGGTCATTTATACAGGGGCAATTTTAGGGGATCATAATTTATTCACTCTATGGAAAATACTGTTTTTTTAAAAATTATATTACTGTATGAGATGCACCTGGATTGTCACTGGGGAGGAGCTGCACAGTTCAAATTTTGCAGTTTGGCTTTATTAATTATACAATGTTTTCTTTTGGTACTATTGACTGTGTCCTGCCTGCCCCTGACATCAACCCCATTGCAACAAGACCCGCCCCCATTGCATCACAGCCGGCCCCCTGCCTTGAGTTACACAAGTCAAAAGGTGGCAACCCTGACACAATTGCATCAATGCACAATTACATTTGTACTTTGACACAAATCAGACCCAATTGTTTTTTTCTAATTCTGGGTGTTGTCATTTCTGACATGTGTCTAATATGTGTGTGATGTGTGTGTGACATGTGCACAGTTGTGCTCTCTGCCCACTCTGATGTGAAAGTGGTAAGTGCTGGGTAGGTAAGGGGGCGGCATCATTAGACCCTTTTGTTATAAATTAATGTAAATCACTGTGCAGCTTGCTGTGTTATATAAATAAATTATCATCCCCTAAAATTGCCCCTGTATAAATGACCCCTTTTGTTTGCACACAGTACTCAGGCGTGGCTGCTCATAACTCCTACACATTATACTATACAGAATATGTGTGTGCACATGATCACTCCCACACTGTGGCTAAACCTATTATGTAGTAGTGTTACTATAGCTAAGCAGATGATTAAGAGAGAGCTAAAAGCTAAGTGGTGCAAGATTAGATCTAGGAGGAAACACTAGAGCCTAACATCATATACACAATGTACAAGTGACTCATTGAAGGGATATTAGGCCTATTATAATGATGTTACTGTTAGGCTGCAAGATAATAGTGGGCATGTTTACTAACATTGTAGATACATATCTGGAGAGATTTCTGGAGATGTTGCCCATAATAACCAATACATTCTCTAACTTAAAGTGGTTGTTTAAATCTAATTGCTGATTGGTTGCCATGGGCAACAGCTCCAGAAATCTCTCCAGATATTTATCTTCAGTGTTAGTAAACATGCCCCAAACTGGCTGCTAGTGGATTCAATGATTGTGCTGTGTTAGTTCAGGTAAAGCACTCACACAAGCACACTACATTTATTACAAATGCCAGAGCTTCGGGCTGGTTTTGTAAGAAATGAAACTAGAAACTGCACAGAGAGCCAGTGAGGAAACAAATTGTTTATCTCATAGGACCTCCCACGGAAACTGTGCTTCAGTCCTGTAAGGAACACAGGCACATGACAAAACAAAAGAAAGACTAAAAGTATAAAAAAGCATCTGCTAAATATATTCATTTTGTAACTTAATGAAGTGTATTTATCAAGCTACAGTAAGTTACTTGCTTCTCACTTTATTCATTGGATAAGCATTCAGTTGCGGTATCTCTTATTTTTTAGAAGCAAAACAGTTTTGCTGATGAATTGAAGTAGTTCCCAGTTCCCTGCACCTTGTGCCCATATGTCAGGATCCAGCAGACTTCCCTTATTTAGCAAATGATTCTGATTCCAACCAGACACCCTATGGTATGAGCATAAATATAACTGTTCTTCCACCCCTCTATTGTTACAGAAAAGACACTCCTCATAGAGTATGAGATCATGCAGTCAGAGCTGATATACAAACTGTAAAGAATTCATTAGAGAAATGAGGTTGGTTTTCATTTGAAGGTTCATCTCTTTGTACAGCGATGAACATGACTTTGTCAAGAGCCCTTTTTTGGCAAAACATGTGTCTACTATTATGATGCAAATCTGGGAAAATGCTGCTTTATTAAAACATTTTAATTTATATCAGAAACTCGCACTCATACTCATTGCCAAATTTTCTGATTTCAAAGTTGTTATACGTTGTCTAGCAGCAACAAAACAAATATTGTGTAATGTCACATTCATTACAGTCTCACTTACAGGTGAGTAATAAACCTGGGAAAATTATTTACAAACAGGGTGATAAAAGTGGTTGTCATCTCAGAGATGAACGATAAATGTGATTTGACAAGGGTTGAATATGGGCACCTTGCAAGAATATACGGAATAGCAATATACAGTAAGCATTCAGTTGGTATTTCTTTAAGTCTCATCAGTGAAAATATTTTTGACCCAGAGGGAAAAAGCTGTGTGCAATTGTGTAGGTTTTGACTGTATAATCCTTGTCACTTTTGGGGCTTTATTAAGACACACATACACTGTGGTACAATTCTTGTGCTGTGGGTGTAGTGGACTTAGTCAAAGCGCCCAGTAAATGGGGGAGTCTTTTCTGCTAAGCAAGTGTACCAGCATGGAGTAGCCAGCGTCTTGCGAGGGCAGTGTCTGGAAGGACGCGACAACTGGGTGAGCCCTGATGCAGTCCTAACTGCATTTACTTGGGCCTAACTAAACACAAGATTGGAATCCCTTTTGTAAACTGATAACCTATGGCAATTCATGGAAGTAACAAGGAATAACAGTGCAACCAATCACTTTACTTTACACTGTATACAAATATACTTTTTTCCAGGTCTGTTGGCTTTCCAGCAGATCACTATGCTAATTATCCTTTGGGTGAATATAATCAGGGTAATTTACCCTATGCGCATAACTACCCGCCCACGCATTTACGCCTGCGCCCAGCCAGACGCATGCGAAAACTAGCATACTTGCCATGTTTGAAATTACTACAAGTGTCCTAATTACTACAAGTGTCATAATACTACAAGGTTCTTATTTACATGGGTGCAGCAGTGCTCAATCAAAAAGTCCCCAAGCTGCTGATGTTAGTATCATTATACTCTACCTCTTAGGTGTTATTTTATTTTTAGCACTGGCATGTTTACACACCCAAGGTGCACTGTTTGGGAGGCGCTCCAGTGAATTATTACAACTAGTTATAAATGTGAGAGCTGGAGTTAGAGGTAGTGAAGAACCTAAAAGGCAAGCTTAACTGACCGTTTGTGGGTTAATATATTTTTGCTAGCCCCCATGCTCTTGATATGTGCAGTTCCAAGCTCATACGGACTGGATTTTGAACTACTTGCCTTTGTGCAGAAGCCACTTCTATGGACTTGTATGATCCAATAAACAAAAGGCATGTGTGGTGGTTCTTTTCTAATTGGTTGGCTTTTGATAATGGGGGTGCAGTACTCCTGAGAAATGTCATTTTAGTCCAAAATATGTAGGGATTGGATTTATTTTCCATTGTGGAATGATTTGTTTCACCACAGAAGATAGTTGTATGAAGCCTTTCTTCCTGCATCAGGGAGCAAAGATCTAAACTAGTGAATGTGCTCAGTGCTTAATGGAGTGCCTGTTGATCCACATCCAGTCTCAGTGTTTAATTAGGCTCTACGACAGTTGCTAGAGTCGCCACCTCCAATTCCGTATCATAGACAATAAAGTGCAGCTGGAGAGCCTTTTCTTTAAATGTTTTAATGTAGTTTACAAAGCACTTTGTAAACTACATTAAACATTGAAAGAAAAGGCTCTCCAGCTGCACTTTATTGTCAATGTGCTCAGTGCTGCTACTGAGCTGTGCTGAATACTATCACAGCAACAAAACACCGGCACACAGGAACAACTTGCAGGTAAAACCTTGCTGGTTTATTGTGAATGCAGCATGCAACGTTTCGGGGTAACCCCCTTTGTCTTTGCAACCCCGAAACGTTGCATGCTGCATTCACAATAAACCAGCAAGGGAGGGAGGCCGAATCCCTTCTCGCTGTGCACCAGGTAATCGAGCCAGGGTGTGCGGGCTGAATAATTGAAACTGAATACTATCACCCCATAGATAAGAATATGGTTCGACTCAGAGCAGTTTAAGACAGTCTGATGAACTGACATGTTGATCTGCTTTTTCAAAAACATTTCCTTATCTATCAGGAATATGTTGCTAATAATCAGGTAAACTCTGAGAAATGGGCAAAATAACGAACTGCTTAAACTACATGTCAGCATGGACCTTCACAATAAGAGGGGGCCTATCGGCTCCCAGCAGGAGAAGTGTGGTCCAAGGAGGAAGGTTAGGGGTTAAAGTCCAAGTTTGTGGTATCTGAAAAGGGGTCAGGCGTAAAAAAAGTAAAGTCCAGGAAAATGTTCAGAAGGCAAGCAGATAGAAGCAAAATCAATGTTCAGGCAAAGTCAAAGTCCAGGAATCGATTCAGGAAGAAATACATAGCACCTATGAATATAGAAACAAAATTCTATAATTGGGAATTGAACCCGTGACCTAGGCATCCTTTTATTTGGAGCCAGACGCAACATGATGGCGTCACCGCACTGTTACCACTGTCCACGTGGCAGCAAATGGCAGCCATCTTGGACGATGCGCAGAAGAGGAGCGGAGCACCATCAGGCACTCCTGACATTACGCCCCCCCAGAGGGGGCCACTGGACCACTAAGTCCTGGTTTGTTGAAATTTACTATGGAATTCTCTTATTAAGTGAGGGGCGTGAACATCAGACTGTTTCTACCAAGAGCATTCTTCAGGACCAAAACCCTTCCACTTACTGAGGAACTGTAGAGACCCCCTGGAGCTTCTGGAATCCAAGATCTTTTTCACCTCATACTCCTGTTGACCGCCCACAGAGATAGATGAGAGTGGAGGTTGAACGGAAGGGAAACAATTGGAAATTGCTGGTTTAACCAGGGAGACATAAAACACATTAGGAATTTGCATCTCAGGGGGAACTGATAATCAGACTGCCACAGGATTAACTGCAGAATCTGGGGAAAGGACTGACAAACCTTGTGCCCAACTTGGGGAGGGAACCTATAAATGAATGTTCCTAGTTGACCACCACACCTTGTCTCAAACTTTGTAAGGAGCCCAAATAGTAGATATATGGGCTGTGTGATCATCTGCAGCTGGGACATCTGACAAGATAAAGGAGGAGTAACGGTCACGGGAGAATTACTGATGACTGGAGACACAGAAAGCATACTGGAAAGAAGAGTAAACAATTACTTGCTCAATACAGATCTGCTGAGCTTCATACTCTTCCATGCGGGACGTCAGTTCCCGGAGAGCTCCGACATCAGGCCCATGGCCCGATAATAATGTCAGGGGGCCTATCAGCTCCCAGCAGGAGGAGTGCAGAGTGTGCTCCTGACACATAATAATTAATTAATTGGGACCATGTCCTGCAGGTTAAATAAGTGGCATTTGCAGTTTAATACTACATCCAGGCTT
>CM044443.1:32492635-32506930 GCA_024363595.1 Xenopus borealis | reverse complement strand
TTTTTTGGAGAAAAAAATTGAATCGAAATTGAGTTGGCGGGTCGATCCTATTCACCTGAGTTTTAAAATGTTGAATTTATTAATAAATTGCAGGTGACCTAATTTCAAGTTCATGGGAGTTTTAAATAACTCCCATGAACCTGAAATGCGATCCTTGATAACTTTGTCCCTTAGAGAGAAAACATTTACATAATTTGTAATGCCTTACTAATAGTAAAATAGTGAAATGCATCTTCAGCTTTTTCATATTGATAGTGTTTGCTATACATGTTCGCCAAATGAATATATGGATTAACAAATATTTTTTTAAATATGAGAGCTTTTTCAAATTGAAATGTAGCCAAAGATGCTAGCTCACATATGTCTCTTGAATTGGTAGGCTGGAACCATGACCTTGCAGTCCTTGCAGATTTTATTAATATTTTCATCATCAAGCCCAATCTGGTGGTGAAGAAAACATGGGGAGTTTGGTTTAGAGCTTTTTTCAGAATGGTAATAGCATCATCAATTTTTCCTTCTTGTCTGTAAAATTTGGCAGCATATTGAAGTAAATACAGTATAGTGAGTCTGGAGTTTGTTTAATCTATTCTTTTTTTACCCAAATAGCAATATTTTAAGGCAAGATAAGTCTTGATCACAATATCATTTTCATTTAATGTCATAGCCCGTTTCAGCAACTCTAAACACTTACAATGTTCGTTTGCATAAATTCTGTTATCTTGACTTTCTAAGTTATACATGACTATGGCATATCCTGAGTTTAGCTCAGGATTTTCTGGATCTAGCTAGAGCACTTTCTCAAAGTTCTCCATAAATCTCAGTAACAGCATGTTCTGGCATAGATTCAAATTTCTTGTAAATGGCTTCCACTTTTTCTAAATAAGACTAAGCTTTGCTGAACTGGTTTGAATGGCAATAGAGACTGGCATAATTACTGTAGGTCACAGCTCTTTTGATATCCAGATCAGCAGGCTGTTTTTCTTGCAGGTGCTCTTCAGCTTTCTGAAGCTGTCTGATTGCTTCTTCATTGTCTTCTTTCAAATAACTTGTATCGGCCAATAAACTATGAAGAATATGTCTGTGTGTAGAAGGTAAATATGCAATTTGATCATGAATAGTGATCGGAGAATCTCCTGAGATTTTCTTCGCCGAAAAATTCAACTAAACGAGTCGCGGGACGCTTTTGACGCGTGTCGTGTCAACTTTGGCGCGGCGCGTCATTTTCGGCGTGGCACGTCGTTTTCGGTGTGCATCGCGTTTTTCTGGCGAATTTTCGCAAAGCGAAATTTCGCTGGCGATTCGCAGATTTATTCGCCAGCGGCGAATCACGGTAATTCGGCGCGAATTTGCCCCTGCCGAATAAATTCGCCCATAACTAATCATGAAGCGTGCCTTCTATATTGTCAATATTCATCTCTTCTTTGAATACAGTCCATGTGAAATGGCACTCCAGTTTAAGCAAATTTTTCTTTAATGATCCAGCTAACAGGTCACTGGAAAAATAATGAATGATAAATATATCAATACATTTTATATTTAATAAGCTATTGTATTATAAGATACAGAAAACATAGTTAGTTAGGTTATTTGGAGCATATAATATCGGATGAGGATAGTTGTATATTTTTACTGATTAAATATTCCTGTGGTAATGAGTACATTTGTGGTTCTCATATATCAACCTGATAATCTTCTAGAGATGTATTTCTATTTATAAGAAATATAATAAACTCAGATTGTAATGAAACATATACATTTAATAATAGTAATATAATAAAAATTTTTTACTGAGATGACAATTTAAAATGCCTAATCTACAGCATGTATTAAAGGGGACAGATACTATACATTTCAACAAGGCACTAAAACATGTAAATTCATCTAAAATGAATCTGGGAGGACTGGGCATGCCCGTCTGCCTTTGTGTAAGCAACGCTATCCCCTACTATGTGCCTGCCCTGATCACCTCCCATATCTCCCTGATCACAGCCTACATTGCTGCTCGCCCTACTCTCTTGGGCAATGCTTATTTTAAAGATATCATTGTTAAATCTTTTTTTTTCTTAAATTCTTGACACACTAGGGGGCAGATTTACTATTGGTCGATAGTAGGGAAGTAAAATCCCATCGAATTCGAAGGATTTTACCGCAATTCGATTGGTCGAACGATCAAATAGGAAAAATTTGATTGATTGATATGATAAATTGTTCGAATCGATCGATTCAAATAATTTTTTCGATCAATGGAATTTTTTTTATTCAATCAGAATTCATGAAACACAATTCGGTAGCTTTGATCTGGCAAACTAGGTGGTCAAATAAAAATTTAAAGGGGAAGTACTTCGACAGTCGAATGGTCGAATATATTCAAAGGAAATTTTATTTGAATCATTCGAATCATACAATTCGATCGAATTTACAAAATTCACTGGTCGAAGTGGTCTTCAAAAACATTTGAAAATTTTAATTTGAATGTTTTTGAAAATTCAATCGAACTTCGAATCCTTCATGTGAATTTAGTAAATCTGCCCCTTGGTCTCTAAGTAATACACAGGATAGGATCTAAATTTGCGGCCTAGCAGATAGTACTTGAGGGCTTATAATACACACTTAATGGCAAGGCACTCCCTTTCTACAATAAAGTCCCAACTTTCAGCTTCCTGTTTAAGTACACTACTGGGTGTTCCTCACTACTAACCATTTGGGAGAGGACAGTCCCTAAACCCACATCTGAGGCATCAGTTTGCACAATTTCTGAAAAACTGGTGATATTAACACTGGTTGCCTACAGAGGGAATTTTTAAGCTCTATGAAAGCTTTTTCTGCCTCAGCTCACCACTTAAATATTACTGAGCTCTTCTCTTTAGTAAGAGCTGTAAGGTGAGTTGCAAAAGAACCAAAGTTAGGCACAAACCTATCATAGTCATAACAAAACCTTAGAGTCCCATCAGGTTTAGGGATCAAAATTGGGCTAGACAAATCACTGTTGGACTCCTCAATGACTCCTAAATCCAACATTTTTCTTACCTCATCAGAGACTACCTGTCTTTGTGCTTCCATTTTTATCTACCACCGTTTTCAACATGACTTTCAGGGTCTTATTAAAACTTTCCAACAAGCAATCAGTTTGAGGGTGCTAAACTGAGGTACAATTTGTTTGTGTTTGATACCTAAGAGGCAACATAACTCTTTGGTTACTTTGGACATAAATGGTGAAAACACCCTAGAAAACAACTGGACCAGCTCTTTGGCTATACATTTTGCTGAAGTATTCCATAAAGGCACCGCTTCCAGATATCTGGTTGCATAATCCAATATTAAAACTATGTGTTGGTGCCCTCTAGTGGATTTTGGCAGGAGACCCACCAAATCCAAGACAACCCTCTCAAATGGTACCTCAATGATTGGAAGGGGAACAAATGGACCTCTGTAATGTGATCTTGGTGCTGCTAAATGACAATCTGTGCAGGAGTTACAATATCGATTTACATCTCCAACCACCCCAGGTCAAAAGAACCTCTGAAGGATTATTTCTGTAGTTTTATCAACTCCCACGTGGTCCCCAAATGCATGTTTATGTGCCATATCTAATACATCTTTCTATATTTCTGGGTTACCACCACCTGTTCTATACCTGTTTTGCTCATTTGATATAACAGGTCCTGGTTCAGGCCCCTGTGGAAAAACACTGTTTCTGCCCCTGGAGATTGGGGTTATCCATCTATAAACTAGCAAAGGAGACCGCTCAAAGCTCACTTCTCCAATCCCTCCGATCAGGTGCTCAGTCAGCAGAGTCCCACTGCTACAACATACTTAGAAATCCACGAGAAATCCTCCGATCAGAAAAACAGGTTTATTAGGAATAAGGAAACTGTGCACAGTTTCCTTATTCCTAATAAACCTGTTTTTCTGATCGGAGTGCCGTCCTCTCGTGGATTATCCATCTATAACTTATATTTTCTCTAGCATTGCTCAGAGTGGGGTCTCTCATTTGGGCAGTTCCAAAGTTGTCTTTGGAGACCTCTAAATCAGGTACCATGTCACCCTCCTCTACCCCATATTCAAGGCCTGCAAACACTTCTAGGGGTGAGGGAACATCAGGGCTCCTCCTTACTTTTACATCATTCTCAGGTTGTGTAAAGGGTTCTGAGGACAAGCATGGTTCCTCTGCCTTACATGAAGAACCCTTTTCAGAGTTACTCTCCCCACTCCACAGTTGCCAGAACAATGGAAAATCTCTTCCCAATATAACAGCATGCATTACAGTTTTTACAACCCTAACTTGATATTTTACAGTTCAATACTGAGTTTCAATCATAACTAAAGCAGTTGGGTAGTCTTTAGTGTCCCCATGAATGCACACTACCCTGACCCGTGTGTTGGTAGAGTCAACGATGTCCACCAAACCCCATTGGCAGGAGTGGCCTTAACAGTCAGAAACAAATTTGAGTCAGCTCAAATTCCCCAACTTTGAATAGAAATAGGTGCACATATCAGTGGTCCATCCTCCACCAAATTCACTTAAAGGGGTTGTTCGCCTTTGAGTTAACTTTTAGTATGATGTAGAGAGTGATATTCTGAGACAATTTGCAATTGGTTTTCATTTTTTATTGTTTGTGGTTTTATAGTTATTTAGCTTTTTATTCAGCAGCTCTCTAGTTTGCAGTGTCAGCAATTTTGTTTCTAGGGTCCAAATTCCCCTAGCAACCCTGCATTGATTTGACTAAGAGACTGGAATATGAATAGGAGAGGGACTGAATAGAATGATAAGTAATAAAAAGTGGCAATAACAATACATTTGTAGCCTTACACAGCATTTGTTTTCAGATGGTGTCAGTGACCCCCATTTGAAAGCTGCAAAGAAACAGAAGAAAATTGCAAATCATTAAAAAATGATGAAAAATAAATAATGAAGAACAATTGAAAAGTTTCTTAGAATTGGCCCTTCTACAATATACTAAAAGTTAACTTGAAGGTGAACCACCCCTTTAAGTAAAAATTCTTCATAGAGCACCATGTTGTTTAAAAATGTCTTCAATCTTCAATAGCAGAACCCGGTCAGCAAAGGGTGCATTTTTGCCACCTTTGGTAACAGTCCACTTGCTGCTGCCTGAAACAAGGTTCTCATTTTGCCTCATGGCAGGAGTGGCCTTAAAAATAAATCAGTTGCATATTAGAAATGGTTATTAGCAAGATATATTTACTTCATGGTGTTAGAATGCTTCTACCTCAAATGTGAATCCCCAAAACTGGTACTATGATGGCACAGCAGCCAAGCTCTTATAAAGATACACTGCCATCTTGTGTTCCCTTTCAGTAAACAAAAGTATACAATACAAATTTTTCCAATCAAAACTAAATTGTGGTTTCCTGTGGAACATGTCCAAGGGCATGATAGAGAGAAACTGCAAAAGGGAGTGTTATAAAACACTTATAAAACAGAAGTGAAATGAGGCTGTGATCATACAATTTAAACAACAATATACTTCTTTTGCATATGTCCAAATATTAAAATACATTAACTAAAAATCTACTAAAACTCCATGAAGAGGGACAAAAACAGGTAGCATGATCACGAGCTAAACAACTGCACTCTGTGTTGTCTGTGAGACAAGCCCCCATTTTACACACAGCCGAGCAGCAAAAAGAAAAGAAATTCACAGAGCACCAGAGTTTTTTGTTTTGCTGAAAAAAAAAACATTTTTGCTTACATAAAAAACATCATTGAGCATGGAAACTAATGCAACCTACACTTTACACATTCCATGTATAGTGTAGGTTCCATAGGATTCCATGCTCAAGGATGTTTTTTAAAATATATATTTGATTATATTATTGTTACTAAAATGCCTTTAAACCAAACAGGGATTTGTATATTGGTACTTAAATCAAGTTTCACAAGTTGGAAGCCTTGCCAGTGTCAAAGCCTCCCTCCATTCACCAATAAGCACATTCCTGGTGTACAACTTCTGGCTGCCTGCCTCCATAAATTGTTTGAACAATGAAAGATAGAGTTGAACTTCATAAACCTACTGCTTTATTGGAACCAACAGGAACAGCTTCAGGAAGCCATAGAACTTATATCTAAGTCCAATAAAGCAGTGCTAACTTGTTGTTCAAATCTCTTCCAATGCACCCAGCACCGGGCAAGGCCAGCTGGGTGCCCTAGGCAACCCAGCTGTCAAGCCCCGCCCCCTAATGCGCATGTATGCGACGAGGGATGAGCAACAGAGGGGAGAGACGAGCGACTGAGCGGAGGTATGATCGACGGAGGGAAGGGCATCGGGGAGGGGAGGGCAGAGCAATGGAGGGGAGGGAGAGAACAGCGATGGAGGGGAGGGTGTCCGGAGGGAAGGGGAGTAAGATGTGTACTAGGGGTAAGCAGAAGAGGTAGATGCCTAGCACCCCCTATTATTGTGCCCTAGGAAACTGCCTCTTCTGCCTACAGCTAGTTCTGCCCCTGAATGCACCCCTCCCCACCCATTTCATAATAGCAGGATGCCATGCATATAATTAAACGTTCATAAAAAGTATGGGATCTCTTATCTGGAAGCATGGCATTTAGACATCTCCAAATTTCAGTAAGGCTGTTAAGACTCTTGTGGATTCAATCCATGGTCTGTATGGTAACTGAATAGTGCACTTCCTGCTGAGCCACTGGAGGCATTCAGAGAAGCTGTCCATTGCTCTCTCTGCTTTTCTCTTTGTTTCCACCCTCATTCTCATTAAGGCAAGATGGTTACAATTTGGTAATTATGAGCCTATATGAGCAAGTTCCTTTCTGCCTCCCTTTGCTGGATCATTGATATCAGTTTGGTGATCTTGTCCCATGCTTGTTTTAGTTCCAGCTTAAGCCAATGTTCCCTCTGTGCCCGAATCATTGTTCTTGCTGATCTCCTGGCTCTGACTTCTGCCTTTTCTATGGACTTACCTTCGATTGCCGCCTGTCTCGAACACCACCTGCTTCATGGATCCACTCTTGGTTGCCCGTTACCTGATCCTTGCCTACTGAAAGATTTACTATTGGTCAAATTTTGAATAAAAAAAAATTTCTAATTTCGACCAATAGAATTTGTTTTGGTGGTTTTAGATCAAATAGGTCCGTTTTCGATCGAATTCAAATCGTTTGAATTGTTCGATCGCATTGTTGAATCAAACAATTCAAAGGATTTTCAAAAAACTTTTTCCAAAACTTAGAAAAAAGATCTGTTAAGGCTATGGGAGGTCACCCATAGACTAAAATGGCAATTCAGCAGGTTTAATGATGCAAATGGTCGAATTCTTTTAAAAAGTTAGTACTTTCGAAATTGGAATATTAGAATTTTCGATTTTTTTTTCAATTCAAATCGAATTTTGGCCTATTCAATAGTCAAAGTAGCCAAAAAATTGGAATTCGAAATTTTTAAATGTGCCCCTTTGAGTTATTTTGCCTTTTGTTTTCCAATCACTGGTAAGTATTGGCTTGGCTTTATTTTCATCTTTTATTACATTAAATCTATTTGCTCACTATAATAAGACCTCTGCCTTTTCATCAAGCCTTCGTTACACAGCACATAAGCATCAAAATTCCTTTTTTCTCTGTAATAATAAAACAGTACCTTGCACTTGATAACTAAGCTGCATAAATTTCATATTGACATCAAAACAATTACAAATTTTTTTTTTTTTGCAATTTTTTTGACTGGATGACCTAAGGTCATTAGATTATAAAAGATTGTATTCAGTTCTGCCAGGCACTTTAATTTGTCTGATTCCTGCTGAAGAAGGTTTGGACCTGTCAAACCTCAAAGTGAATCTAGTATTCGGTTCATCCCTAGCTGAAATTCACTTATTGTATGAATTGAAGAACAGCCACTTCTATAAAATTTGGCAGCATATCGAAGTAAATATGGTGAGTCTGGAGTTTGTCTTTGAGCCTCCTCCAAAATCTTTCCTCCCATCTTAGCTTGTCCCAAATATAGATATTTCAAAGCAAGAAGAGCTTTAATGACAGAGTCATTTTCATTTAATGCCATAGCATGTTTCAGCAACTCTATGTATTTCCATTTATTGATTGCAAAAAGTCTGTTATCTTCATATTCTAAATGATACATGACTATGGCATATCCTGAATTTAGCTCAGGATCGTCTGGATCTAGCACTAGTGCTTTCTCAAAGCACCCTTTAGCTCTTTCAAGGTATTTCCCATAGAATGTTAACAGAGCCCAGGCCTGTTCTCCATATATCTCAGTAAGAAGAACATCATGTTCTGGAGAAAATTAAAATTTCTTGTAAATTGTTTCCACTTTTTCTAAATAAGACTTAGCTTTGCTCAACTCGTTTGAATTGTAGTACAGCCAAGCATAATTACTGTAGGTCACAGCTCTTTTGATATCCTCATTGGTAGACTGTGTTCCTTGGAGGTGATCTTCAGCTTTTGACGCTGTCTGATTGCTTCTTGGCTTTCCCCTTTCAAATACCATGTATAGGCCAATAAATTATAAAGTCTGTGTCTGTGTGTAGAAAGTAAAGTCCTCTATATTATTAATATCAGCCACTTCTTCCATGTCCACTGTCCATGTAAAATGGCACTCCAGTTTTAACAATGCCGTTAATAGGTCACTGAAAAAATAATAATAATAAAGTCTTGAAAATTATTTTACCATATATATATATATATTGAGTTGTATTAGATAAAGTTAATGCACATTTTAAAGAGGAGCAAGTCACAGCAGTTAATAAAAAATATTATATAACCCTTCTTAACATCAGCCTCTTTCTCAACCTGTTGTGTATCTGCCAAAATCAGGGAGTACAATTTGGGAAGGACTGGAGTGGAATTGAGACAGGGCAGGGGCATGACATGTCATAGCCAAGATACACATGGATTACTTCTGGTCCAGGTTGGTATCTCTATTGGTGGTAAACTGTAAGTTATCCTACTTACATGCATCTTTGGCAATCTGTACTGTACTTTTGATATAATGTCTGATTCCATACAAATCACAAATTTCTATCAAATCCTGACAAATCTTCTTGTCTCTATGAGGCCAGTCTTAGTTGTGAGACTCGCTTGCAATTCTGCTATGGTCTGAATGGATGACTTTCTACCAACTAACAGCGGTAGCTCATGATTCTTCTACAGAGAGCCAAAAGTCCAAATGCCACTTCCTTTGTTCTAGTACAGGTTTTTCAGTGAAGATGAAGATTTACTGTATACAGTTGTTGATGCCTGTGTGTTAATTATAATACAATGTTGAGTTATAGGGTAATAAAAGGATTGAAGTGCTGAATGGAAAGTGAAAGTAATTATCTGCCCCGCCTCTATGCCTAAGGCATAGAGGAGTGGCAGACAATATTTGATTGACAGCTGAGATTTTTAAATGATCTTAAAACAGCTATGAATGCTTTAATAAAAATTTGAAATTCGATTTCATATTTAATTTGAAAAGGACTTTTATTATACAGATTTTTGTGTCTGGGTGACGGGTCCACTTTAAGAAGTAAACAGCGGAAGGCCCTGGGAACTCATGTCTAACGTTACATATGTGTATATGTTGCAGATAAAAATTACTATAAATGCCGCATTGGGCAAAATTATGGGGATTATTTAAGAAATATTTTGTAGAATATTTTTGTAAAATACTTGTAGAATATTAATTTCTGTGAATCATACTTTTTAGAGCAAACAAAATTTTTTTCATATAGTTACTTAATCCATGATTTTTTCTTAATTTATCAACCCCACAAAATCTATGAATACAAAAGTAGAAAGCTGTTGAGGTCATGTAGAAATCAGTGGAAGTTCCCTTTTTTTTATTGAAAAGATCAACCTTTTAGTTTGTGGTTTTAGAGGTTGATAGAGAGAGAAAACATTAATTGTTGTTCAGATTTTTCGTTTGTTCACAAACATTTTGGGGTTTTAAAAACTTTTCAACAGTTATTTTTGTTCATATTTCTTTTTGGATCTTTTAATAACTTTCATGGCATTCCTGATTTTAGAGAAACAGAGTTTAATCTTGGTTTCAAATTGCACTAAAATTTAATTTTTAGTAAATGGGCCTCAATATTTGTTGATTCTTATAAATATTACCACAATTATGTATTCATTGACTTTTTAAAGCATTCATTTTAATTAATTGACTGAAAATCTTCAAGCACACATTTTTACAATTAAGTCATAATAAAAGCAATTTTGAATAAACCTGCTATAAAGCACCATCTACAACTAGTAAAGCAATGATTTATTTATTTTGTTCGCTTTAACCCATAATTGTTTTTACATTTCAAACAATAACATCACAACAGTAAACTGCAAACGACAAAAGCTTCTCCCAGCCTGTCTAAAATAATCAGATTCAACTTTATATAACTACAATTATATTAGCTTTACTACAATGTATTCTAGTATGATTATTTGTTTTAGTGTTTCTGGATCTGAGTGCTTTGGCAAACAGTCTCCAAAATTTATCAGAATACTTTGGCAACTTTGAAATAAAGGCAAAGTTTAGCTAAGTTCTAATAACCTATGGCAACCAATTAGTCACCTGTTTTGAAATAAGCGTTTGATATGTTGTTACTGTTTCCAGGAACACGCATATAGGGGTTTTCTAAATACTTCAATTCACTTCAATTCAATGAGCCTCATGCAATGCAATGCACTCAAATAATCTTCATTATCTGGATCAAGTTCCAGTGCTTTCTTATAGTAACCAGTTGCTTGTTTAATTTCTCCCTCCTGCTGATAAATGAACCCTAACAGTCCAAATCCAGTTGCGTCTGATGGGTATTGTCTTATTTTCTGTTCAGCCAACCTTTTCAAACTATTTTTGGAATAAGATCTAACAACTGTTTTATTTGGTACGAGTAATGCTTCCTTGTAATGTCTTATGGCGTCAGATTCAGACCTAATGTTAAATTGCTTAAAAACTGCATAATTGAAGTGAATCTCTTGTTTCTCTTCACATTTTAGCTTTTCTAGATTTAGTGCTTTTTGAAATATATCTTCAGCTTTTTTAAACTGATATTCTCTGCTATACATGCTCGCCAAATGAATGTATGCATCAACAAACATTTTTCTAAATTCAAGAGCTTTTTCAAAATGAAATGTAGCCAAAGTAGTAAGTTCACGTATGTTTCTTCGCTGGAGCCATGGCTTTACAGTCCTTGCAGATTTTATTAGCTTCTTCATCTTCTGTTCATAACAAAGCCCAATCTGGTAGTGAAGCGAACAT
The DNA here is from genome assembly GCA_024363595.1 of Xenopus borealis. Classification (NCBI taxonomy): domain Eukaryota; kingdom Metazoa; phylum Chordata; class Amphibia; order Anura; family Pipidae; genus Xenopus; species Xenopus borealis. The sequence goes on along the minus strand of CM044443.1, from coordinate 32,495,717 downwards.
GAAGAGGGAGTTTGGTTTAGAGTTTTTTTCAGAATGGTAATAGCATAATCAATCTTTCCCTCTCGTCTGTAAAATTTGGCAGCATATCGAAGTAAATATGGTGAGTCTGGAGTTTGTCGAAGAGCCTCCTCCATAATCTTTTCTCCTTCTGCAGCTTGATCCAAATATTGATATTCCAAAGCAAGAAGAGCCTTAATCACAGTATCATTTTCATTTAATGTCACAGCACGTTTCAGTAACTCTATAGCTTTACATTTACCGGTTGAATAAACTCTGTCATTTAGACTTTCTAAACGATACATGACGGTGGCATATCCTGAATTGAGCTCAGGATTGTCTGGATCTAGCTCTAGCGCTTTCTCAAAACACTCTTTAGCTCTTTCACAGTACTTCCCATATAAAGTTAACAGTGCCCAGGCCTGTTCTCCATATATCTCAGTAAGAAGAATATTATGTTCTGGAGAAGATTCAAATATCTTGTAAATGGCTTCCACTTTTTCTAAATAAGACTGAGCTTTGCTGAATTGTTTTGAATGGTAGTACAGCCAGGCATAATTACTGTAGGTCACAGCTCTTTTGATATCCTCAGCAGCAGACTGTGTTCCTTGCAGGTTCTCTTCGGCTTTCTGAAGCTGTCTGATTGCTGCTTCATTGTCTCCTTTCAAATAACTTGTATAGGCCAATAAACTATGAAGCCTATGTCTGTGTGTAGAAGGTAAATATGCAATTTGATCATGAACCCTGTCTTCTATATTGTCAATATCCATCTCCTCTTTGAAGACAGTCCATGTGAAATGGCACTCCAATTTAAGCAGGTTGTTCATTAATGATTCCGCTGACAGGTCACTGCAAAAATGTTGAATGATAATTAAATATATGAAAATAATGTTATATTTAATAAGCTATTGTTTTAAAATATACATGAACTATCCAGTTGTTTAGTGGAGCATGTAATAGCAGATGGGGAGGCCAATTTTTCAAAATTCAAATTGGTTTGCTAGAGATTATTTCTCATTTTAAATTAAATAAAAACTTGCATTGATAAAATGCTTTATATTTGCCAAAGACAACTCCCTTAACTTCTACATGAACTTGGCAACTTTTAGATGTCAAAGTTTTATATTCATCTTTTCAAATGTCTTGTGCTTACTAAATATTGTACAAGCATTGTACAAGCATTTGAAAGCATAATTTAAATTTGGACGTTTTAGCACAAAAAAATGTTGAATCGCAGAAATAATTCCAATTTGTTGTTAAATAGCCCCCCCAAGTGTCATTCATTGCATTTATTAATTCATGACGAGGCCCTCTTGATTAATTTTGGTCAACTCTGAGTTAGGCAGATTTCATATTTAGTGATGGTGAAGTGTCAGATGTGAACCTAAAATTCAGCTTTGCATCAAATCCAAGGAAAGCTTACCAGTGCTAAATTTGCATTGTTTCAGCAAAGTATGAATTTGTATCTTTGAAGCCAATGCCAGTTGTGAGGTTCACTTGCAGTTCTGGTAAGGCCTGAGAGGATGGCTTTCACCTCATTAAAGGACAGTAGCTGCCTACCACCAAAAGAGAGCACTATCAGATTTTCTAAATCAGTGTTTTTTTCTCAATGGAAAGTGACTATTTTTATAACAGTAATGTTTGAAGGCATCGAACCCAATCAGTAGGTAGCATTTTCTGGCCAGCTATTAAAAAAATAGACATCTAATTGGTTCCTATGAGTTCCTAGAATTGTGTAAATTGCATTAAAATTGTGCTTCTTATTATATTACTCTGATAATCTATACGTAAACTTCTATATGTAAGAAAGTAAACAAATATGCAAATGGTATACTAACATGTCTACTGAATATATTAGAGCAACTTATTTCAAGTTGCCGCATCTACAGCATATATTAAAGGGTTGTTCACCGTTAAATTAACTTTTAGGGGCCGATTTTACTAAAGGTTGAAGTGAAAATTTGAATTAAGTTCAATCCTTAGTAAATATGCATTGTGTGTAGTATGTACTAAAATCTGAATTTATCTCATATAAAAAAACAATCTCCCATGCTTGATTTGACTTTATTTATTAATAAAACATTCCAAATCAATTGGTTCATGGATAAAATTAAGTGAAAACCTGAATTGCTCAAATTTTTCAAGAATGCTTGCTTTGAAAAGTTCATATTTTGGGGCTTCGAAGACCATGAAAACTTCAATTTGGGATTGGTGCCTCTCCCAATGACTTATAAAGGACCATGACAGGTCTGAGATGGCATATTTTTGGATTCAGGCATTTTTCCGCAAAAGTATAATAAATATAGAAAAAACAAAAATTTTCCTTTTTGAGTTTTACCATAAAAAGCCTAACCAGAAAAATTGAGATTCAATAAATACCCCCCTTAGTATAATGTAGAGAGGGATATTCTGAGACAATTTGCTATTGGTTTTCATGTTGTATTATTTGTGGTTTTTGAGTTAATCTGCTTTGGAATAGACTGAATAAGACGGTCCGAATAGAAAGATGAATAGTAAAAAAATTACAATAAATTTGTAGCATTACAGAGTACATGTATAGGACCTTTTATCCAGAATGCTTGGGACATGGGGCTTTCCAATTAATGATATGTGATATGACAACTATGTATGAATATGTACAGTATAAAAACTTGTCAAATTTTCAATTTTTTTCTATTCAAATCGAATTGTGGGCTATTTGATAGTCAAAGTCGCCCAAAATTACTTTGAAATTCAAATTTTTTAAATTCTAATTTTATTCTAATATTCACTTTGACCCTTAGTAAATGTGCCCCTAAATGTTTAAAAAAAACTTACGTTTATTTTAAAAATTGTAAAACAAAAAAAGATTTTTAACAATTATTTTTGTTAAAAAAATGTATTCAGTTTAAAGAACCACAACTGTGATAAATAATGCTGTTGTGCTGTTTTTTACAATTATTTGCTGAATTGAACTCCTTGATTCAGCCCCACAGTGGTGATTATAGGGATATATGAATCTGTACAGAGGTGGACAAAGCCAGACACAACAGAACTGGTTATACATAGTAACATAGTAACATAGTAAGTTAGGCTGAAAAAAGAC
>CM044443.1:32453186-32476026 GCA_024363595.1 Xenopus borealis | reverse complement strand
CCAGAGTAAATTTTTGTAAAGTGTAGGCATGGATTTCTTCACTTAGAGTGCCTATAGATGCAGCCCATAGTGGGAACCCTGAAAATACCACCACATTGGTGGACACAATAGCATTTGGTGTAAATGTGTTAGTACATGCAATATCTGAAATGAGCCCTAGAATCCTAGAAAGGTTCAGCTGCTGAAAGATTTTGGATTTTTCTACTAGTTAGACCACCCCATGCCATGGTTTCCCACGAGAACTGTGTGACTGTAGTGATTATCAGCAACTACAACATTACAGTCCTTTGCCATGACAGTCCTTATAAAAGAAATAGCCTTAAGCAGAATGTCTTATCTATAGGGAGCTCAACGGTGGAATTTAATAATCTTCTTTTATTTATTATATTCCATACAGTATACTGAGAAGGTTCTTATGACCTTTTTTTCCTGATTTGAGTTACATAATTAATTCCTTCAGAATAAGGGGGTCTCCTGTGCCACATGCTTCATCCAAGGGGGTTATTTATTAAAACATCAATTAATCTAATTTTTGTTTATTTTAAAGTTGAGCAAATTCCTTTTCCCAAATTTAACTCTTTCATAAATCTTTTTTCTCGGAGAGGAAAAATGTGACAAAATTGAGTGTGAGAAGCTGTTAATAGTAGTTATGACCCCAATTTTTGCCAAGTTCGGCTTAGAAAATTATGCCCCATTGACTACAATCAGAGAAATAAAATGTTGCGCTTCAAAGAAAAGTTACGCGTCACGCACACATGGGCAAGTCTAGTTTTTTTCTTTCAAGAAAAACTTTGAATTTGATTCGAGTTTTCAGGTAGGGACTGTTCGATTGAATTTTAGACGTTTGAATTTTTTCATAATTGTGAATAAAATCTAATTTATTAGAGTTTAAATAAATTCATATTACTCTAAAATTCAAACTGTGATAAATAACCCCCTGTGTGTGTGCATTTGTTACCAGATTGGGGACCCCAGTGAAACACCTAAAAACTTTCTTTTGTGACTTGGTTCATAGGGGAATACTGTATTAATTGTAGAGACTTGGCTGATGAAGGACCAGTGTAGAGTGCACAGCATGTAGCACATTTAGTTTATATTACATTTTATTTCTATGCAACACATACACCGCAATTATATTTACACAAATTCATCATGGACTGTTATTCTTCAAGGTGAGAACTCAAACTCCTATCTATTGTATTGAACTTCACCAGTAAAGTCTAGTGCAGGAAGTTGAATGGGCATCTTAGTGAATTAGTGTAGTTACGTCCCTTCGTCAATGAGCAACTTCGCCAGGTGTAAGGGTGCGAAGTTGCGCTAGTCTATCTACTTCGCTAGTGAATTTTCGACAGAGACACTGTTAGTAAATCGACAAAGTGTTGAAATTACGTCACACTGGCGAATTAGCACTAGCGTTAGATGCTTCGTGCTTTAGTGAATTTGCCCCTTTATATGTTGTAGAGGGGTATTCCTTATTTGTACTGCATTTGTTTTTAGGGGTTCCTTTTAACTTTTGCTGGCAGGTATATGAATATATTTATCTACAGTATATAGGTGGTTGATATCTAATTATTTAAGGTCTACTAGGGGTTAAAGGAGTTGTTCACTTTTAAGTTAACTTTTAATAAAATGGCTAATTCTAAGCAACTTTTCAATTGGTCTTCATTTTTCTTTCTCATATTTGTTGAATGATTTTACCTCTTTTTCTTACTCTTTCCAGCTTTCAAATGGGGGTAACTGACCCCATCTCAAACACAAGTGCTCTTTAAGACTACAAAAGTATTTTTATTGCTTCTCATCTTTCTATTCAGGTCCTCTCCTATTCATATTCCATTCTTGCAACCCCCTCTTAGTCCACTCTAGGGGGCACATTTTCTGAAGAGCGAATTATGTTTTTCTGATGGACTTTCACTTAAAAAACCATTTGCAGCGACTATTTAAACCCAAAACCAGATTTATAGTGAAGCCTCTTACAGATTGCAGGATGTGTGCTAGAGTGTGTGTTATTTAGAACTAGTGCTTGAATTGAGGTGAGTTGGTGGAGACTTCCGAAGCAAAAATTCACATGTAAGTCAATGCACCCCTAGGTGTGATATTAATTACATTCAGTATTGATATAAGATGGTCACCCTGGCAGACATAGTATTTGTTGGGTGTAAGGCTTACATATTTATTTGAGAAATTAGCAAAATGCCTTTTCTTTAAAGTGAGTGAGACCAAAAAAGTGCTGGTGGACGAGGCTTATTATATCAATGGGTGTGGCTTATAATGATATTGATCTATTGCATGAATCTATTCTTCTGCTGAAGCCCTATTCGTTACACCACAACGTTCTAGAGATGGGCATGTTTAACCCTTTAACCGCCAAGCACGTACGGCATACGTGCTGGCGGTTAAAGGCTCTGGCCACCAAGAACGTACTATGTACGTTCTTGGGCACCAGAGCTAACTCTCTGCTTCATCGGCCGCCTCCGCAGAGAGTGGGGAAGGATGACAGCCCCCTAGTCAAGACTAGATTGTCACAGATCTGACTTCAAAGTAGCAGACGCATCGCAAGGAGTGTCTGTTACTTTACTTACCTGCTTCTTTCCCCTGCAGAGCCTCCCACGCACTTCCTGCTGCGCAGAGGCTCTGCAAACTCGATCTTCAGCGATCTCCGGGCACTCCAGCGATCTCCTGCAACAAAAAAGGTAAGTGCACTTTTTTTATATACTTACCTGCACTTACAGTACATTTACACACTTACACACACATTTTTGTAAAAATTTGTATTATTTTATTTTAACACACTTGGTCCCTTTTGTACACTTATTTACACTTATTTTCACACTCAGACAACTTTTATTAGTTCACAAACATGTATACACAAAAACTCACAAACATCTGTTTTTTTTCTTTTTACTTATTCATTGTACTGTTATATTTGCTGTTATTTCAACAGCGTGACTATTGGATAATTGATTTGGGCCACTAATTACGCTGTCAGTTATTTTGTTGTTTCATTGATTTACGCTATTTTTGTGGTTTTATTGCAATTTCATCCCTGCATTATTGTTCCTATTATATATATTTAGTATAGTTTTGTGGTTTCGTAAAGAAATGTATATTTTACTTAGTTTGATCTGTCAGAATATATGCTTTCCCAAAATTTATGGTTATCTGGATGTCTTTTTATAGTTTGGGGGTCTTACGGCACATAACACACAGTCGGGGTACTGTTTTCAGCATCTGTGTTGGTTAGCGTGAAAATTCATATTTATGTTTTTCATTTGGGGTCCGTACATACCATATTCTATGCATATTGGGCATCAAACTATTCAGTAGACCTCTCACGTCCATATTTAGGGTGATTTTTCTTTGTAAGTTAAATGTTGTGTGAGATAAATGCGGCAAATTGCAACAATTTTAGGCTATTTTCAGAAATGTTATAAAAAACTCTATGTTTAGAAAAACTTTGCAGTTTGGTATTTGGTATAGAATGACATCTTTATCTGTATTAGAGTCATCAGATTGTGTACTTTCCAAAAAGATATGGCCCTGGGGGGGTCTTTGTGCTGTTAGGAAGGTCTTTTGGCAGACAATGTTCAGTCTCACAAAAAAAGCGAATTGGCAGTGGAGAAAATTCATATGCACTATTTTTATTTGAGGTCCGCACATGCCAGCTGTTTGGTATATCTATGCATACTGGACATCAGACTGTTCTGTAGACGCTTGGCGTCAATGTTTAGGGTGTTTTACAATTGTATGTAAGAAATTGGGTGATATAAATATGGCCAATTGCAATACAGTATTTTTAGGCGATTTTCAGAAATGTAAAAACAACTGACTTTATCACCAAATTTAGGAAAGCTTTGCAGCTTGGTGCTTTGGAGTAGAAAGACATACATACCTAATTTGGATTTGGGGGAATGTGTACTTTCTGAAAATGTATGGTTTTTGGGTGTGAACTTACGTTTTCCTAGCCACCTATACATATTGGGCATCAAACTGTTCAGAGGACCCCAGGCTTTCATATTTGGGGTGATCTATCTTGATACCTAAAAGTATGTGTGGAAATACGATGTTGCAGTGTGGAAATTTTTAGGTGATTTTTGGAAATGTCCCCAAATTGCCAAATTTAGGAAAGGTTTGCAGCTTGGTACTTTTGACTAGAAAGACATGAATACCCATTTTGAATTCGGGGGAATATGTACTTCACGAAAATGTATGGTTTTTGGGGTGAGCTTACTTTTTTTAGCTTTGCCCCCCTCAAAATGAGGAAAAGGTGTGTATATTGCAGTACCTGGAAATACATAACTGATAGCTCACATGGGGTGTCTACATTTTGGGGCCTTTATATGCCACATACTTAGGTACACCAATACATCAAAATGTTCGTGGACGCCTGGCAATCATATTTAGGGTGTTATACATTGGTACCTAATGATGTGTGAGAGATATGATGCTGTAGATTGGAAGCTCTAAGGTAATTTTTCAAAAAATTCACCAATTTCTATAAAAAATTATAACTATAGAATAGAATTGCAACTTGGTAGTTTGGCATACAGAGATATATTTACCCATTTTTGATTCTCCAGGATCTGTTCATTCTAATAATGGGTAGTTTTCTAGGGTAAACCTACTGTTAGTGGAATTTTTGACCTTGAAATCAGAAGAATGCCATTTTGTGGAGCGGTGCTTTGGAAATTTGGTAGTGTGCTTTTTTACCCCAAAATTCTAGCATATTTTGAAAGCTCAGGTTGTCCCAAAAAAAAAAGATGTATTGTTTTCTTGGGTAAACTAAAAGAACCCCCAGGAAAGGCCATTAAAGCAAAAGAGTACAAAATGTCTAAAAACTGCTTGGCAGTAGATGTTCGCATTTAGGACAGAATGGCTGGCAGCGAAAGGGTTAAAGGAAAACTATATCCCCCTAACAATGTAGGTCTCTATAAACAGATATTGCATAAAACAACTCATATGTAAAACCCTGCTTCATGTAAATAAACCATTTTCATAATAATACAATTTTTTAGTAGCATGTGCCATTGGGTAATCATAAATAGAAAAAAAAACATTTTAAAAAATAAGGACAACCTCCTGGGATCGTAGGATTCAACGGTGCACACAAACATACCAAACAAACTATAAAGTTAGGTCACATGAGCCAATTACGTGCTGAGGGGAAATCATCAAAAAATTAGCAAAAAGTGTGTTAACTTCTGTTATAAAGCCTGATACAGGACTATTTATTCTTTCTTATGCAAAAATTTACTGGTTTATGTGCTGTTGTGTATTCTGAATGTTAAAGTATTATTAATTAGCTGTAATTCTATTTTGGCCCAAAGTGCCTTTACCAGCTAGTGATGGTATTACATGGATCACACTGGATGCCTTTTCCCAGATGGGCCTTTGCTAAATGGAGGAGGAAGAGGTAACCAAGCAAATAGGCTGTCAGCAGTGGCGGACTGGGACACCAGGGGCCCACCCAAAAACCTTAGACCAGGGGCCCACCATAAAACCTTAGACCAGGGACCCACTCTCAGTACTAATATTCTTCATCTCCTAAATCAAACTTTATTTTCCTAGTTTGTTTTCTTTACATACTATAATCAATTATTCCATCTATTTAGCCTCTTTGTTCTCAGAGAAATAGGGAATGGCCATGAAATAGGCCAAAAGTTAAGCAGCATGAGGGCCCACTGACACCTTGGCCCACCGGGAGTTTTCCTGGTATTCTGGTGGGCCAGTCCGACACTGGCTGTCAGAGGTTCTTGAAGCATAGAACTAAAAAGTTTATTGTGAAACAGTGTTATACTCAAGGACCAGATGAGATACACTGTACTGTAATGTCATGTAATGTCAGAGTAAGAGTTAATAAAACAGGCCAAATTATCATGATAAAACATTTCTGCCAATACCTAAATCAGTCATTAGCCATTTGTAATGGGGTCACCACCAATGATGCCCTTCTCCAAGCCCTGGCTGATAAGAGAGGGGGAAGCTCAAGAAGCTTAAAGTTTACAGCAAGGCAAGGCAGAAGTGAAATTAAGGTCACACATAACATATGTGCAAACATGTTCATCCTCACATAACCCATACCTGATGTACCGACAGTATAAAAACAAATTGGTGATGGGTTCAAAGTAATATTGGCTTTCAGATGAGTCCAAACATGTCTAGGTTTGGTACTCTGTTTATCAGATGTGAATATCTGGGCAGGTGCAGGTTTCACAGTATTGATGTTTAGTATCTATGGAATCCATGAGAGAATTAATAACCAATGAATATTATATACTCTCTCTCCTATGCTCCTAGAGGGAGTAATGGTCATTATATTCTTGGCCCAGTTCACAGGAGGTCATAACAAACTCAATCTGTGTCTTGCTAGGCCACGCCCCCTTAAATTCCTCAGGTGGGAAGTGTACAGTATATTATTAATAATATTAAAAATATAACTTAATATACAGAAGCAGTCACTTTGATTTGTAAGTTAAATGCGTTGTGACTCAGGGCTAATTGAAGAAACTGTGTTATCTAAAGTTATCTTAACTCATTTAATGCATTTAACCTTTTCATTAGCATACCAAAGCACCATTGTTTTCAACAGTGAACTCTTTAATTGGATGGGATGCTGTGACACAATATTCTGTGCTAAGTGGGATAAATGAGATAGAGGAGTTAAGTCACAACGCATTTAACTTACAAATCATAGTGACTGCATCTGTAATAAGTCTAAAATAAGTTGTGTTGCTGGAGTAATTGTTTAATCAGTAGGAACTAACCCTGACTACAGTGAGAGTGTGGTTAATGCATTCATGTATTGAGAGCTGTTAGAGAGAAAAATGGAATAGTCACACAGTTTCTACTGCCTGTTAATTATAGAGGGTCAGTGCGATTGGCCAGGGTCTGCACTCCCTCAGGTTCACCTCACGCACTGCTGTTTTCCAGCCACAACGGCCGATTTCCCGGGCAGGTAATCTCATACGGAGTGGGACAGGGGCCCGGCTGCATCTCTCGCACCAGGGTTCGCCCCCCTCCAGTTACGTTACTGTAAAATTAATTTTCTGGGTAATGGTTTATCTATGGGGTAATGTTGTGTTAGTCTAACCTGGGTGCATGGTGGGTGAGAGACTGAGTTAGTGACCCCTGATAGCCACACCTGAAGTCACGTGCGGCTGGAAGAACGGTAATCGTGACATGTAGGTATATAGTATATAGGTATATAGTATTAGATGCAATCATCACCTTTACTTTAGGCAAGTTATGTTAAAAGAAAAGCCACCTCCAGCTACAATCTTTAGGTTGAGCACAAGGCTGCTCGTTCTAATTATGTCTCACGATCTTACATTTCCAGAACAAACTCCTGACAAAGCTAGTCCGGTATTCAGATAAACCTTTTTCACAGGATATCTGTTTCCCAACACTCTCTAAAAGGATTGTCCCTCTAGGGCAGGACTTTTATTGGGCCTTGTTGACATCAGGCTCCCATGCACAGAAGATGGAGACCAAAGAGGAAGAACCAAACGTTTTCCAATCACTTTATTAAAGTGTGATCATTGCTCATCACTAAATATATGGGCCAGTAACAAAGATATGTAAATAATGTAACTTAGATACAAAGGAATTAGCACTTGTATGGAATTTACAACCATAGGGACTGTTAACCTCATGGGTCCTTACACGGCCTTGTATTGAAAATGTTATATTGTATATATATATTTTCAAAAGGACCCACACTCAAAATCGTTGTTGTGAATTCAAATGTGTTTTATTAAACAATGCATATATGAAAATATGGATGAATGAATTTTGACCAACGCACCATCTAGGTATATATATATATATACAAAAATTGGGACTTAATCCCCAATAATGAGCCCATGATTGTTATGATATTATAAATAATCAGAACATAAAAATTAAAAGGCAATATTTATTCATAACCATACCATAGTATACTTGTTAAAACCAAATTAAAATCAAGTGGTGCTGCATGTGGGAGCAGGGATGGAAAACTACTTGGATATTTAAGCTTAATACCTACAAATCAGAATTTGGATTGAACGGTCGTCTGAATTTCCAAGCTTTTGTCAATATGTATATGTAATTATATGTGGTGGTACATGTCTCCCCTCATCTCATCCTATATGGTTCTGGTATTTAATTTTATTTCAGTTGTGGTTCTTTATTTTCAATTTCATATATTTGTTTCTTTTAATTTTTTTAACTTTTATTTTTTATTTATTTTTTTTATTCCTAATTTTGTACATTTTTCTTATAATTTTTTCATTTAGGATTTTCCTTAGTTTTGTAAAGTGGTATTTTTCATTTTCTTTACATTCCTGTTATTATCTTTAGTAATTTGCATGATTTAGATTGGAAAAGTGTTTACTTACTGTATTATTCATGATTTCATTAAAGGAGTGGTTCACCTTCAAGTTAACTTTTAGTATATTGTAGAAGGGCCAATTCTAAGAAACTTGTCAGTTGTTCTTCATTATTTATTTTTCATCGTTTTTTAATGATTTGCAATTTTCTTCTGTTTCTTTGCAGCTTGCAAATGGGGGTCACTGACACCATCTAAAAACAAATGATCTGTAAGGCTCCAAATGTATTGTTATTGGCACTTTTTATTACTTATCATTCTATTCAGTCCATCTCCTATTCATATTCCAGTCTCTTATTCAAATCAATGCAGGGTTGCTAGGGTAATTTGTTCCCTAGAAACCAAATTGCTGACACTGCAAACTAGAGAGCTGCTGAATAAAAAGCCAAATAACTCAAAAACCACAAACAATAAAAAATGAAAACCAATTGCAAATTGTCTCAGAATATCACTCTCTACATTATACTAAAAGTTCACTTGAAGGTGAACAACCCCTTTAACATGCCATAGGGTGACACAGCCTTAGTGATGTTATATGTTGAACTTCTGAGTTTGCCATACTAATATAGGTTCACTTTGATTCACTATCAAAACATACTCATATAATGAACGAGCAAAGAAAAAAGATTGGATCCTCTTCAAACACACCACAAGAGAGGGCCCCTGTCTCACAGATACAGCACCGCATCTCAACAGCAGTTTTGCTACCAATTTTAGCTTTGTGAAGAGGCCAAAAAACAGAATATTATATAATCACGTTACAGGTTACGTTACAGGTTACGCCACATGACTGTGGAGAGGTCTGCCCTAGTGATGTATTTTCCAATCAAGATTTCTTTGGACGAATGCGGTTCAATTTTGCGCATGCACACTTCATATCCGAAGATATCACCATTACTATATTCACTCCAACGTAGAATGGACAATGTCTTAGTCATTAAATCTATATCTGGATTTCTAGGCCAGTAAATTGCAAATATTTGGAACCCTTGTGGCACAATCTCTACACTATTGGCATAGACTGCGGAATTGATGTTCGCAATGCTGCAATTGTTAAGTCGATAATTGTGTCGTTGGACTGAACACATTGCCTTTGGATATTCAATCTAATCGAGCGTTATTTACTATAAAAAGACTGCCTTAATCACGGTTCTGGGCAACTGGGACTTGTTCAAGCTCCAAAATATATACTGGGATTTCCAGCCCAATTAATCCAATATTTCTGATATATGCAATTGCTGGGTCAACAGCTACCTTTGATAACCTGGTTTCAATTTTGACTTAGCACACTGTAAGGCCTCTGCATCTTAGGGACTAATTCTTTGCATGCCAACAAACAACTGATATAATATTACATATGCTGTTTTGCCTTTTACTGAGCATTATTAATGTGGTTATAATGTATACTACATAACATTGGCAGATTTGCCCTTTATTGTGCATTGTACATACGGATAGAACAACAGCTGGCATATTTTAGTTCAAATGCTTTTTCCTCACATCTAATTCACATCTATTGGGCTGTGGGGTCAAGCATTGAAAGGAGAGATTCCTCCTCCCACATGCAGCAAGCATTGATTTTAATTTGGTTTTAACAAGTATGTGTTGTGTTTGGTAGCCGAGGATGAGGAAGGTATAACAGTGCTTTATTAGCAGGTTCATTCAGATCTTACATAACAGCAGTAAGTCTTACTTTCACTTTCAAGTTGTACAGAAAGTCCTATGTATGCACAGTGACAACCTCCAAAGTGCTGTTGTACCCCTTACTGTTTTTGTACTTGTGCTCGGTAAAAAAAGAAGTAGGCTAGAAATAGTACACAAGAGCTTTTTGCTTATTTTACAAGCCCAAGGGAAACTGAGGCATGGTATAAGTGTATAAAGCAGTGCTTGCTTAGGTGAAAATGTATATATGCTTAGGGTTGAAAATGTATATACTGTATTTGCCATCAAAGTGACATTAACTGCAAAAGACTATTGATAATTTCTTATTTGGTTATGGCTCACAAGCATTAGCGCATTGATTAACTACCCCCTTTGTGTTCAGATTTGATTCAGCTGAACAGTTAGGATTCAGACAAATCTCATAATTTTAGCAAATTCCAAAATCTCAAAAATTCCAAAATCATTTATTTGCATGTCACACTGGCTAACACTACATTTAAACTGACTGATTCTCTTACAATGGTTTTGATTTTAAAAAAAAAACCTTTATTGCAATTCTTTGAGATTCAATCTTCAAGCACACAGATACAAGCAAATTTCGATAAGTGATTCTCATTTTACAATCGAAGAAGACTGTGTTAATATAACGCAAAAGACATAACATTGAAATCATTTACAATACTGTGATAATAACTTTCACTATTCCATATGTGATTGTAGAATCAATTGCTTTGTTTTAATAATGAAAAGAGCAAATGCTTCTATTAATTATATAATTCATTATATCAGCAACTTGTTAATCTCAAAATTGTGCTGAGTCAGGGGCTAGTGATGCATCATGATATGTGTTGAATTCAATGAATTTCATGCAACCCAATGCCCTCATAAAAACCTCATTATCTGGATCAAGTCCCAGTGCTTTCTCATAGTTATCAATTGCATCCTGCTGATAAATTAACCCTAACAGTCCAAAAGCAGCTGCATCTGATGGGTCTTGTCTTATATTTTGTTCAGCTAACTGCTTCAAATTTATTTCTGAATACAATCTAAATTTAGTTTTATTTGGTATCATTAATACCTCCTTGTAATGCTTTTTAGCAAATATAGTGACAAACGTTCTACAAACTATGATTACTTCCACTAAATATTATAATGTGTTATTTATGGTACATTTATACTACAAAACATCCGGGAGAAGCTTATAAGGGTATTCCAAATTTGTTTTTAGCTTCAGTCATTACTCAAACTGAGTCTCATGTGAGAGAATGCACTCATATAATCCTCATTATCTGGATCACGTTCCAGTGCTTTTTCATAATAATCAATTGCTTGTTGAATGTCTCCCTCCTGCTGATAAATGAACCCTAACAGTCACCATCCAGTTGCATCTGATGGGTATTGTGTTATTTTTTGTTTAGCCAACTCTTCCAAATTATTTCTGGAAAAAGATCTAAACCTTGTTTTATTTGGTATGAGTAATACTTCTTTGTAATGCTTTATGGCTTCAGATTCAGATCTAACTGCACGTTGCTTAAAAAAAGCATAACCAAAGTGAATCTGTTGTTTGTCTTCACATGTTAGATTTTCCAGACGTAGCACTGTTTGAAATGTATCTTCTGCTTTTTCAAATTCACGTGCCCAACCATACATGCTCCCCAAATCAATATATGCCTCCACAAAATGTTTTTTATTTTTAACAGCTTTTTCAAAATGAAGCGTAGCAGATAAAATAGCTTTATTTATGTCCCTTGTATAGGTACTGGTACGCTCATTTAACAACTTTGCAGAATTTGTTAACATTTTCCTCTTCTGTTTATAACAAAGCCCAATCTGCTGGTGAACACAACCTGAAGTGGGAGTTTGTTCTAGGGCCTTTTTCAGAATGGTAATAGCATCATCAGTCTTTCCTTCATTTCTGTAAAATTTGGCAGCATATCGAAGTAAATATGGTGAGTCTGGAGTTTGTCTAAGTGCCTCTTCCAAAATCTTTCCTCCTTCCTTTGCTTGACCCAAACTTTGATATCTCAGCGCAAGATAAGCTTTAACCACAGCATCACTTTCATTTAATGCCACAGCCCGTTCCAACACTTCTAAAGATCTATATTTACTGGTGCCATAAAGTGCTAAATATTGATTTTCTAAGCGATACATGACTATGGCATATCCTGAATTGAGCTCAGGATTGTCTGGATCTATCTCTAGCGCTTTCTCAAAACACTCTTTAGCTCTTTCACAGTATTTCCCATATAATGTTAATATAGCCCAGGCCTGTTCTCCATATATCTCAGTAAAAATAATTTTGTGTTCTGGAGAATATTCAAACCTTTGGTAAATGGCTTTCACTTTTTCTAAATAAGACTGAGCTATTCTGATCTCATTTAAATGGTAGTACAGCCAGGCATAATTACTGTATGTCACAGCTCTTTTGATATCCACATCAGCAGACATTATTGCTTGCAGGTTCTCTTCTGCTTTCTGAAGCTGTCTGATTGCTTCTTTTTTGTCTCCTTTCAAATAACTTGTATAGGCCAATAAATTATAAAGCCTATGTCTGTGTGTAGAAGGTAAAAATGCAATTTGATCATGAACCCTGTCTTCTATATTCTCAATATCCATCTCCTCTTCAAAGACAGTCCAAGTGAAATGACACTTCAGATTTAGCAGATCGTTCTGTAATGATTGTCCTGTTATGTCACTTGAAAAAATAATAAATGGTTATTAAAAGTACCGTGTGCATATTCTTTTTTATATTAAAATAAGCAGCTTCAACACAGAAAGCCTATGATTATTAAAGGAGCATGTAAAATATTGGATAGGCCTTTTTCCTGAAAATGCCAATACCAAGTGACTATAATATCTCCATGTTTATGTTTGCTGTGCTTTCCCTAGTGGGAAAAACTTAAAATAAATACCACACTAAGAAAGAAATGCAAACAGAAAAACATTAAGGAAATCATACTAATAATAATAATAAGATGACAGAACTTATTAAGAAAAATAGGGCTAAATTATCTTCAAAAGGTAAATTATCTTCAAAATAAAATCTTGATTACAAAAAAGATTTCAACACAGATTGTGTTTTTCAAATTGTTTTTTTTTCTTCATTGAGTTAATTCATCTAAAAAATATAAAAATATATATATATTTTATTTTAGAATTGTAAAAATGATTATTAAAATGTTTTCAATAGTTCAAATAACCCATGGCACCCAATCAGATGTGTGCCATGATTTCTTGCTATAGGTTAATAGACCAGGTAGAAACATGGTACTTTCATTGCATTACTTGTCAAGTACAGTATGGAATCGAACTCTGCACCTTGTCTCCAGCTGTATCTGTATTGAACCTCGAGCCACTGAGGGGTTTCTCAATTGGTGTAGGCCAGTTATCTGGATGGTTATGTTATGTTAGGTTATGTTTCCCTGCTGCATTCTCTCCTCTACCCATTTTGTTAACCTCCACTGTTCCCAAATGATCAATTAAGGGCTTTATAAGCTTGCTTCTTGCAATCACGGGTTCTTGACCATCAAAGCCATTCACATTAAGAGAATGTTGCAAAATTCCAATAAAAGCCCTACTAAAATATATTGGAGTCCAATAGCAAAAATTGTGAGCGAAAGAGAATATACTCAAAGTATGTGAAACAACAACACAAATTGTGAGTTTCTCCAAAACGTTTCTTCAAAATAATCAACCAAAGCATGGTTAAAAATACAAAAACATTTATTAGGGCATTACAGGTGAAAGCTTTTCACCTGTAATGTCCTGATAAATGTTATCTGGATTACCCTCTGTCTTCAGCATTCCCCTGACCTCGGTCTATTTATTGGATACTCCTTGCTCGCTGCCAGTCCTGACCTTCTGCCTGTTGGACTCATCTTGTTAGCTGCCTGCCTCTGACCACTGGCCCAGTATAAGGACTTCAGTATCTTTTCCACTTTGCACTATATCTGCTGTGCTGTTACCTTGTTACACAGTACAACTCCAACTTGTGTCATTTACCTGTGGCCAAACCTGACATTACACCTTAAAGGGGTTGTTCACCTTCAAACAACTAGTTGTTTTCAGATAGATCACCAGAAATAACGACTTTTTCCAATTATTGTCTATTTTCTATTTCTAACCATTTTTCTAATATTGAAGTGTAAAGTGTCATTTTTCACCTTCTAAAGCAGCTCCAATGCATTTGGTGATATTTCACCATTTATGGTTTTGCTTAATTTATTCATGAAGTGAAAAGGGGCAGTTTTTCTCATTGCTGCCAGTAACAAATATTTGCTTTCAAACAACAAACAGTATCATTAAATGCTAACTGCTGCTTTGAATTACTTTTAAATTTTAATACAGTTTGCACCTGTGCCCTTTCTACCCAGGAGAGGGTAACTCTTGTAATATGTTGGTCGAATAAAATGAATCAATCCATCTACAGCTCTGCATCTGTCCATATGGCTCTGACCCAAACACTTTCTTCATCAAATATTTTCCCTTAACTTTTAGTTTTAAAGGAACAGACAAATTTATCAAAGCAGATATGCAGACAGATAGTCAAATAGATTGCTTTGAGTATTCAAACACCATTCTGTTAGAGCTCAGTGCTGGGTTTTAACACCCACTTGATTCCTTGAAAAATAATGTGCTTACATAGAACCTAACACAATGCATGTTAAAGGGGATTATGAATGAAAAAAAAACCCTTGTTTGATTTCAGAGCAGTAAAGAATTTAGCAAATCTGACAGCACCACTATGTTTTTTAGTAGGCAGGAATATTATATGATTTAAGATTTACTGACATATATATTTACCTCATGGTTAGAATGTTTCTAGCAGATTCCCACAGCCTTCAATCCCACAGCCTTCAATCCCAAAAGTGAACTCAATGACTGCCACCAGTCCCTTATAAGCATATAACTCAATCATGTGACCTCTTTGAGTTACCAGACTGAGAAAACAAAAACAAATGCAGAAAACAAAACAAATCAATTACAGGTTTTAGTTATAAAGCAAGCGCAAAGTGTGGGTGCAGTCTGACGTGCACAAAATAAAACCTGAAAAACGTGTTAATGTGTAAACATAGTAAATATTCTATACAAACACTGCACTTGCACAAAGTGAAATAAATGGAAATTCCTTCCATACACTTTCCAGCACCTCATGGGGATAAGCATAATGGAAATGTAGCTTTCAATCTACAGGGCAACAAAGCTTACAGTATAAAAGTGATGGTGATTCTGATCTGTTTAATCTTGCCATTCTCCTAATACCATTACATTTATTATGATTTGTTTCCTTCCTTTATCTCAAAATGGTGAACTTCTTCTGTGTACTTGGACTTCCTGACACACCCTCCAATCATTCCTACAATGTGCCATTTATAATATTCATAGAATAATTAATACCATTGTATTTGATTAAATTGGGGTTTAAATTAAATGTTACTAAAAAGAGAAATTTGAATGTGTTAAAAGTAGGCAGCACAACAATGAAAGAGCAAGCAGCAGAAATCTGTAGATTCTAACAAAGAGGCCTACTGACTTTACACGGTGTGGCCAACAATGTTTATAACAATTATACAGCATGGCTCATAAACTGAAATCTTACCAAGAAAATGCTGCATTAGATACCAAGATTGTGCTGGTGCCTCATTGTAGGGAGACAGGGTCTACTTACCATGGTCAGCACTACACAATATGTTGGTGCTGTAAAATAACATGTTAAAAATAATAATAATAATAGTGGTGTGTAAAAGGTGGAGTGAAGCATACCAGCGATATTGCTTTTATAAACCAATGAGTTGTTTTTGCTTTCTAAGTGTTGAAATCTAATTGCTGATTGGTTGCTCTGGACAAAATCACTGTTAATGTGTCATTCCAAAGTAAATGAAGCCAGGCTAATTACATAGACTTCCCTTTATGTTTTTCATTCTTCGAACAAAGAATAAGAAAATGGTACAGCTATAATAAAAGATAAATTTGAACTGCTGCAATACATTTCTGAAATGAGGAAAAGAGTACAAATATGTATCTGCAAAATGAATAAAGTATTACACTATAACATATCTGTATGTACCTATTTTGACAGCAGGCCAGTGAAGGTTTGTGGATTAATGCAGGATGGTGTGTATGTCTGTTCCAGATTTCAACAATATGCTCTCAGTTTCTTGTAATGCCGTCAGTTCATAGGCAGGTTATCAAGCTCAGCAGACTCTATTCTGCTGATCCAGGTTGCTATAAGAATTTCCAGCCTGGAACCAGTTCTAATATGAGATATCAGGCTGGGGAGTGCTGTGAAAGATTTATTTTGTTCTGTAAGAAAACATTTGGAGTTTTGGGTGAAATACAAAACTTTCATTTGTGTGCTGTTGCTAATGTAGAGACCAGTATTGCATTCGCTGATGATTTATTATTATCCCTTACGAAACCGATCACATCTTTGCCAAAGGTCATGTCTCTTTTGAAAAATTTTGGGAAATTTCAAGGTGAACAACAAAAAAACTGAGATTTTGAATATTAATATCTCAAAAAACAATACACTTGAAAGCCAGTTTTCCCTTTAAATGGCCCGAATTAAATATAAAATATTTAGGCACAAAAATAAGAGCACATCTAGGGCAATTATATCAGGATAATTTCATCCCACTACTTATATCTCTTCAAAAATTAATAGACGTTTGGGAGAAATTTAGAGGGTTCCGAAAAATTCTTATACTTTATCCAAGCGTTATCTATAGCGGTCCCAAATAATTTTTTTAAAACTATCAAATAAATGATATCAAAATTCATATGGGCTAATAAGAACCCAAGGTTAAAACATGCTATATTAATAGCCCCAAAAGAACAAGGGGGCTTGGGATTACCTGATGTGTACCTTTACTATGTTGCTACACATCTTGTCAGGATATTAGATTGGTCTTCTGATAATGTCCAAAAAGGTTGGTGTGATTTGGAATATCTAACAACAGATTTTCCTTTAACTAATAACCTATGGATAGAGAAGGTACTTATTCCCAAAGCAGCGTGGCATCATCCTCTGGTAGGAGCCACACTGAGAGTATGGGATAGAAACAAAATTAGACTAGGATTCACAGACACACCATTCATATTACAACCATTAATATTTAACCAAGAATTCCCACCAAGAATGGAAAAAGGGTCATTCACTAGATGGGGCAATATGGCACTAGAGAAACCACTTTAAAAGATCTTTTAAAAATGGAAAGATGATACCCTTAACTGAGATCCAGAAAGACGGGGTCAGCACCCTAGAGATGCATGGGGATACAAACAACTGCATACATACCTCAAATCAAAAAATATTGGTCGATTGGCACAGATCGGAAACACATTGGGAAACTTTGTTATCCTCCCCTGGGGTTATTACTAAGCCTCTTTCCAAAGTATACAAACTTTTAGTAGAAACTTTGGCAGTAAGACCAGTTTCTCAACACCAGGAATGGGAAAATGGACTAAATATAGATATAACGGATATTATGTGGAGAAATATTCCAAGATCAATTTTACTGACTTCCAAAGAGGCTAAAACAAGGGAAGTATTAGATAAGTTGCTCACACGATGGCACTATACACCAATGAAATTGAAAAGTATGTATCCTAATAGTACGGGAATATGCTGGAGATGTAATAAACTAGAGGGAAACCACACACATATATGGATAACCTGCCCAGCAATTCAAGTATATTGGAAAGAGGTTCTCCAGATTATAAATGAGGTGAAATCACAGGATATTAGAATTGAAAAACCCCAGACAATTTTGTTGAACATGAGACAAGATATGAAGACCACTTTAAGAGATTAACTCACACTTCACCTATTAGAGGTAGCCAAAGCCTTAATCCCAAAAAAATGGAAGTCAGTAGAAGTCCCCATGTGTAGCAAGTGGTTATCTAAAATAGAAGAAGTGAGACAAATGGAGGAAATTACCCGTCTTATTCACAATCAAAGTAAAAAATATTGGACAATATGGTACCCTTGGATAAAATTTATAAAGACATTACATTAGTCCGGATGTTCTAACTACAAATAGTGTGGTTGCCATAATGATAGGAATAACAGTTATATTCTGATTTATTTTATCTTTTTCTTCCTCTTATTTTAGTCCTATTTGATCAGAGGAGACACCTCCTGGTTAAGTAATTTAACTCTATTAATAATAACTATATGTTCTAAACTGTTTTGAGTTATAATGTATACACTGTTTATTTTACAGAACTGTATTTATAGTGTATAATGTGGATGGTGAAAACCCCCTCCTCCCATCTTTTTTTTTTCTTCGTTCTGTATCCCTTCTTTTCTCAGTCTTATATGTTAAAATAAAGAATTAAAGGAGTGGTTCACCTTCAAGTTAACTTTTAGCATTTATTTCATTATTTATTTTTCATAGTTTTTTAATGATTTGCCATTTTCTTCTGTTTCTTTGCAGCTTTCAAATGGGGGTAACTTGTACCCTAGAAACCAAATTGCTGACACTTCAAACTAGAGAGCTGCTGAATAAAAACCTAAATACTTTAAAACCACAAACAATAAAAAATCAAAACCAATTGCAAATTGTCTCAGTATATCACTCTCTAGATTATACTAAAAGTTAACTCAAAGGTGAACAACCCCTTTAATAAAAAGAAATAGTTTGTATCCCTTATGGGACCATAGTCAGTACAGACTTCCCATTACAGTTATGTATTACTAGTGCTGTGAGCTGGCAGTATCTTTTAAATGCAGCATTTCCTTTAATTTAATTAGATCTTTCCAACATTTTTTGTAGCTTTAATGAATGCAATGTAGTTAATGAACCATAGTGTGGTGTGGTACCCCTCTTTATCAAACCAAACGCCCTCCAGTGACCTCCAGAGAGGTTCCTTTGTATAGAGAGAGAGTTGTATTCAGATAAATAGATCCAAAAAAGTTTACCTAACAACTATTGCTTTTTTGTTATTGTTTGTTGTGAGGAGATGGGGGAGTTGCTCCTGAATAGCACTGATTGTTTTAGTTTCCATGAAGGCAGAACAGTAATAAAAGATGCATAGGAAGGCAGGAAAGTGAAAAACAGCTGGTGCTTCAGGCTGGTTTAGTAAGAAATGAAACTTGAAAATGTACAAAGAGCCCAGTGAGGGAACGGCTTGTTTATTACACATATGAGCAGCCTCTCATGTAAACCGAGCTTTTGTCCTGTGAGGAACAAACTCAGTCTTCCCACACAAGTCCATCCCTACTCAAACAAGAAAAATGACACAATTCTATGTTCATCAGAAAGAAATACTTGAAAGCATATTCAGCATATGTTTATGACAATACAATAATTTTGTACATTCTGTGCTCAAAACATGACACCCCAAGTAGACCTATTGTCACATGCTACATGTTACTGTACTATGAAAGACCTGATCTCCTGCTGGAAGAAGCTTAACTCTTGGCAAATAATAGAATGTTAAAAATGGAAGAGCCAATCCCAGCATTCATTGGTGCTATTAATAAGAAATCTTGGACTGTTGATTGATAAGTAAAGTAAGTCAAGTAAACATTCATTAGAAGTTTACTGAGAGGAACCGAAAGCTTTGATTTGCTGCATTATTAATATAGATTGACATGAGCATGGGCAGAAGGGACAGGAAATGGAGAAGATACGGAGAAAGAACAGAAAAGATGGAGGAAGTGGGAGGTAGAAAGTGGGTAAGGATGATAAAGAGGAAGAGAGACAAAGAAAGAAGAGGAGGTTAAATGAAGAAAAAATTGGTATTTGCCTAAATCCATGGCTGGAGATATGATTGTTGATTGCACTTCTGGCTAAGAAAGTGCCTCATGGGATCTGTATAATACCCAATATTTCCTCCTAAATCACATATGCTTGACCATGGCAATCAGTTTCTGGGCATTTCAGGGAATTTTTGTGGGGGGTTTTAGTTCTTTGGCAGTAAAGAACAGCTGTGTAACTACACAATTATTTTTGTTTTATTTACAAGTGAGTAATAAACCTAAGAGCGCTATTTATAGAGAGGAAAAGATAGAGTGGTTTGTGATGTCAGAGTTCAGCTAAAGAAAATTAGAAGGGTTAATATGGGTACACTGCCAAGGGGCGTTTCAGGGGCTGCTGCCCCCCCTCCCACTCCGCGCTTCTAACTAGTAGAGTCGGAGCGGGTGGAGGAGGGGCTGCATCGCTAGTGCAGCAAACGCTATTGTGCTCGATGCACTAGAAGAGCCGAATCTCCGGCTTTTTGACGCCTCTGGTAAATGGCCGCTCTGTGCCGCCCGAGGCACAGGAGATAAAACATCCTAAACAGCCACACCAGCAGAAACAACAATCAATCAGCATGTAAAATATACTGGTTATCTGGATGTTAAAGGAGAAGTCAACCCCACCACCATCCACCCCCACCCCCCGGGCAAATGCTCCTAAGCTGCTACATACCCCTTGGCACAGGTCCTGTCCACGGATTTCACATCTCTAGTGCCACCTTCTACCGTGCAGTCTTCTTCCAGGATCCACCTGTGTCTTTTGGCGCATTTGCAGTAGGAGGCATTAGCCAGTTCAGCTCTACTGCACATGGGCCGAAAGTCACAAAGTTTTCCGATTTCTGTTTTTGTAAACTTTGTGACTTTCGGCGCATGCGCACTACCCAAATAGAAACAGGACATATATATACCCATGGTTCTTCATCAAGTGTATTACATATATGAAGCAGATAAAACACATGCAAGTATAGATCATAGCCTATCTATAAAATCCTTGATAAAGGCTCAAATGTGGCCGAAATGTTGAATAAATATATATGAAAAGAAAGTTTAAAGAAGTTTGATTTACCACATAAGAGCGTGGGTCATTTCCGAATAATTGTATACTACCTAGCACCCATAGTTGCACAAGACTGATTTGAGCGTGGACACCTGGCAGAGAAGCAGGCACGGATTTGTGGCGAGGCCACAAAGGCCTGGACCTAGGGTGGCAAAATATTATGGGTGGCATGCTGCCCAGCTTCTTTCCGAAAATCAATAAGCAACGCAGCTCCCAACGCTCTGGTGCAGGCACAGCTCTCCCCCGGAGGGCACTGTGGAGAAGTATATCTATATTTATCTAAAGAGAGAGAGAGGACAGAGAGAAACGGGTAGATAGGGTAGAACTGAAAAATTAAGGGGCTAATATAGAGAGACAACTATACCCAGAAACAGAAGAAACTGGCAATAAGCCAGCCTCTGAATTCTCACTACTGAGGGACTGTAATCTTAGGTTTCAAATGACCAAATATTCTTTCCACCAAAAAGGCACGCACTTCACCGGACTCTCGGAGCGGTTTTCACCGCTCCGAGAGTCCGGTGAAGTGCGTGCCTTTTCGGTGGAAAGAATATACGGAAGTTTCCCCTTGCTGAGGGTTCGGGGTGCAGCACCCGGGCCACCGAGTAGGAGCGGTGAGTGACCCTGAACTAACCTATGCTTCGGTTTTTGGGATAAAGTGAAGGGTTCGGGGCAAAGCACCCGGACCACGCCACATAGTGGGTGAGCGGTTGGGAGATTATACATAATTTCTGTATGTGTACAGACATTTCAATTGAATTGTATGGTAGCCGCTGATATCAGTCATCCTAATTATACACATATATAAAAAATGCATAGGAACCTTGTGTAAAAAGTTAAGTAGTACCAGGAGTTGGAGCGCTTCTATCGGAGTAAAAGGTGTTTCAAATGACCAAGCGTGTGCTACCATTATGAAATATGAGTCTAGTTATTAAGGACAATCATAAAATTGTTTACATTATTGGTGTCCTGGAGTGTTTGCTTTGTTATATGATACATTGATACATTTCACATTTTCTGGTGAAACCTTACGACATGCCAATGTACACCTCCTCAAGAATATGACCCTAGAGCTGAACTGAAGAGCTTACCTCAGTACTCCTAAACGTTGCATCATAACATTTATAATCCAAGGAGAAAACAGGTCTGGTGACAAGCACAATGGTTCAGTGGAGCATGGTTGATGGTTATTGTTATAGTTGGTAAAGAAAATGCACTTTAATTGGTACAGGTTCCATTTCTTTGGCATTATTACTCCCTGTGTTACATTGCATTTTATAGAAACTTTTCCATTATACCAGTTCAATTACATATTGCTAACCTGCAGCCCTGGCTACTAATATTGGCTATGAAATGGATGGATTAACCTCTAACCTAGCTATTTAATTTATTAAAAAGTTGTATCAACAATATATAGCTATCTTTTATGAACTGATTAATTCACCTTGAATCATCAATAGCACATATGATTTCTTCTTTTAGAGTGCTAGGTAATCATTTGGACATTGCAGAGAAATTACTCTCACCCTCGTGGATTATGGTGCACACCTGTGAGTTATTTTATTTCATTTTTATCTGGCATTTCAGGCCATATTAGGACCTCTCAAGGTTATTTCTCAGCGTCCCATGGAAAGGTGTTAACATGAGCTGTAATGCCAGATAAAATGCTGGATAAATGAGAATATTATAAGCTATTAATCATTTATTTCCATACTGCATGCACGCTATGTACCCAAACATATCTTATAGATGCTGGAAAGGCTATGGTGAAAAGAGCCAAAACTAGGCATAAGCAGAAGTGGCACTTGCCTAGGTCGCAAGGCTGAGGGGTGCCTACTCCTAGTCCAGACCCATGTTTCCTCAGTAGTCAAAGAGAGTTGTCTATGGTGTTTGGCTGGCCCAGCCTGGTACTGAGGTTCAATAGTTTCCAAAAGTCCATCCAGTGTATGCACTCTTACCAGATATTCCAAACAATGTTGGGTGCGTGGGTCAATACTGTTCAGATAAGGTAATC
>CM044443.1:32311729-32321993 GCA_024363595.1 Xenopus borealis | reverse complement strand
CTAAATACCTAACTTGAATCCAAACCCTAATTATGTAAATTGTGGGAAACGAGGGGGAAAGAGAGTAAAAACATGTAAAATGTTTGACTTGATGAAAAGTCACATGATTTTTTGGTTTCGGATAGGCACTTGGATACGTCCGTATTCAAATCCTGCTGAAAACGGTTAAATCTTGGTCGAATCCCTTGCAGGCCTTCAGGCTGGCCCCTGCCAACTAAGGGGTATATTTATCAAAGAGTGAAGTTAAGAGTGAAGTTCCGCCGCTCTAACTTCACTCATTGATAAATAAGCCTTTCAAAATCCCATAGAAATGAAACTTCACTCTTTGATAAATTTACCCCCAAGGCTTTGAGTCCTTCTAGGGACAAGCCAACAGTTTGGGAATAAATGCCTTAGAGCAGGGCTGGAACTAAGGGCATGCAGAAGAGGCACATGTCTCGGGCACAGGGTTGAGTGGGTGCAAGGCACATACCTCTTTTGTTGCCAACCCTACACCATGTATCTCCTCCACTTGCTAGTTTCCTATAATTAGAAAGTGTAGGTACATTTATGTTTGGTGCACTACTTCTATGTCCTAATTTTGCTTCAGAATACCACTGAATTGATTGCATCGCTGTATTTAGGATGCAGTTACTATAATAGGCTCAGGACTCAATTTCATATTATCAATAGCTTCACTATTCTTTCACAATTTATTATAAACAGTGCTGGGTCTATAGTTGAGGGCAAACCCATATCCCCAATCATCTCACCATCCAGTGGCAGGATCTCCTCATCCTGAATTCAGAACAGGCAGCAGAATGGGCAACCTTTTCTCCACCTAAGGCTAATGGCACACAGGGCTCATGCACTCCCATCCGCTTCTTTTTACAGGCACAGTAGTGAATTAGTGATAGACTATGTATATTCTGGTACAGGTAGGGGACCTATTATCCAGAATACTAGGAACCTGTAGTTTAATTATTACAAAGAAAAAGTAAATTTCTTAAAAAAAAGTATTTCTCAAAATGTTAAATATTTTATTAAACTGTGTTTATTTGAGACATCCTTCCCATAATTCAGAGCCTTCTAAATAATGGGTTTCTGGAAATGGATCCCATACCTGTAATGGGATTATAACACCCTGGGAGATATATGGAAGGTTAAAATGAAATTGCGGCCCACCTGTTAGATCAACAGAGGCTACTTAGGCAAAATAGTAATATCTTCTGTATGAGGTTGTACTGTTATTCTTTAACAACAACCTGACCAATCAAAGAGCAATTCCAATTATATCTCTTCATTTTAACAGATATACTCAAGACTCCATTTATAATAACTATTAATATAATGACCTACTGTGTTCAAATCTGCCAGTAGCAGATTTTATCCAGAGTTTATCCCAAACCTCATTTAAGATTTAGAAGCTTATTTGTTCTTAATGCAATTCCTGGGCATTCGTATCTTGTTAGCATTCCGGTCACTCTATTAAAACATTCCTAACTAAAGCAAGGCAGACAGCTAAAAGCTTGCAGGACAAAGAAGTCTATTCTGTGCACCTTATTCGTAACCAAACTGCTGCATTTGGAATAAAAGATTGTCCTTCTCTCATGCAGTCTAAGGATAATAAATGGGTTGCTTAAAAATACAACTTTTCATTAGTTTGTATACCCCTGACAATTGCATGTCAAATTGATTTTCATTGATACGCATTCCCCGGAGGCAATCTTAATCTGGAAGTTATTTGTCCTTGTTTTCAGTTTTGTGCCATTGGTTTTGGCACTAAGAATGGGATGTTGGGTTGCTGTAGTGATGGCTACTTCAAGAGAAGGCAAAAACAGGTCCTGGGCTTGTTATACGGTTTCTGTTTTGTTATAGGGAATATGTTTTGTTTTCCTGCAGGGTGGGGGAGTTTGGGGTGAATTCCAAAATCACACAAAGAGCTCATTAAATTATAAGAATGGAAAGGTAGATAAAAGGGAAACCATATCCACTGTAAATGGAGGGAATTGCTAATATTATAGTCCTATGTGAATCAGGGTAGAGATAAAGGAGAGGCTGAAAAGTAGATGAAAATATATTCTGTTGCAGAGATGGGCTATATAACAATGGACACCTTGGATAAACAAAGGAAAAAGTGTCCCGTAGCTCAAAAACGATAAAAAATTATAATTTTGTTTCAAAATTCCATGTTAAAAAATATGCATACAGACTCCATGATACTCTACTTTACGCACACCATGCCCTCCTTAATCATAGGCAATTTTAACATCATAACAACAATCAGAACTGAAAACAAGCATCACCCCTTCCCATCTGTCATAAAGCCAATCAAGGAGTTTAGTCAAGCCACTCAGTTGAACAACCATTGTTATAAACATAGATTTCTGGGGTTCTATTCTTTCCGCCTGTATGGAAGCCCATAATAATAAATTTATCATAGCTAATCAGACCAAGTGACATAATTTTTTCCCCCAGATTCAAGCTCTGTAAAAATACAAGAATACTAATAGTAAAAGTACTCAAATGTCTGTTCTAGGGGTTTTGTGACTGCATTTTAATAACGGAGATGTTGCCCTAAAAAAATTAAGATTAAAAAAGAAAGTGTGCTTCTGTTAAAGAAAACATAACTTGAGGTTGATTCAATAACTAACAACCGAATAAAATGGTGTTGCAAGCACTTAGGACACACCGTTGGGCATTTTCTTTTTGTCATATATTTCCATGGTAAGAACATCCAAAGTAACAGTTTTAGTGTAGCAGCTTGACCAGTGTTTCTATAGCAACAGAGGGGCAATTGTGTTTAAAATCAGATACCACAATCTGGCTTGAATTCTCCATGCCATGTGACAGGTGACATGTAAACAACAGACCTTGTTAAAGGAGGTATAATATATTTAGCCAGCAGTTGTCAGGGAAACTAAAACTCTCCATGCATAATATTTACCGGATCTGGGTTTTTTTAATTATGGATTTTATGTTTTATTCCATGATTCATTTACTGTGTTTTTCTATAGGCTCGAGCAGACTTGAAAAAAGTGTTGGGTGCAGTTTTAATACGGTGTTTCATGGAATTTCATTTTAACTATATCCTGTTGTCCTCTGTTTCCAAAGCAAAGTTGTGGCCAATGACCTTTACATTTAAAGAGCCCATTCTCAGTTTACATTTTAGGGTCTATAATATCCCATGGCATAAGACCTCTGACATGACTTGCAACCTTGAAGTTAAGTATAGAAGACATATTTGGGGATGACTTGTTACAACTTTGTAACTGGCAGCATCAGCTGCAGCTATGAGAGTTACATTTCTTTTTCTATGGAACCATGCATCTCAGGTACAAACATCTAATAAAGCCACTGCCCCCATTGAGCTCTCCTCAGTAGACATTATTAAGCATTGCCAGCCAATTTGGGTTGCATGGAAGGGATGTGACTACTATACATGCGGTATCTTATATTGTTCTATTTGTTCAAGCTGGCAGCCCCAATGGTGGATGATACACCATACACACATCAACATGGTGCATTGGCAGATAAAATGAGCAAACATGTCCAAATATCTCATCTTCAGTTGATGCACCCAACATAAGATAAACGTCCAGATAGCTGGAGAGTATGGATGAAATAGGCCAAACTGGCTAACCAAAAGTAGGAATCTATGGCCAGTTTTAGGAACCTTAAGAACAAACATGAATATTATTTTTTGTGCATCAAGCCCAGCATCTGCTTCACAGAAGAATACATTATTCTGCGTATTTGGTGTTGTCATAAAAAGTAGAGGTGGAAAGGGTGAGTCCTTGAGGCAAGAACTGTTTGTACTCACAGGACACAGAGAAAAAAGGACAGGATGAGGGTGAAGATTATGGAGCAAATTCACCAAAGCACGAAGTGTCTAAAGCTATCGCTAATTCGCCAGTGTGAAGTCATTTCACAACTTCGCCAATTTACTAACAGTGTCCCTGGCGAAAAATTCGCTAGCAAAGTAGATAGACTAGCGCAACTTCGCACCCTTTACTCCAGGCGAAGTTGCGCACTGATGAAGGGACGTAACTATGATAATTCACTAAGATGCCCATTTTACTGAACGTTATCACTTGCGCTAGACTTTACTTTACCAGGTCAGACCCAAAAAACACTGGTGTCTTTTTCTTTAGGGTGATAGTCTGAAAAATAGAGTAATTTTTTGGGGGTTACCGTCCTTCCTCCCCTTCATTTCCTAACATATGGCAACTCAACTATACAGAGGACTCATGTTTAGGGCAATAGGACAACTTTATTTTATTTATCAAAGGTTTCCTGGGCTTGTGTAGTGGAATGTAGTGGCTGTAACATATACTTCTATTATAAATTCAACTTTGTGCCGTATGCAAATTAGGCATCACTAGCGTAAAATCTGTTTGTCTGGTGAAGTAACGGTAGCGCAACTTCGCTACTTTTTGCCTCCTGAGCGCAAATTCACATTTTAGAGAATTAGCGGCGGGCTAGCGAAAACTTGCCTGCCGAATTGCGGCGAAGCTGTCGCTAGCACATTTTCGGCACCTAGTGAATTTGCCCCTTAGAGTCAGGACTAGAGTGGTCATAAAAAACTTGATGGGATGAAGCAGATGGCAGACTGGAGTGGGAGGTGCGGGCAAAGTGGCAGAAACAGGACAGGAGCGGACTGGAGAACAGAGCAGACAGGACTGGAGCAGGAGGACTGGAGAACAGAGCAGAGAGGACTGGAGAGCAGAGCAGACAGGACTGGAAAACAGAGGACTGGAGAGCAGAGCAGAGCAGACAGGACAAGACAAGGCAAGGCAAGGTAGAGACAAGGCAAAGTACAGACAGGGGTTGTGCCACAATGCTCAGTAAGGCCAGTGCTCAGGCCCTGGTAGTGAAGCCTTATATAGGCACTAAGCCCTTATTGGGTGACCCTGACCCACCAGTGATGATGCTGGGTTTAAATGGCTAAACCTGAGACCAAGCAGAAGAGCAAATGAAAACTTGCTGGCTGCTTTCTTGACCTGGTATTTAGTGTGAGCAGCCAATAACTAGGAGGTCTCAGAATCAAACCCCAACAGAGCCTGACAAGTGTGCCAAATTCCAAAATGAATTCAATGGCATGCTGCTGCTGCTGTAAAGGGCCAAGACAGATTTTTCCGCTGTGAGCAGCATTGCATGGAAAGAAATCCCACCAGTCTTTCATGAATGTGAGCAAGAAGTTATCACCTGTAGACTAGATATATGCAATCTCAGACACAAATGGATAAAACAGGTGTATTATCTATTTATATATGCCTGAATTTGATCTCATTGATAACAAGTTCCCATCATGATGCAAATGACATTGATCAGTTAACAAAACTGTAGCCTATAGTATCCATAAGGGAACGGAGCAATAATTGAAGAAAATAAGAAATCTAAACAAAAATGGAAAAACTGTTCAATATATTACATCCCCCCCCACTATATTCTCTAGAGAAAGCGATTATTTATTTCTTTTATTTTTGACAGAACAGGTAACAGACGGGAAGCATTTGTTATACGAGACTCAATATGCATTTCTGCACTTTTCTGTATTTTTCAGGAATGATGTCAGGTATGCAATAGTTTACAGTTACTACAATAAGTCAAATGTTTAAAATGCTGTGTCTGCAAATCATTTGTTGTAACGATTGTTCTGCTAAACTCTCAGGAAGCCAACAGAATCACTGACTAAAATCATCTAATCTCAGTAAGGTGGTGTTACATAAAGGAAAGTGGCTAAATACTACATGCACTGAGTTTAACATTTTACTTTAAAGCAGGGGTGTCCAAACTGCGGTCCCAGGGCCAAATGCGGCCCAGGATGGATATTAATGCGGCCCAGCTTGAAATGTTCAGTTCTCGAGAAAACTTCATGTTGCAAAGGATATAGGAGGAGGGGGACTCTGCCCATTGCCCAGTTAGTAATAATAATATAATTATAAGTCTGTTTAATGTCCAGGTGTCTCATAGTCCAGTCTAGCTCCATCTACTTATCCAAATGGTATAGTTTTTTGTGTATTTTCTTTAATTTTACAAATCAAAAGTGTTTGTGTATTTCATGTTTGGCCCCCAGACAGTTTTTCTCCTTTCAATGTGGCCCTCGAAGTCAAAAGTTTGGACACCCCTGCTTTAAAGACACTGTTTTCCCATAACTTCAGATACTGTGTGTAACAGAGATTCTACATTGTTCACTTCCCCAGTGGAAGTGGAAATTACAATCTAGCACATACATACACACACACACACACAAACACTGCGGGTCAATTTTATCAGAAAAAAGATTTAGTTATACTGTATAACTTCCAGTCTATAATGGGCAGTATAGTACTGGGATATTGCCTCAGTTCCCAAGGCTCCACTTGATATCACCTATGACTCAGTACCGGTACTGTGTAAAGTTGATATAATAAGTTACCAAGGAGTGCCATGACCATATAAAAACTTGAGGCCAAAGGATGTTTTTACACAGGACATGGAATGCCTAGGTGGCTTCTAATATCCTCATATTTTGCAACAGGGGGTACTTTATTTATTATAATACACAAGTTTTAGTGAGTCATGTGGCAGATATAGCATAACTAAGTTCCGAATAAAAAGATATTCATATACATAGTTAGCATATCACCCCTTAAAGGAGAACTAAACTAGGGCTAAAATGCAATATTTTATATATTGAATTTATTTCACCAGCCTAAAGTGTCAGCTTGTCAATAGCAGCAATGATCCAGGACTTCAAACTTGTCACAGGGGGTCACCATCTTGGAAAGTGTCTGTGACACTCACATGCTCAGTGGGCTCTGAACAGCTAACAACTAAGACATTTCTTAGACTGTATGCAGTTGGCCAAGAACAACTTAAATGCAAGTTATACACTAAATGGCAGTGTGTTGGGAGTTTCCTTAAATGAGAAGGATCTTGGGGTTTTTATAGATAGCAAGTTGAAAAAAGGGCATAAACTCAAGGGATGAAAACATAATTATACCTCTTTATAGATCTCTAGTAAGGCCTCATCTGGAGTATGCAGTGCAGTTTTGGACTCCAGTCCTTAGGAGGGATATAAATGAGCTGGAGAGAGTGCAGAGACATGCAATTAAACTGGTTAGAGGGATGGAAGACTTAAATTATGAGTCCAAGAGGATCACCGCACCAGAGGCCACCCCTTCAGACTAGAAGAAAAGGACTTTCAGTTGAAGCAGCGTAGGTGGTTCTTCACAGTGAGGACAGTGAGGTTGTGGAATGCACTGCCGGGTGATGTTGTGATGGCTGATTCTGTTATTCTGATGCTTTTAAGAGTGACTTAAATTATGATGATTTCTTGGACAGACATAATATCAAAGGCTATTGTGATACTAAACTCTATAGTTAGTATAGATATGGGCATATATAATTTATCAGAATGTATGGTGGGGTGTGTATGTATGGATTCTGGGTTTTCATTTGGAGGGGTTGAACTTGATGGACTTTGTCTTTTTTAAACCCAACTATGTAACTATGTAACTTTGGGCCATGCAGTGGTTCTTTATGAGCCAACAACACAGTTTTTGATGATGCATATTAAAGGTAAAGGAAAGTCTAAAATAGAATAAGGTTAGAAATGCTGTATTTAGTATACTAAACATAAACATGAACTTACTGCAGCACAAAGTCTAATCAAACAAATGATTTATGCTTTCAAAGTTGGTCACAGGGGGCTGTCATCTTGTAACTTTGTTAAACATCTTTGCAAGACCAAGACTATGCACATGCTCAGTGTGGCCTGGGCTGCTTAGGGATCGTCAAAACAGGGAAACAAACAAAGCTGCTTGAGTTGTGCATGGCTGGGAAGTAAAGCGGGGCTCCCCCTGCTGTTCATAAATATGATTGTTTCCCTGCCCAGCATTAAGGGACCATCTGACAATTCCTATCCACAGCAGTAAATGAAGGGAGAATTTTACTTTATACAGTCAGTTTTCTTATAAAAACGGTACACATTTTTTAATGAAAGTATATTAGATATGTTTCTTTTTCATTAAAGAAAGTAAAAGTCATTTTATTGTTTTGCCTTTCCTTATCCTTTAACCAAAGACACAACATGACAGATCACAAGATCACCCCACTACCTTAACACTGAGCTATTATTTTTACTAGCTCAGTTAGGTTCTGTACATTATGACTTGGGATTCTCCTGTCACACTGTTACCAAAAATAAATACCTAAACAAACTTCTAAGATCTTTCTTTTTCTATAAGTATCTAAAGAAATGTAGTTACTACTTGAGAGGAAAGACTTGAAGTACACAAGACAGAATTAGATCTGGCTGTGGGTGGAAACCAGTATGTTCTGTTGTGTATTCCCAGAAATATAAAAATGTCTCCTGGAACTTATTACCCCCCTTTTGGAATAGATTTAAATTGTTTCTGCCTTTCATGAAAAGTCAGGTCTCATAAATATTTTCCAGCAGAGACACAATTTATAGCCACCAATGCATCTCTTATATCTGATGTACTTCTTGTTCCGCTGTAGGACTATAATGCAGCCAAGACACATGGAGATACCATCAACAACTGTGGTAGTGTTTCAACTAACAGTGACTGAATTTAATCATGGGTTTGTGCCATACACTAATAATGTTGGTGGTTTAGAAGATTCTGTTCTTATCACATTTGAGTTTTCGATTCCCAGCTGGAAGGGGAATGTTATTTAATCGGATTGGGTCCTTTGGCTGACTTGTCTCAGAGGTTGTGATGTACAGTGATTAATCCATTTTCATGCTTGTGTAATTCCGATGTACTGAACAATAATAGTAGGTGTCATATTCTGGTCTAGGCTAACATCAAGAGCGATAGACTGGAAAAGATATAAATCTGTTATATTCTGATCACTATAGCTAAACATTAAAAGAAAGTAGCGATCATTTTACAAAACATAACTGCAGCTGATGTTATGCATCATAAGATGATCCTTGCTAGGCTCTTTGGCTAAATTGCACACAGCGGGGCTCATTTATCAACACTGGGCAAATTTGCCCATGGGCAGTTACCTATAGAAAACAATCAGTGATTAGCTTTTTAAAGCCAGCTGCAAGTACAACAATGAATGCAGCAATCTGATTGGTTGCCATGAGTTACTGCCCATGGGCAAATTTGCCCAGTTTTGATAAATGACCCCCAGCGTGTTTATTAATGCAGGGAAACCTACTCAACTTTGGAAAACGAAGAGCTCCGAATGCCGGCGACAAATCTACTCCTCTTCAGGGCGACTAATCTTCCCGAGCTGCCTTCCCCGCGGGCAACTAATCTCCCCGAATCTCACCATGTGTCTTTGCCCTAAGTTGACTTTAATATATTGTAGAAAAGCCATTTCTCAGCAGCTTTTCAACTGGCCTACGTTATTTCTTTTTTTTATAGTTTTTTAAAAGGACAAGGAAGGACTAAAATAGTATAATACTAGAAATTATATATTTTGTATACTAAGGGGCCCATTTACTAGGTCGAAGGGAAAATTAAAAAAAAATTTGAATTTTTATAATTCGAACTGAGAAGTAATTTTGGCCTACTTCAACTATCAAATAGCCCAAAATTCTATTCGAATTGAAAAAATTTGAATTTTTAAATTTCAAAGTACTGGCTCTTTAAAAAAAAAATGAATTCGACTATTCGCCACCTTAAAGCTGCCGAATTGCCATTTTAGCCTATGGCGGACCTCCACGAAGCTTTCCTGAAATTAAAAAAAAAGTCCTGGAAAATTAAATTTTTGTTTTGAAAATCGTTCAAAATGTTTGATTCGAACAATGCGATAGTTCGATTCAAATGATTTTCATTCGATTGAAAACGGCCATTTTCCATCAAAAATGACCCCCAAAAAATATTCGATGGTCGAATAGTAAATCTAAACATAAACTTATTGCACCACAAGCCTAATCCAGCCAGCCGACT
This sequence comes from Xenopus borealis, assembly GCA_024363595.1. Lineage (NCBI taxonomy): Eukaryota > Metazoa > Chordata > Amphibia > Anura > Pipidae > Xenopus > Xenopus borealis. The sequence continues at coordinate 32,312,094 of CM044443.1, read as the reverse complement.
AATCACCTCATGTTTGGGGCAACTAATCTACCTGAATCACTTCCCCCGTCTTGCACCGGCTATAATGAAAAGTCACCTGTGGCATGACACACGCGTCACTTCATTTTTCAAAGTTGCCCGAAGTTGCCTCACAAGGAAATTTCAGCTGACTTTGAAGCCAGAAGCCAACAACGTCACAGTGTACGCCATTGCCCGACTTTTCCCACCAATAGGTGGGTTTAAGTAGCAATGCGCTGGGGAGGACAACATTTTCTGTGAACCAGCTTTGTTTCTTTCTGCTCCACAGAAATTCAGAGCCACAGTGATCCCCCCTTAACCCAAAGAAATTCAGAGGCAGTGATTCCCCCCCACCAACTCCAAAGAAA
>CM044443.1:32280433-32293228 GCA_024363595.1 Xenopus borealis | reverse complement strand
CCTGTGAAACAGAAGCCTGGTATTTGCTCTGGGGGTTTGTTAGCATTTGAAAATAAACTATTGTAAGGGGCCCCTAAGGTGTTTAATCATATGCTGGGGGTGCTGTGTTATCAACAGGGGAAGAGGAGGCATATGGATTTAAGGGTATGTCTTAATATGACTTTTATGAATATAAATATGAGTGATATCCCTACAGTGAGCACCAACCATTTGGTTTTTTGGTGAGTTACCAGAATTAAAATGGATGTGATCTTGTGGTAACATTGGTGTGGTTTAAAGTGGGTGTGGTTTAAAAAACAGGGCGTGGTCAACAAAATTTCAGCCCTCAGTACCACAGAAGTTGGACAGCACTGCATTAGAGCATACAGGACCTTAATGTATTTCATATTGATGTTTTATAGTGCATTTGCATGTACTTAGTTTAAAGGGATAGAGCATACAGGACCTTCATGTATTTCCTACAGAGTAAATGTTATTATAGTAAACCCAGATATGTTTATTGCACCATCTCACTGTGATTGAGGTCCTTATATCCGTTATAATCACTTCACCAACCTCAAACCCTTATGAGGACTGTTTGAGATGGGCTATCTTTGGGAGTTGCTTGTACAGGTATGGGATCCATTATCTGTAAACCAATTATCCAGAAAGCTCTGAATTATGGAATGCCCATCTTCCATAGGCTCCATTTTATCCAAATAATTCACATTTAAAAAAAATAAGTATTTCCTTTATTTTCCTTACTTGATCCCAACTAAGATAAAATGAATCCTTATTCAAAGCAAAACCAGCTTATTCGGTTTATTTAATGTTTACATTATTTTCTAGTAGACAATCTGTGAATATCCAAATTACAGAAAGATATATTATCCAGAAACCCCCCAGGTCCTGAGCATTCTAGAAGGTACAAGATGGCATTTGCCCAGTAGCCGTATAGATACAAAATAATGCCTTTTTAATTCCACTTTGTGACCACTGCCAACTGTCTTTGGTTATGTGAAGTATCTGGGCCCCAGGCAGGACTGGACTGAGAATCAAAATAGGCCCTGGCATTTCAGGTACACAAGAGGCCCATCAGCCCACATAGAGGCCCAAACAGCTCCCACCAGCCCACTAAATACTGACTTTCTATGGCACCTTATAGCAGCCCATCTGGCATTTGCCCTAACCCACAAATGGCCAGTCCGGGCCTGCTGGGCCCCATACAATATGGGCAAAACTACATGTACACTGCGCTTTTAATCACATTGATCATGCATCATGTTTTACTTATACTTTGTTAACAATTATTAATCACTGCAATGGAGAAGAATTCGGATGTTTGCATTTTGCTATGAGTTTGCATTGAAGATACCACACAAACATCTGTCCTTACAATCTAAAGAACCAGCAACAAGATTTGTTTTCTTTAACTTTTACTTTTGCAGTTTGCCAGACATCAGAAATTTGTCAATGATTACATTTTGTACTATGGTGGAAAACTGCAAGATTTCCAGCATTCCAAGTAAGTGCAGTACACTGAAGAATATTGTAAAGCTTAATAATATAAATATTTTATGCACACAATTAATTGTATTCACATCACCATTAGGGTGTGAACTTGAGGTAACAAAATGAAAAAAAAAAGTAGTACATGCACTCAATGAATAATGTGTTTAAACATTCTCTATGTTTTTAGTTATTTCTTGCACTAACAAGAAAATAAAACCACTTTTCACATTCTAACTTCCCTATCCTCCTTACTAATGTTTAAAAACAAAATAAGTCCACAGAGGAGGCCTCTTTAAAACAAGCTGCCCTTGAGTTCAGTGGGATAAACAAGACATTTTTTCATTACTTTATAATGAATGACAAAAAATCAAGAGAATATTGCTTTTTTGTAATTTAAAGAATTGGCAGAATACATTTTCAACACAGGTTCAATTGTGCACATTTTTAGAAAATGTATATATTGCCCATTAAAATGCATATAAATTAGAAGTTGATCAATACATTATAAATGTTGTGAGATCTTATCATATTCTTTGTTGTATTCTGTGTTGCCTTATCTCACAAACTAACAAATTTGTTCCCCACAAAATGACTTTTTTTGTGCGCTAGCAACTGCACACAGTAAAAATGTATTATAGCGAAAATGTACGGTAATAGCTATATATATATATATATATATATATATATATATATATATATATATATATATATATATATATATATATATATATACACATATATATATATATATACACATATATATATATATATACATAAAATATATACGCACGTGCTCCCAGGAGTTTTTGATTTTCAAGTCGACTCAACAAGCAGCTTAATGTCACAAGAACTTGACTGGTATGCGTATTCAATTGAATTTGCACCCTTTTATGTTGCGCATAGGCCCTAAATGTACAAAATCTTCAATTATTTTTATTTTTACTGCTGTTTTTATTTGCAGAGAAAGTAGTAAAACAGATTTGGATGTCATTCGAGAAAACCACAGATTCCTGTGGCAGGAAGAAGATGAGGAAGACATGACTTGGTATATGTGACTACACTAGTCATTCATTAACATTATTTAATTTTCTAATGCTGAAATTCCAGGATTGTCTAAAGGTATATACTCTAGTTCACCAGGAAACCGACTAACATTTTTTGTAGTTTGTGGCGTTACCAATGGCTCTTTTGCTAGGGACTGGGAATTGACACTTTGGGGGGTGCAGAACTTCATTCTACCTCATTCTATCAGGATGTCTGTAATGAGCAATTTTTTTGCAGGAACGTAACACCCCACTCTCTCATGCTAAATGAAACAGTGCAAGTTAGTTGCATTGCACTGAGGCTTATTAGGCAAGTAGTAAAGGCCCACAATTACATTGTTCATAGTGTGAATTGTATAGGCATCTGAAAATTGATGAACTATCTCATTCCGTAAAAGGGTTATTCACTCATGTAGACGTCCTTTTTTAAACATTTAAACAAAAAAAGAGAAATCAGCATTTGCATTGCATTTCGCTTATTCAACACATGCACACACCAGAAACCTTCAAATAACCTACCTAAAATTAGAAATATATACTTACATCAAAAATGTGTCACTACTCTGCCATTGTACAGGTCTGGTGCCCCACTCCTGACTTTTTTTTTTTGACAGGGAGAAGAAAATTGCAAAGAAATACTATGATAAATTATTCAAAGAATATTGCATAGCCGATCTTAGCAGATACAAGGAAAACAAGGTTTGTGGCCTTAAGATAATTTGTTGTCTAATAAACATCTGCAGTGTTCCCTGGTGAGCTAGCTTGCGGCATGAATCGCTCTTGTGGGAAAACGACAGCATTCTGTTTCAGTTTTTACTCTTACTTCAGTCTTGTCTTGAGCACTCCTTCCAAGAACCAGTTTCTTGCTATTAAAGTTGCTTTAAGAAAGCCTTAACATTAATAACAGTCTACAGGAATGGTATCTGTTATCCTTAATGCATTGGACCTGTGCTGATCTAGTTAAGGAATCTTTCTTTAAGAAGGAGAACCATGACTTAATGCTGTTAAAATGACGAAACATGAATCATAGGGTGTTTTCCATGTGTTTCCAGGGTGTTTTAATAGTTTATTTTAAAAGAACAGTGTAACTCACATCCACTGGGGGGTGCCAGTGTGAATATAATTGCACTCCTTCTCTCTGAAAAATACACCAGCCCATTGCATTCTCTTTTGCGTGCAGTGCCACTATCTCTGCTGATGTCATGTGTTGTCTTAAAGGACAAGGAAAGTTAAACTAAAGAAGTAGCTAGAAATGTTGTACATTATGTTTTGGACTTCTGTACAAGCCCAATGCAACCACAGCCTTTTGGCAGCAAAGATCTGTGTCTCCAGTAGCTCCCCAGTAGCCCCAGTAGCTCCCCATCTTTTTTTCAGCTGATTCACATGCTCTGTTCAGCTGTCACTTACTGAGCTTAGGGACCCACTCACAATATACAGTACACATAGAATAGAAATGTCACAATATAAGGCTGGTAAGTAATTAATGCAGATAATCACTACATGGTAGCACAGAAACCAATGCAACTAGCTTCAGAATTTAATAAAAATCAGCCCTGCAGCATCATCTTAAATTACAGACCAACCTCTTTTTCTGCTTGATAATTTGCACCAACCCCTAAGCTTAGTTTCTCAACAGCCGCTCAGAGCCCACTGAGCATGTGAGTGTCACAGACACTTTCCAAGATGGTGACCCCCTGTGACAAGTTTGAAATCCTGGAACATTGCTGATATTGATAAGCTGAAACTTTAGGCTGGTGCAATAAGTTCAGTATATAAAACATGATATTTTTAGTCCTAGTCAGTGGCATAACTAGAAATGCCTGGGCCCCACAGCAATTTTCAGGCCCCCAAAATGTTTAGAGATTGACCTGTTTTACCAATATTTATTGACAGTGTATATAAATTAGGGCCTCATGGGGCCCCTATACTTCCTGGGCCCCCCTGCAGCTGCAGGGTCTGCTTCTTCTGTAGTTACACCACTGGTCCTAGTTATTTTTAGGGTTTAGTTCTCCTATAAGGTAAGAGATTATATTCACTGGTAGGTGTATAACACATAGGGACTCAACAGTGATATGAGTTCTGTGTACTTTAAAGGGAAAATGCAACTGGCAAGTCAGTAAAAAAATTGTTTGTATATCTAGGAAGATTTCTGAAAATAACATTGCTATATTTTGAAGCTATCAGAATGATGGGAATCTCTGCTTTATATTACCTTGTATGAAAACTAGCTACACATTGTCATGCAAACACAGCCTAATCACTCAGTGCTTTATAACAATAGCCTTACCATTGGAATTCTAGTATATGATGCACAAAGTACAGTATAGTAAGAAGTTTTTTTAATTATAAATTAAAATTTTCAAACTCTTCCTGGCTCATTCACAAAGGTAACTTTCTGGTTTGAATAAACCAATATAAAATGTAAAACATTTTGCTTGGGCAGACAAATGACCCTTGTAATGTAATTTAGTATAGTAAATGAACCCTTGCATTCATATACTAATATATGTATGGCTTTTGCTTTTGTTTCATAACAGTTTGGGTTTCGATGGCGAGTGGAAAAAGAAGTTATCGCTGGAAAAGGTAGCATTTCATTACAAAGTCTGGAAATTTGTTGAAATGTATGTATAGTAATTGAATAATAAACAAGGGTGTTTAAGATTGGAACATTTTTAGCAAACAATGATGAGTAACGCCAAGCTGATCTCTCCCCGATATGCCCACATTGAGGTGGGCGATATCGGGCTAGTCCGATCGTGGGCCCATGCAGAGATGCGCCCGCGATCCGACTGGCTTTTTTTAACCTGCCTGATCGAGATCTGGCCCACTTTCAGACAGCTATCGATCAGGGAAGCCCGTCAGATGGCCCCACACACAGGCCAATAAACTGCCGACTCAGTCTGCCGGCAGCTTTTATCGGCCCGTGTATGGGGGCATTAAGGTCTGATACAGATGCTTGTATGAGTAAATACAAGGTTTGATCCTAGGATATCAAAAACAACTTTGTACAAGTATGGGATCTGTTATTCGGAAACCCATTATCCAGAAACCTCCAACTTACAGAAAGGCCATCTCTCTATCTTGCCATTTTATCCAAATTAAAAAAAATATTTTTTTTCTCTGTAATAATAAAACAGTACCTTGTACTTGATCCAAACTAAGATATAATTACTGTTTGTTGGAAGCAAACCAGCCTATTGGATTTACTGCCGGTTTTGATGGCCTTGCTCACCTAGGCCCCGCGGTCCTATCGCCTTCCGGCACTATTTATATATACAAATTGAAAAAAAATTAACCCCCGGCACTCCAACATACAGCCCCCTGGGAAACCTATTTTTGCACAACTGAACTGTAACTCTATTAAAAAAAAAGACACTTTTAGTTACAAAGTTTGTACAAAATATGCATAAGCTGACGCGCCCGTCAAGGCAGCGTCCATGCGTCAGTGAAAAGAGTGCTGGGGTTACATTTTTTTGGCAGTTAATATGTGGTCACTTATAAAAGGAGCAAATAGATAAGTATTATGGTCTGGATACCCTGCAAAGCAGATATAAGATTCACTCTCAGTCTCACAGAAACAATGCAATGCAAAGCATTTTCCAATCTAATACCACTTTCCTCTGATTGGCATATAATGCAGAGCACAAGCAGAATTGCATGCTGATAAATCAAAAACATGTTAGAAACGGCATTTTTAATTGCATTGAGGGGCTGCATCAGAATCTGGAAAGCATTATTTGCTTCATACACGGCCACTAATAAAGTTCATAATGCTGATCAATTTTAAATGGGAAATAATTTCCAAATGATTTTCAAAAGTACAAGTAGTTCAAGGCAAAAATTATAATGCATGAACTAGGGATAGGCAGAATAGACACGTGCATCAATATATTGCTTCAATCTATGCTATAATGACAGCTGTTATATTTCAGCATAAGTATTAAAATAGCAGTCCTCATTCACATTCTTCCATAAACCAGGGAATGTCTCAGCACTCCCTCATTCTGCAGAGTTGAAAACAGCAGTGTAGCCTACATTGCCTAATTATTTCTCTGTTGGTAGAATGTCCCTTGCACCAGGGCTTTTAAAGCCTGTGCCTTTCTTTGTTTCTCATCAGTGATTTCATTTCACCCAATTTGGTACGATTGATATTACACTAGCAGTTTTATTTCTCTTGTCTTCCTCTATGCATCACCTTTAAGTTAACCTTTCGTATGTTATAGAATGGCCAATTATAAGCAACTTTTCAATTGCTTTCCATTATTTAGTTTTTATGGTTTTTGAATTATTTCTGACTTTCCTGCTTTCAAATGGGGGCACTGACCCCATCTAAAATATAATGCTCGCTAAGACTTCAAATGTATTGCTATTGCTACATTTTATTACTCCTCTTTCTATTCAGTCCCTCTTCTATTCATATTCCAGTCTCTTATTCATGTCAGTGAAGATCCAAATTATGGAAAGATGCTTTATCCAGAAAACCCCAGGTCCCAAGCATCTGGATAACAGGTCCCAATCCTGTATATATAATTGGGACTGGTCAGATATCAGCAAGATGTGATTGATATTGGGAAGGCTTGATAAACCCCATTGGGAGGGGAATGCATCAGGGCATAGAAGCAGCCCTGCAAGACACCCCATGTAATGCCATCATTAGACTGGTGACTAAATGAACTGATTGTGGTTCACCTTTAAGTTAACTTTTAGTATATTATAGAGTGGCCAATTCTAAGGAAATTTTTAATTGGTCTTCATTATTTATTTTTTATAGATTTTTAATTATTTTGCCTTCTTCTTGTGACTTTCCTGCTGTCAAATGAGGGTCACTGACCCTATCTAAAAACAAATGCTTTCTAAGGCAATCGCTACATTTTATTACTCGTCTTTCTATTCAGGCCCTCACTTATTCATATTCCAGTCTCTTATTCAAATCAGTGCATGGTTGCTAGGGGAATGTGTACCCTCGCAACCAGATCGCTGAAATTGCAAACTAACTCTAGAACCCCAAATAATAAAAAATGAAAAACAATTGCAAATTGTCTCAGAATATCACTCGCTGAATCAGTCAAAGGTGAACAAACCCTCAAGGGACCTAAAGTATCTTGCAGACTCCGCTTTGCTACCCAAAGTTTGGTTCAGAGCCACATGTTTTGCCATTTTTAATCACTATGTTTAATTATAGGTAGGTTTTCACATCTTTTAGTCAGATCATGCAGACGCCATCTAAACTGCATGGGTCCCTCAACGTTATTTGTAAGTCACACTGAAGCAAAGTGACTTTTCTAAGCCGCCGAGCAAAAACATTTTCACAGCCCCCTAACCCATTATCTCTGCCCTCCACAACACCCTGTGGTGTGGGTGCAGGCATGGCAGGTGTAGGGTAAGTCAGTATTTACTGGGGCCACCTTCTCCACCACTGTGGGGGTCTGCCACAGTTTAACTGTGTCGAGCTTAAGTTGCTAGGAAAACACATGTTGTGGTTTATCTAGTGGCAATCTCCCTTTGTCCCTGAAACCAAAATAAAATTTCAGCCTTTAAAGGACAATGAATGTTATGTGCAGCACTGCAAATAATAAGTGCTATGTAAGATTAACGTTTGTACTTACCAAAAAAAAAAAGGTGACACAAATGTTGAACAAAGGTTAATCTTTAAACGGAATCTTTAGGATGGTGTATCATCATTTGAGGTTGTAAAACACCTCTAAGCGTAAATCACTTACTAAGACAAAAAACAAGAAAACACAGTCAGCAAGCTCCGAGTAGCACCTTCAGCAAGATAAAATCTGCTGCTAGAAGGGAATATTTGGGTACATTTTCCCCATTGCTGTGTAATTTGCAGATTTGCAAGGGTGAGACTCAAGAAATCTACCCGATCTGCAAGAATTTTTCTTGTGCTCTATTGTTGACCGCACTTATATTGTTAATGCGCTGCTGAGAGAACGCTAGATACCAGATACAAACATAACCACATTACAAAATAAGCCTTTTTTTAAGAATAAAATTAACTTTTTTAATTCAGTGTGAACATGCCCAAGAGTTTATCAGCATTTTATTAATAAACTAGTACTACGCAGATTTTTATTTCTTTTAATTTAGAAGTTAACCAGCAAAATAAAGTATTTCTACCTACTTAATATCTCTCTCTCTCTCATTCTCTCTCCCTCTCTCCTTCTCCCCCTATACATGTACTTGGCACATCCTAAACAGGGGAATTAACTGTTTTAGGGAGCCTGTGGGCTGCTAATGGAAATTTTGGAGTTTTGAAGTAATTTTCAGTTCCCTTGTTTATATTAATGAATAGGAAGTAGTTGCCATGTGAGGAAGGGGGGTTCTGACTGTTACAGTTTTTACGAGAAGACTGGAAGTGAAAACTTGCCCTGCACCATTAGCCATTAGGTTTTTAGGCTGTGGGCATTACATTGCGTATAGTGGGGAAACAGAAAGCCATTGTTTAACTTTCTGTACTGTATGTGATGCGCATGTTATAAAAATGGCTTGTATGTCCTGTTAGAGAAACTGGTTTTATATACTTCTACAGAATATTACTAAAAGGTAAGTTTGGGTTTGAAAGCCACTGCTATATCATCCATTATTGTTGCGAGAACTCACCCATTGATGATTTTGAGAGGAAGGGATTCTTCTATTTACAAAAATTCACTGGCTTATTTGCTGCGCTCTGGTACCAGACTGCTCCCCTTTGTCAGTAGGTCAGGTACCGTCAGCCATCAGCCATGCTGATTCACATGACAGGGATTGTTCACCTTTACATTAAAGGGGTTGTTCACCTTTGAGTTAACTTTTAGTATAATGTAGAGAGGGATATTCTGAGACAATATGCAATAGTTTTTCATTTTTTATTATTTGTGGTTTTTTAGTTATTTAGCTTTTTATTCAGCAGCTCTCTAGTTTTCCGTTTCAGTAATCTGGTTGCTAGGGTCCAAATTCCCCTAGCAACCATGCACGGATTTTAATAAGAGACAGGAATATGAATAGGAGAGGCCTGAATAAAAAGAAGAGTAATAAACAGTAGCAATAACAATACATTTGTATCCTTACAGAGTATTCGCTTTTTATATGGGGTAAGGGACACCCACTTGAAAGCTGGAAAGAGTCTGAAGAAAAAGGCAAATAACTATAAAAAAATAATTGAAAAGTTGCTTAGAATTGGCCATTCTATATCATACTAAAAGTTACCTTAAAGGCAGTGGCAGAATTACCGGGGCTGCGATTGGGCCAGGGCCCGTCCCCTCATGGCCCCCTGGCAGCTCACGCCCACTGAATACAGGCTGATAATGGCTTACTGGTGGTGGCGTATCCCGCGACAGTGCCTGCCCCCCTCTAGTTACGTTACTGCTTAAATGTCAAGCCTACATTTTCCTACCATGTATATAAGTTGGGCATATCTTCCCCACCAAAGCCACATCATTTGTATTGTATATAGTGCTCCATTATTTGCCAGCACCATCGCATTTTCCTAAAACAACACATCATCGGTAACATTGAGACTTGTATGCTGTTCAGAATGCAGGTTTACATAGGTAAAACATACTTTGATACAACGTTCTGCTGGGGTTGAGCATTGTAAAGCTGAGCTCAGAAAAGGTTACTAGGAGAAAAAATAGGATCAGCCAGCTAGAGTTTCTATGGGAACCAGCAATACTACCTCTTCATTGGCTGTTAGACTGAAGGGTATGTTTAGTAATCTGAGAAGAACTAAGCATGCTCATGAGACAACAGCCAAAGCAAACTCCTGAGGGAGGTGGCTGAGGGGTTAGAGGAGTAGACGGATTTCTAAGTGATTATGGGGATGCTGCAAACTTACTGTTAACCTTTTAGTAGCAGTTATCTGAAGATTTCAAAGATTTTCAAATCTTGTGTGCAGTTTTTAATGTGGCAGTTGTATCCTCTGCTTTGGTGACTACATTTTACCTATTCTTTTAGTACAGATTTGTACTGATATTCACATTAACATTATGGGCACACGCTTCCTTTGTATTCTCACCTGTACTGTTCTCATATCATTGTTATGCTCATTTGCAATGTTATTAGCTTTGCTAAAAAGAGTATTGAAAAGAAACCACGAGTCAGACCAGTAGAACAAGACTGCTGAATGGAAATCCCGTGACACATAAAAAAGCAATGTTTGTGGTAATTAAACAGAACCACAAGTATAGCTCAAGGAAACCAAAATCTGATAAATGTGCATTGTATTAAACTGAAAGAAGATAGTTTCATTTAGGAATTCAGTTATTCCTTAAGTCTCTCCTTTAAGATGGATCGACTGTATACTGAGCAACTTTTTCATTCTTTATTTTTTTTTTGCATTCTTTAAATTATTAGCCTTCTTTTTCTGCCATTTTACAAAGGGCATAAACTCAAGGGATGAAAACATAATTATACCTTTTTATAGATCCGTAGTAAGGTCTCATCTGGAGTATGCAGTGCAGTTTTGGACTCCAGTCCTTATAGCTGGCCATAGACGCAAAGATTTTTGAAAGATCCAATGGTTATCGTGGGATGATCGTTTTAAATGACAGATGTGTCCAACCAGTGCAACTAAACTGGTTAGAGGGATGGAAGACTTACATTATGAGGGGAGACTGTCCAGGTTGGGGTTGTTTTCTCTGGAAAAAAGGCGATTGCGAGGGGACATGATTACACTTTACATTACATTAGAGGACATTATAGACAAATATCAGGGGACCTTTTTACCCATAAAGAGGATCATTGCACCAGAGGCCATCCCTTCAGACTAGAAGAAAAGGACTTTCATTTGAAGCAGCGTAGGTGGTTCTTCACAGTCAGGTTGTGGAATGCACTGCCGGGTGATGTTGTGATGGCTGATTCTGTTGATGCTTTTAAAAGGGGCTTGGATGATTTTTTGGACAGACATAATATTAAATGCTATTGTGATACTAAACGCTACAGTTAGGGGCCGATTTACAAAATTCACGTGAATAGATCGAAGTTTGATCGAATTCGATCGAATTTCAATCGTAGGATTTATTCGTTTGGTCAAATATGTGAATTTTGGCATATTCGATTATTGAATAGGGAATGGTCAAACGATCAAATACATTCGAGTAGAGTTGAATGAACGAATATTCGATCATTCGAACAGTGAAGGATTTCAATTTAAAAGTTTATTCGATTGCCTACTTCGGCAGATTGGACCTACCGAATTGCAATAGAAGCCTATTGGAGCACTCCCATAGGCTTCTGAGGCTAAGTCCTGATCGAATAGGATTCGTACGATCGAAGTCTTCGATCGTTCGAATCATTCGTTCAGTCGAATGATTTATTCAACTGATCGAATAAATTTGTATTCGATCGTCAAATATCGAATAACAGGTAGCCTAGAACTATTCGATTAACATTCGAAAATCGAATGCTAATCGAATATCGAGTAGAAACAAATTTTTTGGGGGGAATAATAGTAAATTTGTCCCTTAGTATAGCTATGGGAATATGGTTTGTGTGAAAGTGTGTAGGGGTGTGTGTATGCTGGGTTTTAATTTGGAGGGGTTGAACTTGATGGGCTTTGTCTTTTTTCAACCCAAATTAACTATGTAACAGAAAATTTTATCTGGCTGATGCTGTAGTGGTCATTGAAGCTTTTCCAACCCTTGTGCCTCATGTAGCCTCGCTTCTCCTGTTGCACATTTGCAACATCACTCTTTCACTCACTTTTTCATCTCAAGACCTTATATTGCTATAAAAGCATGTATTGATCAGCTGAAGAGACCACATATATATAATGACATATGTTGTGTGGACTTCTATCCTTCTTGTCTGGCCCCTATAGCAATGCTTATTCCACCCTCAATTAATTTCTTTGTCTTGATCTTTTTTTTCTTGTACTGTATAATCTGCATTCCACGATTTATCCACTGAGGGTCGGACTAGGCCAGAAAAAAGAATCAGGAAAAAACCCTATGGTCAAACCCTATGGTCCCCCCCCCCAGCCCTCTGATCTCCCTCCCTCGACATGATCGGGCGAGGGTGGTGGGGTCCCCTGGGGCATTAGCCCTGGTGAGCCCTGCACCCACCATTCTGACCCACTACATGACATTTGCTAATACATCTCAACCTCTCTATGGCATTTACTGTACATAATTCAACAGCTTTTCCATGACTTCCTTTTACCATCTATTTTCTGGCTGAAACCTCCTCAACCATTGATCTGTCAATTATATCTTCTTGGACAGCTTTTCTTCTCACTGTCCACAGCATCCCATGACCAGTGTTATGGGTTCAAAGC
>CM044443.1:32266375-32277769 GCA_024363595.1 Xenopus borealis | reverse complement strand
AGTAGGCTGGTGACACACATGGAAATTGTGAGGAGATTAGTTGGCAAACAACAAATCTCTCCTTTGGGCGATTAATCTTCCCGCTAGCTGTAATGTGAATCGCCGGTGGGATGGCATACGAAGTACTCTGGTTTTCTGAAGTTGCCTCATGAGGAAAATTTGTGTGACTTCGGAAAACATATGCCATCCAACCGCTGATTCACATTGTATCTGGCGGGAAGATTCGTCGCTGAAGAAGAGGAGATTTGTCGCTTGGCAATTAATCACCCCACAATAGCCATGTGTGTCACCAGCCAACTATTCTGAATGTTATAGTGGTAGAAATAATCAATGGCAAAGCATTCCAGGGTGTGATGAACGTCTCCTAGTTTTTAAAAGCCACCACCTCTAGGTAAAGGGGGTTGTTATTTGTAATCAAATGTTTAAACATAGATAAGCTGTACCTGCAAAATGTGCTGCTACAGATAAAGTCACAAAGGACTTTAGGTGTCTTGATTGCCTTGGGGAAATTTGTAGAAGGCATGAGAAAATATCAGTAATAATCATTTATACTATTAATTGGGTCTCATTAACTTATCTGATAAATGGCTATTCAGGTGGAGGCCAGAGTGCTAAATACAGCCACTCCAGCTACATAAGGGTGAGGCCAGACGGGGAGATTTGTTGCCTGGCGACTAATCTCTCCGAACCGCTTCCCCCTGCCTTCCAGCTGATTAATGAAGAATCGCCAGCACCTATTCACACGCATCACTGCGCTTTCCCGAAATTGCCTAAGGAGGCAACTTCGAGCGACTTCAGAAAGTGCGTGTGAATAGGCGTAGGCGATTCTTCATTAATTAGCTGGAAGGCAGGGGGAAATGGTTTGGGGAGATTAGTCGCCCCAAAGAAGAGGCAATTAGTCACCAGGCGACAAATCTCCCCAAATCTTCTCGTTTTGCCCAACCCTTAAAAAGATAGTTTTCTTATCACTAGGAAATGTGTCTGCGAGCTATTTTGTGTTTATTCTTGTGACATTCTGACAAGGGAAGGAAAATGTCACCTGGAACATTGCACAAGTCACAAATTCAAATTTCAAAAGCTCACATTTTTGAGATTAATTAAGCACGGAAAAATGTAATTAAAAAATTCAGCATCTAGAAGCTGCTGAGTTCATGAACAAGTCAATGGGACCTGGTAAAATGTAAGTTTTTTTGTTTGTTTTTTCAAAATTACATTTTTTTTTTGAGAATTTGTAGACCCATTGAAAATGATGAGTAGAATATGAATTTGATGCTCTCGAGTTTCTTTTTTTCATTGAGTGCTTTATGTTTGAATTTTGTAATACATAAGCAAACATTCGAGTTTATTCAAATTTTGAGATTATTCAGATTATTTTTTAAATAACTCTAAGGGTTTTTTTTATGAAAATCTGAACTTTTCTGTTTTGTTTTTTAAATAAAAAAAGTCAGACCGAACTAGAATCCATGTGAATGCTAAATGATGTGCCGCAGTTTCTATTGCTACAAATGAGCAGTGGTTTGCACATACCTCCTTCAGATATCAGGAGTGTTAAGAAAATGTTTCATTACTGGCTGTTGTAGGTACATGGCTACATACAATTGCTTTTAACTTCCTCTGTTTTTGTTATTTGATAGAAAAGGGGATAAGGTCACAATATAAATAGTGACACAGCTTGATATTTTATCTTGTCATTATTATTGCATTGATTTATAAAGCACAAGCATATTCTTCCTCGCTTTTTCTTATGAATATAAAGCAGTTGACCTACAGACAATCTATTACAGTAGATAATGAGCGCTCTGATATCCCAGCACAAAGAAAACAATAACAATATGACAGCTGATTTGTCCTAAGTGTTGCACCTTGTGTGAGAGATAATTAACTTTATGTAGTCAGTTGTTCCTTCATAGTGTTTTAATAAAAAAATTAATAGGAGACAATGGCAGGATTTTTTTTATATCACATTACCCCGTTGGAGTGCTGAAAAAGCTGGCATATGTTGGATAAATAACCTTGTGAGGAGGATATTACCAAGCTGCATATTAGCACTCAGTACTCAGGCTATTGTGATTTTTCTTTCTAACTGGGGCCATTACAGATGACAAATGGAAAAATTATTTTTGTTTGAGCTTTTATGGTATACCATAGGTTGTGTTGCAGTCATTGCTACTACAACCAGACATTAACACGATGCCAATAACTCAAAGGAGCAAATATTTTATCAATACATTGGATATACAGGTATGAGACCTGTTATCCAGAATGCTCGTTACTTGGGGTTACCTTAAGTCTACTAGAAAACCATTTAAACAATAAATAAACCCAATCGGCTGGTTTTGCCTTTAGTAAAGATTAAGGGGCAGATTTACTGAGGGTCGAATTTCGAGGGTTAAAAAACCCTCAAATTCGACCATGGGAATAGTGTGCGAAGTAAAATACGTCGAATATCGAATTTGAAGGATTTTACAGCAATTCCATTGGTCGAACGATCAATTTTTTTATTCAATCAAAAATAATGAAACCCAATTCGGTGGCTTTGATCTGGCGAACTAGGCAGTCAAAAAAAATTTGAAGGGGAAGTAATTCGACTGTCGAATATTCGGATAGATTTTTATTTGAATCATTCGATTCGATCGAATTTTCAAATTTCACTGGTCGAAGTGGTCTTCAAAAATCGAACTTCGAACCCTTCGTGTGAATTTAGTAAATCTGCCCCTTAGTATTTCCTAGCATGGATCAAGTACAATGTAATAATTATAATGGAGTCTATGGGAGACATCCTTCCTGTAATTCGGAGCACTCTGGATAATGGGTTTCCGGATAATGGATCTCATACCTGTATTCATATATGTAAGCTTGGACTTGTCTATTGAATCTAAAAAAAAAAACCTTTGATGCCAAGTAGAAAGGAAAATGGTTCCTGGCCAATGTAGAAAGTCTGGATGACCAACTAAAATTTCATTTGTCTATATCCATCTACGGCCTTTGCTCACCAGTGGCATTCTGAGAAGGCATTGAAGTTGATGCTGAATATACAACACACACAACTAAGAATCTACATCAATTATACAGAACATTTGGCAAGGGCGTTTTCATGTTAAGGGGTCCCCTTTGGAAGTACTTACAAATAGTAGGGATGCACCGAATCCAGGATTCGGTTCGGGATTCGGCCTTTATCAGCAGGATTCGGCCGAATCCTTCTGCCTGGCCGAACCAAATCCGAATCCTAATTTGCATATGCAAATTAGGGCCAGGGAGCTAAATCACGTGACTTTTTGGCACAAAACAAGGAAGTAAAAAATGTTTTCCCCTTCCCACCCATAATTTGCATATGCAAATTAGGGTTCGGATTCGGTTCGGTATTCGGCCAAATCTTTCAGGAAGGATTCAGGGGTTCGGCCGAATCCAAAATAGTGGATTCGGTGCATCCCTACCAAATAGTGAATTAAAAGTGCACAATCCATTGTGCCTGGGACATATAAGAGTTAAATTCCCTGGTGTATATGCACCTCATTGACACAGTCATTGTGTTTCTCAGTACAAACTGCTGAGTCCTTGAAAATGTACTGGGAAGGGAATAAAGCAAACTACTATATCAGACATCAGCAACACACAAATGGAACAAAGTCTAACACTTACTAACGTATGTAAAGCTCTGATTATATATCAAAGGATGTTTGCCCTAGATGTCTGCAAAGCTTTCATAACAAAAAAATATATATTCTGCATACTCCTATTCCTGATATTGCCGTGATGCATGAAATTTGACGCAAGAAATAATACAAATAAAATATAGGATCAGGGGAAAAGCACAAGATGCATGGGATTTCTCACCCGTGAGATGAATCAAGAAAAGTGAGCTTTAGATAAATCTGCCACTTCAAGGCAAATATACAAGCTGTTATTATGGTATATTAAATTCGGATCAATCCATAATGATATGGGGATATATTATAGGAAATTATGAATTTAACTGAATTAGTGGGATTGAGAAAAAAATATTCTCCACTAGACTCCACTAGAAAATCACATGCATTTAGGTTCAAAAATATATTAAATGGAAAAAGAAAAACATTGCCCATGGCCATCCATGAATTCAATAGCTCTTTGCCATTCTAATAATGATTCCCTATATTTACCCAATTATGGATTTTTTTTGATTTCTATGATCTGTAAACTTGCTGTTGTTTTAAACAACAATGAATGATGCTTACAATGTTCCTTTAAAGGAGAAGGAAAGTGATTTTATGCTTGAGGGTGCCAAAGTTAGGCACCCCCTAGTGACTACTTTTACCTACCTGATACCCCGAGCTGGTGCTCCCATCAGCTGGAAACTGCAGCGGTCCAGGGTTCTTCTAGCGAGCTCCACGCAGAGATCAACCTCCTCTTGCTTTGATTTCAAATCGTATACGCAGCAAAGCGTTAAAGTTCAGCTATCTGCTCTACTGCGCATGCGTTGCACTGAGAAGATGCGGAAGCAGGAAGTTGACCTCTGCATGGTGCTCACTAGAAGAACGCCGGACCGGTTCGGTTTTTGGTTTTACCGCCCAGGTAGGTAAAAGTAGTCACTTGGTGGTGCCTAACATTTAGAACCCCCAAGTAAAAAATCTCTTTGCTTCTCCTTAAGGGTTTAGTACTCAAGTATTTTAATACACAAGTATTTAAAGTACATTTATAAAGCTTTAATCTGTCTCTAGGTCAATTTTCCTGTGGAAACAAGCACTGTGATGAAAAAGAAGGCCTTAAGAGTTGGGAGGTGAATTTTGGATATATGGAACATGGCGAAAAGAGAAATGCCTTGGTGAAATTAAGTACGTTAATTTCAAATTTAACCTTCCAATGCTTTTAACATAATAGGACATATATGCATTTAATAATTGAAATCCATCTTTACATTCCATATATATAGACTGGTATGTTAAAGCTTGTCATGCAGTTTGTTGTGCATTCTTTCTCCAATCTGTAGTGCATCAGTAGAATTGTACCTATTCCTGTATTTTAGCAAAGGAAATACAAAATCAGAGATAACATACGTAGCTAATGCAAAGAAAAGAAAAATAAATAGGACAGTGGTAAGTATGGACATGAAGGAAGGAGCAGATTGTTAAAATGAATTGCTACAAGCAGATGCAGCAATAGTAAAGGAAAAGCTGGAGGGAGGTAAATGTAAGTAAGCAACTGGCATGGACAACAGCATAGAATAAGGATCCTGTAAGCATGTTAGGGAAATGGTATTGGGGAGGGTACTTAAACCTTGAAGAAAAAAAAGATGGGATGTTACAGACACAGCACATTAAAAATACAAGCAGATTTGAGCACAAACCAACCTGGTGATACTTAGGGGGTGATAATTGTGAGGTTTTTTATACCTCGAATAAACTCATAACTGAAATGTTTTCTAATTTATGAAAAAACTTGCATCAATGAATTTGGTGTGAAAAAACCCAAATGCTTGAATTAATTGAGCTTTCCTCGGAAAGAAAAATTCGAATTGCTCAAATAAATCGAGTTTAAGAGTGAAACCCACCAATAAAAACCCAAATATCTTTAAATGGTTCAAGGGACCTCTGCCATTGAATTCAACATTATTATTATTATTATTATTAATAAAAATAATAATAATAAAATTTATGTAACATCAACTTATTGCACAGCACTGTAAAGTAAATGTGTTTATACAACTAAATCACATGAATTACATACATAGAACATATGGAGTTACTGTACATATATCGCAACCAATACCAGTACAAAAGGTAAGGAATACCCTATGCAAAATGAGCTTACAATCTAAAGGGAAAACACTGTAACAAGTTTGAAGTCCTGGATCATTGCTGCTATTGACATGCTGAAACTTTAGGCTGGTGCAATGAATTAAGTTTATAAAACATAGCATTTTTAGCCCTATTCATTTTTAGACTTTCTTTGTCCTTTAAGGAAAAATAGCCATAGCAGCTGTGTGAAAGTCTTGTGCGCACATGGACCGAAAAGTTGGCAAATAATAAATTGTGCAGTCTGTGCTATGAAATTGTTTCTATTTTCATTATAGGGCTTTGTCCTGAATGCTCGTACAGACTGAATTTCCATTACAGGCAAGTTGATTGTATGTTCACTTTTTGCCAAGATACTGCATTCTGTTGTTACTTGGAACCAAATGCACAGTGCTAGCTCAGCAAATATTTTTTAGTTTTTTTAGTTCTTAGTAAGCTTTTCACCATTCTGGTAATGTGTGTAGCTATCATACAAGAACAGATACATGAAGATATTTCTTTTGATGATGATAATTTTGAATGCGCAAAGCTGACCTGATATCGCCACAAAGGCCATGATCGAGACCATTTAAAGCAACCAATTATAAATGTATTTATAAATTTCCCTTTTCTCAGAGCTTCATGAATTCATGTTGTTAGCAAAACAAACCTGTTTGATTTATTTAAAGTATAAAGGTTTTTAGTAAATTTAAGTTATGAAGATCCAAAATACAGAAAGACATCAGGTCTCAAGCATTCTGTATAATACCTGGACACCAAATTAATAGGGTTTTTGGATTAACACAAACCAACCAACCAGGCTTTTACAATGATTCATCAAGTGTTGATCATGATGCAACACCTTGCTTTGCAAGAAAAACTCTGGTTTTGGTTGTTTTAGCGTTTTGTTTTAGAAAATTTTTAAAACCATTGTCTAAAAACAGTTTTGAATATCACCCAAGTGATTTAAAGGGAGAAATCTAAAGGTTTGAGATCTGAGGGAAAGTACTAAAATAGTATGGTCCGTTCGGTGACCATTAAAGTTGAGTTGAAAAAAAAAAAGTATCTTGGAAAACTCTGCTTTCATTGTTGTAGGAATTTATGACTATTATCACTATAATTAAGGTTCAGATGTGCTTTGTAGTTATTGCCATATACCTTGTTCTTTATGGGTACTAATGGACTTAAACCACGCCAATAGATGTGTTCCAACTGTGGACTTGAGACTTCAGGCAATGAACAGAACATGCCAAGTATATGGAGACTAATAATTTGTTTACCCATGTGACTGTACTTCATTGTTTATTAGATCACTTTGTGTATTTGTACTTTCAAAAGCAGCTTTTGACATAAATAATGTACACCATTAGTCAAAATAAGGTACACCTCAAGACAGCCAAGACAGTAAAGTTCTTAATTGACTGTCCTTGGCCTAGCCCTAGAGAGACATTTGCAGTCAACTGAATCAGAGTTACCCAGCTGGTTTGCACTGCATAATGACTGCATATTTTCCCCAGAATTACATGCCAACATTGCCCTCAAGTTGGGCCATTTTAATGTCTGCATTTTATCCCAGGTTTGCCTGTTGGCATTGTCATTTATGTCTCTTCCACTGGCAGAAATAGGCTTAGCATTAGGCTTCTAGGCCTGCCCAACATTTGTTCACATGGTCCAAGGAATGACGGGATGTTAAAGGGATCCTGTCATGGGAAAAAAAAATTATTTTTTTAAAATGCATCAGTTAATAGTGCTGTTCCAGAGGAATTCTGCACTGAAATCCATTTTCTCAAAAGAGCAAATAGATTTTTTAATATTTCATTCTGAAATCTGACATGGGGCTAGACATTTTGTCAATTTCCCAGCTGCCCCTGGTCATGTGACTTGTGCTCTGATAAACTTCAATCACTCTTTACAGCTGTACTGCAAGTTGGAGTGATATCACTCCCTCCCTCCCCCCCCCCAGCAGCCTAACAAAAGAACAATGGGAAAGTAACCAGATAGCAGCTCCCTAACACAAGATAACAGCTGCCTGATAGATCTAAGAACAGCACTCAATAGTAAAACCCATGTCCCACTGTGTTCCATTCAGTTACATTGAGAAGGAAAAACAACAGCCTGCCAGAAAGAAGTTCCCTCCTGAAGTGCTGGCACAAGTCACATGACCAGGGGCAGCTGGGAAACTGACAAAATGGCTAGCCCCATGTCAGATTTCAAAACTGAATATTAAAAAATCTGTTTGCTCTTTTGAGAAATGGATTTCAGTGCAGAAGTCTACTGGAGCAGCACTATTAACTGATGCATTTAAAAAAAAACATGTTTTCCCATGACAGTTTCCCTTTAAATACTTCATTAACTCAACTACACCTATTAGGAGTATTGTTTACCATATTTGATCCGTTATTTTAATGCAGTATTTCCTTTATTTTGTCTATTATCTGCATAAGCCTATGCAAATATGGTGGTGTCTAACACACTCAACACGCGTGCATTAATATAAATACTCACATATGTGCATGTAGTTATGTAAGTTTGACTAGAGACGATAGTCCATTGAGTTCAACAAACCACAGGTTACCATACTGATAAACAAGAAGAAAGCAAACAAAAAGGAAAAAAAAACAGTGCTGGAATTTCTAATTATCTTTCAACAAAGTCAATTCCTCATCCAAATATGGTGATTTTTTAGTACCAGGTTATATTAAGAGAATCTTAGATCTGTATCATCCCACATTCCTTCACAGTTGACAACAGGAGCAGTATTGCCAAACTTTATGTAATGTTATCGACCAATAGTAAAGAAACATTCACCTATCAGCCCGTAACCTGTGTTTCCAGTATGCTATTAAAGAATTGTTCTTTTGCATTTATAGGAGGCGAGAAGTTCAGCCGACTACTAAAAAAAGGAAAGCAAAAAAAGAAAAAGAAGAATCCTCTAGGAAAAAGAAGAAAGCATCCCATTCTCAAAAGAACACACACACTAAAGGTGGAAATATAATTGACCCTTATAAAGGGGTTGTTCACCTTTATATTAACTTTTACTATGAGGTAGAGAGTGATATCCTGAGACCATTTCCAATTTTTTTTTATTATTTGTGGTTTTTGAGTTATTTAGCTTTTTATTCAGAAGCTCTCCAGTTTGCAATTTCGGCAATCTGGTTGCTTGGGAACAAATTACCCTAGCGACCATGCACTGAATTGAATGAGAGACTGGGAAATGAATAGTAGAGACCTAAACAGAAAGATGAGTAATAGAAAGTAGCAAAATCAATGCAATTGTAGCCTTACAGAGCATTTGTTTTTTAGATGAGTTCAATTAAACTATAAAAAAAAGAAAAACATGAAGTCCAATTGAAAAGTTGCTTAGAAATAGCTATTTTATAACATATTAAAAGTTATCATAAAGGTGAATCTCACGTCAAAGTATATTTTTTAAAATGTGATTTAAGTTGAGTTATTGAGATGTACTGAATATATTCCGAATTTTTGCCTAATTGTAAAAATGTGAGCAATAAGGAGCAACGATCTTTCTTACACACAAGTACAGCTTGTAATTGAGGGTATGTGGCAGAGTTCAACCTTGGCATCAGCATTCAAATAGGCAATTTGGTTCAGATAGTAGAGGTAGAGTAGAGGTCTCTGTGAATCAATGATCCCTATCAACAAGAGCTAAACAATTCACAGTTAACTGGGTAGTTTTGCAAGCAAGTACTGGACCATATTTGCAGATTAATTGCAAAGACTCATGCGTGTACAGTTACACTGGTATGGGATCCGTTATCCGGAAAACAGTTATCCAGAAAGATCCCTATTAGGTTTAATAATAAATTATTTTTAGTACTCTTATAGGATGGAGATCCAAGTAATGTAAACACCCCTTATCTGCAAAACCCCAAGTCCCGAACATTCTGGATAACACGTCCCATACCTGTGTTATTATTATAGATGCATTATGAACAAGAACATGCAGTCTCTCATATCCATGGATCAATGTTCCCTCTAATACAAAATGTTGTTTTCCTGAAAAAATTCTTTTTGCCGATGACAATTTGTTGTGTGTGCCTGCCTCAAAATTTGTGTATGAGTGCACACCTTTGAGGGAACATTGCCATGGTTTATGTTCATCTGTCACTGGCAGAAAAACAAAAACTCTGCTATAAATTGCATGGAAAGGTAACGGATAAAGTCCATATAGTAACCAGATCTCATGAACATTCATAGCACTGATGTCCGCAAAAAGATCCTTCTGTTGTTATATTGTTTATCTGACAGGTAAACTGAAATCCACTTTTATATGAAAATCATGCAAGGGTGTCCATATAATCTGAAATAGAGTAATTATTAGAATGATAGAATGGTAATGATCAAAATAACGTAACGACAGCATAACACGTTCATTCTAAATGAATACTCCAGTCCCTGGTTCCTCTACACTGTATAGAAAAACAATAATTATTGGGTTGTGTTCTCCATCGAAGTAATAGAAAACTGCAAAATAGCCCCACGGTTATAGGTACCTAAAGGAACTACATGTAGTATAACAAATACAAGATCTGTGCAACAAAAATCTTTCAGTTGTGTTAGGGGGTGTAGGAGAGGGGGAGGGGAGGATCTAAAATTTCAGGGAACAATTTATTTCAACACCTGCCTATATCCTACATATGCTGCATCTTTTTTTGGGCGCACAGTCTATTGTTCTGAGATGTCACTTCATCAAATCTATTGAAATGCAACTGAAAATGAAACTGTAATTGACAATGATTATTCATTTACTTGACAAAAAATGTAATTGTCCGTGAATACCAAGCAGCACTTTATACATTACTTGCCCTGATTACCTGAGGCAAACTGACGCTCTGTTAATCCAATTATGACCTTTGGATTTTGTTTGTTTAGTGTCATTTCAGACTTCGGACTGAGATTATTGGGCAGTTTTGGATAAACACAATTTTTGTTAATTCCTCCAACCCCTGCATTTAATTTATCTCTGAACACACTTCCCCCTAACGTCACAATATGAACATTTTATAGCAATATCTTTATAATGGCTAAGAATTGCCTTAGTGTGTGTACACCTTCTGAGCTGTTGCGTTTTTTTGTGTTGATATTTTAGTTGCAGTATAATATTGTTATATTCTGCTCAAGTAGGTAATGAATCTTAATAGTGATACATTGACAGGAGACAAATATTTCATAACTGTGTGCATAAACATTATCGTATTGTATTTTAGGAATGACTTAACCTTTCGGTGCCTACATTTACTCTTTAATGTTTGTCAAGTGCTGCACAGATAAACATCCAACCAAAAACATAGAATCTAAAATGCTGGCTATTGCCACTTTCTGCAGGCACTATAAATTATTAGTTTAACTTATTGTAAATATGAAAGAGTTAAACAAACATGGTATTTGTTCCTGATTTAATTACAGGTATGTGATCCTGTATCCAGAATTACAGGATGGCTATTTCCCATAGAGTTTAAGCAAATAAGTCTAATTTTGATTTCCTTTTTCTCTGTAATAATAAAACAATACATTGTACTTGATGTTAACTAAGCTGCACAAATCAATATTGGTGGCCAAACAATCCTTTAAGGGCTAGGCCAGACGGGGAGATTCGGGGGCATTTTGTCGCCTGGCGACTTCT
>CM044443.1:32236829-32248282 GCA_024363595.1 Xenopus borealis | reverse complement strand
CCTAAGATGGCTGCCTACACACCAATATTATAAATTTAAAAAAATACACTTGCCGGTTCAGGAATGAAATTTTACATGATAGAGTGAATTATTTGCAGTGTAAACAGTGTAATTTAGAAATAAAAAGGACACCATAAAAATCAAGACAGAATCCATTTAAGCCTAGTGGCCTAGCGCACAAATTGATACAGTTGTGTAATTATTTCTCCAGACTTCCAAAGCCCCACTAAATATTGCATGCAGCTAGAGCCATCAAATGCCTTAATAAAGGGATACATTCTTCAACCCATTATTAAATCTCATGCTAGCTGTAGGATTTCTCTTACATGCCATATCTCACCTTTTCTTTTGTCATGTCTAGCAGAGCAACAGAATATCTCTCACAATTCAAATATATTCTGTGTAAAGGGCCTTGTGAAACTGTCTTTCAATAACTGTTAATTCTTCAAACACCTTGTTGGCTGTCCAAAGAAGCACCGATGAAAAAGGAAAAATGAGTCAAAGAAAGGAAAAATCAAAATCTACTTTATAGAGCTACAAACATTTTCATGCTTTAGGGGTTGGCATTGGGATGCACCTGGAACATTGCCGCATTGTATGGTGAGTGCCAGTGTAGTTTAGAATAAGAGCTACATTATCCACTCAAAAGTGTTCAGTTTAAAAAAATTATTCAAATGATACATAAGCATAATATTATAACATCTGTGTTGAAGCTCCATTACCTGACTTTTCCTCGATTCAATATTGTGGAGTTAGGTGATGTGATTGTGTTTAAGAACAATGGATACAAAGTTGAGATATTTGTGGAAAACCTGCAAATATAAATATACATAATAAAATGCTTTGAAAAACATCTTGGACTCTTTTTGATGGTACAAATATGGTAAAAAAAATGATAGGCACACCATTGTCAAAAAATTAAGTTTGTATCAGTTGCATCACCCCCCAATCACATCTAACACCCATGCTCACCTACTCACACAAGTGAGTTTCAAGGGCACAGTACAAGTAAAGCTGGCCATAGACGCAACAATCCGATCGTACAAATCGAGTATTCGTACGATTGTGTGTGGAGAGTCCCGACATTTTTCATCCGGCAGAGACCGGTCGTTTGGTCGATCAGACAGGGTAGAAAATTTCTGTTGGCTACCGATAATATCTCTGTGTGTATTGCCGATCGTACGATTTTCAGTGGGATACTGTCAGTAGGTTTTGTCGGACACAACATTTGTATGATCCCTGTAGGGGCAGAACATTGGCTGATCTGTGTTTTTTACTACTTTATTTGATCAGAAGGTTAGTGGCAGGAGATGGGGAAGTCCGATCATTCAAGGATTAGAACGATCGGATCTTTGTGTCTATGGCCGGCTTTAGGAAGTCTGCTTCTCAGTATTAAACACCTTTGTTTTAAACAGTAGATTTGTTTTTTTTTGGGGGGAAAGGGTAGTTATTCAGCTTAGCAATTTTAAAGAATTATCTCTCTTTTCGTTTATTTTCGTTAAAAAAGAAACAAATAAAAAAATGGTGTTACTGATCCTTTAAAGGGCATGTAAAGGCAAACAAATTAAATCCCATTTTTACTTTCTTTAATGAAAAATAAACCTGTCTCCAATAAATGTTAATTAAAAAAGGTGTACCATTTTTATAAGAATGCATGCAGTGAAATTCTCCCTTCGTATACTGCTGTGGATAGGAATTGTCAGATGGTGCCAAACTGCTGTGTAGGGAAACAATCATAGTTATGAACAGCAGAGGGAGCCCCCAACTTTTCCATTAGGTTTTTGTTATATTTTTTTAATTATAAGCCTTCTACTTCTGACTCTTTCCAGCTTCAAATTGGGGTCACTGACCTCAACATCTAAAAAACAAATGCCCTGTAAGGCTACAAATATATTGTTATTGCTACGTTAGGCGTGTTAGACGCGTTAGACGCTTTGCGCTTAAGTGAATTTGCCCCCATAAGTTAATTCAAATGTGAACAACCCCTTTAAGATGGACCAGTGTTCACTAAACCTACATTTAAACTTAGTATTGTTTTAGCTTCTTCTGACTAAAATATCAGCTAGAAGGAAAATAAGAGCACTAGTTGCAAATACTGACCCAACATAGTAAAGCATGACACATTTTGTTGTCCATTGTTGTGTCTCTGTGAAAATTATGCCTAGTGTGGAAATTTATTGCACAAACAAATGCCTGTTCTTCTAGACCAGTGGTCCCCAACCTTTTTTTTACCTCTTGACCCACATTCAAATGTAAAAAGATTAGGGGGGCAACACAAGCATAAAAAATTAATTGGGGTGTCAAATAATGGCAGTGATTGGCTATATGCTAGCCCCTATGTGGACTGGCAGCCTACTGGAGGCTCTGTTTGGTTTAATACCTGGATTTTATGCAACCAAGACTTGCCTCCAAGCCAGGAATTCAAAAATAAGCACCTGCTTTGAGGCCACTTGGAGCAACATCCACGGGGTTGGTGAGCACATGTTGCTTTCAAGCTACTGTTTGGGGATCACTGTTCTAGAATATGCTGCTTAGATATATGAAAACGTTGTTACAGTTCCATGACTTTCCAGAGCATTTAATTAAGCCCCCCGCCAAATCTCACCCTACTTAACCTTCAAGTGTGGCTTCCAGGACTTTCTAAGAGACCAAGCCTAACTTTTAATCCTGTCAGGCCTTGAGTGTCAGTGATATAGCACATGCTCATTCTGTCATTAATCGCTTCTGATGCAATGGTTTTTTTTCTGATGCAAAGGTCTTTGCTACCTGGTAATATGAATCTGAATGTACTGCTAATAATATATATTATAAATTCTGTATAATAAATATACAGTATATTATGAGGTTCAGATCTTTACTGTTAAATGATTGTGGTAGAACTGAGCTGGTACAGAAGCTCAAGACATACACGAGGGCTCATGTACATAGAGTAGGCAAGGTGCTAAATACAGGCACAAAATGCTGTGTTTTCTGCATTTTTAACCCTGCTCCACTTAGTGCTCATAGGTGCAGGTCTTGATGCTCTTGAATGGAATACAAAGATATCCACCTCTCTGATGAATTCAGCACGTCCTGAAATCTGGGGGGGGGCGGTGCATGGGTTGTCCACAACACTATGGGGGGAATTCACAAAAGTGTCGGGAAGGAAAAAATGTCTTTAAAATGTCTTTAAAATGTCGTAGCAACAGATGACAAATTCACAAAAAAAAAAGTGTAGTGAAAAGTGGGCGTGGTTTTTTCTGCGCCACTTTCCCCGACATTTTTATGAATTACTCGTAAACTCATTTTTTTTTGCAGACAATTTTTCCGACACATTAGGCTCTCCAAAATGAAAATGTCGGTCAAATTGTCTTTTAAGATGTCTTTAAAATGTTGTGTAAAATGTCCTTAAAATGTCTTTAAAATGTCTTGTAAAATGTCGTCTGTACGATGAAAAGATATACAACATTTTAGAAAATTGTCGGACTTACGAGACTTTCAGAGATGTAACATCTGCCTTTGTGAATTTGCCGTTTGTACGACATTTTACAAATTTGTCGACCGCCACTTCTGGGTTACTTATTTTACCGACACGTTTGTGAATTCCCCCCTATGTCTTGCACCACATGTTCTAGAGCCCTTTTTTAATTTAAAAAGTGTATTGACTTTCTAAGAAAGTAAATAACTGGTTCAATAAAGAAGCCATTTTGGTAAACAATAAGAGACACATATTAGAAGTGTTATAGTATAACATCAGTTGGTATTTCATATATGATTGACTATAGTTTAGTCAGTGTTAACTAGTTGTGTCAGGGTTTACTGTCCATCAGCTCTGCTGTAGTGCAATGCAACAATAAATAGGGTGGGAGCATTGGAGGGAGGGGAGATAGAAGAGGGGAAGGAAGACAGAGGCAAGTAGAGAGAAAGGAAGTGGTTTATTTTGCATGTTTTAGAGCACTTTGAAGTATAAAATCACATTGCCTAGTGCTCATATACAGAACACGTTGTTTGATGTAAATTCTCCTTTAACTTATGCTACTTAATTTCTATTACAGTTCATATTTGTTTTTATTCATTGCAGTGTTTGCTCCCCTGTCTGTACTGTGAAAAAGTAAAATGCTGTCAATGCAGAGCCTATATCTACTCATTCCTAGGGGTTACAGTAGTTGCAGAAGTTCATATGTACATCATTTTGGCACATGAATGGGCAGCACATCCTTTGGATTTCTCTTTGATCTTTCCCTTTGTAATCAGCCTTATGAATTTAGCAGGATTATCCACTAGCTTGCCATTTGTTGGCAACGCTGAGCCTTAACCCACAGTGACAGCAGCAACTTCAGACATAATGTCAGATTTTTATTTTCACTATAAGTTTTATACCATATTCTGTTCTGTACATGTATACATTACAATTCCAGAGAAAACATTAGCAGTAACTGTATAAACTCTTCAGTCTTTTAATGTGATTGAAAAAAAAGAAAACCTGCCTTGACAAATTTGATTAATTGGATTAACATACAGTTCGAGACATTTTTGGACAGGGGATGGGATTGGGGTTGAACTAATAGTTCTCATCCACTTGGTAACATTTTACTCTGACATGAGGATTGTCCTTCTGGCAAACTGATATAATTTGTTTTTTTTTCTAAGATATAATACTGTTATAATAATGCTATATGTTGAATAGGAGTAAATGTTTTAAAATACTGGATATTGTTTTTTTTTACAATTACATTATTTTTTATGAACTAATGCTTACATGTTTATTGTAGGGAAACATTGGCATTCACTGTAATAACTCAATGTTTCCTGGGCACAGATACAGTATGAGTGATATTAGTATTGCACTTTTACAGTCCTATTGGGACACAGGGTGTTAGGCTGGCAGGTAACAAATATCTACAAGATGCAATTTCCTAACCCTATAAATTGTAATGTCTGCATTATTGTGCACTTCTCTGGCAAATATTTAACAGGTGTTGTTGACGTGGAAAAGCCTGACAAATATTGACTGAGAGGCACCATGAAATGCCTGGACACAGAGGAAAGAAATCTTTCTGATAGATAAATAAAACCAGTTCAAGGAGCACTGTCTGTTAAAGAAGCCACTCGCTTTGGCACGTAACTTTAGACACAATATTTAGGTAAACCACAGTTTGGGGATTAGTCTCTATAATATTGTATTTGTTTTTGCAAAACTATTATGCAAACCTGTTTGTCTTTTATAAAAAAAAAACTAAAACTTTCCTTGTTGCACCCAACTTAGAATTAATGGACATTAGAATTAATGGACAATTAATTATTGAAACCTGAGCATTAGGAAAGCAACATGAGTTAATGATCATTATGAATAAAACAATATAGGAAAGTGTAATTGATACATGAATATAGAACCCCCCCTTAAGCTACTTAAAACAGAAGGTTTCCAACAGCTGTCAGATACAAATAGAGCATATTTCAATTGGTTACATTAGGGGCAAATTTATCATCATTCACAAATTTGAATGCAGAAATTCGATTATCGAATTAGAATATTTTTTGCGCAATATTCGAGCGCTATTCGATTTCTCGATCAATTCTTACGATCAAACAGCATTTCTAGATTTTTTTGTGAAAATAATTTGTGAAATTTAGTTCGATCATTCAGAAAATTCGTACGATTCGAACGATCGAGGCGTTCGATTGTACAAATGCTATTCGACCAGGTAATAGAAAAAAAAGCCTATGGGGGTTCCCATAGGCTTCTATTGCAATTTGTTAGGTTCAATCTGTCGAAGTAGGCAGTCGAATAAAATTTTAAAGGGGAAGTACTTCGATCATCGAATGGTCGAATGATCGAATATTGGTCAGCACAGAGCAGCATCTATCTAAAGGGAAACTGCGAATGCAGCCTCTATGGTGTCAGCAGTCAAGCTAAAACCTATATCAGAATTGTCATGATTAGACCCACAGTTGTGGTATAGTTCAGGCACTCACCAGTGCTGCCATTATTTTCACTTGGTGCACGTGACTCTCAAAATGCATCAGTTAATATTGCTGCTCCTGCAGAATTCTGCACTGAAATCTGTTTCTCAAAAGAGCAAACACTTTTTTAAATATTTCATTTTGAAATCTGACATGGGGCTAGACATATTGTCTAGACATACAAGTAATGTAATTTGTGCTCTGATAAACTTCAGTCACTCTTTACTGCTGTACTGCAAGTTGGAGTAGCGCTGGAACAGCACTCAGTAGTAAAAACCCATTCCCCACTGTGTTTGATTCAGTTACATTGGGAAGGAAAAACAACAGCCTGCCAGAAAGTAGTCCCATTGTAAAGTGCTGGCACAAGTCACATGACCAGGGGCAGCTGGGAAATTGACAAAATGGCTAGCCCCATGTCAGATTTCAAAGCTATATGACTTGTTTGCATGAGTATTGTGCTGGGTGATGCCCAGACATTTGTAAAGGGCTATAGTATTGTCATATATTCTATATTTATGCTCTGTCTTCTGTTACCCTGTGCCCCATCTAGAATTTAACCCATCATAATCCGAGTGCTTGAATAGTTGCATATTTTCTGTAATGTTAGACTAACACTGAAAAGTTTTCCTGCTGGATTTCTGGTGGGAAAAACACTGGCCATATGCAACAATGGTCTTCTTGTTTTTTAAGCTAACACTTCCTCTAATTCAGAATAGACACAGCTACACATACACTAATAGCACATCATTATAACAATGTGTGACATTACACAGAATGCCATGGAGTGGAGACTTATAGTGCATAAGGGTACTGGGACATGAGAAGATTTTGCACCCGCAGTAAACCTGTGCTACCACAAATCTCCTAAAAATGTCTTCCCCCTGGCCAAAACTTTGTAGCACTTCTGTGACTAAAACACCTTACCTGCAGCAATCCCGCTTAGGAAAATATGAAGGAAGGCATTTCTCCACGATTGAGCAGGATTTATTTGTAATTCGAAGCTTATTGGATAATGGGTTTCCAGATAATTGATGCAATACTTGAATCGCATCCCATTTCAGGTATGGGACCTGTTATCCAGAATTCTCATGTCCTGGGGTTTTCTGGATAATAGATCTTTCCATAATTTGGATCTTCATACCTTAGGTCTACTAGAAAATCACATAAACATTAAATAAACCCAATAGGCTGGTTTTGCTTCCAATAAGGATTGATTATATTTTAGTTGGGATCAAGTACAAGCTACGTACTGTTTTATTATTACAGAGAAAAAGGAAATCAGTTGTAAACATTTGGATTATTCGGTTAAAATGGAGTCCATGGGGATGGCCTTTCTGAGCTTTCTGGATAACGGGGCTCCATATAACAGATCCCATGCATATATATATATATATATATATAATGGATATCTTATCCAGAAACTTGTTATCCAGAAAGCTCCGATTTACAGGATGGCCACCACCCATAGACTCCATTTTAATCAAATAATTAACATTTTTAAAAACAATTTCCTTTTTCTTTGTTATAATAAAACAGTATGTTGTACTTGATCCTGACTAAGATGTAAATAAATTGGAGGCAAAACAATACAACTGGGTTTATTTCCTGATTTTTTAGTAGACTTGGGGGCCCATTTATTAAGCAACTTTTTTTCTGGTCGTGGTTTTTAGGGGGAAAACTCGAATTTTTCATGGGAAAAAAAAACTTTTATTTTTTAGAGATTTATGATAACCCGAAGCTGCTAAAAATCTGAATCTGATAATACACCATCTCTCAAATCTGTCAAGGTCATGTAGAAGTCAATGTGCCTGAAGTTCTTGACATCTTGATCTGCACTGGATAATCTGATAATAAGAAAAAGTTGAATTTTCGCATGTACAATGGGGGTCAATCGAAAAGGGTTTATGTTTGTCTTTTTGAAGACCTTGTGCTCACCTATCTGCTGCCCTTTACCTTACAGATTCAAAGTATTAATTTGGGTACTAATCTTTTTCCCTCTGGTACCTGGTGAAAATATGGTGCCTGATTGCAATAAGTGCAATTTAGTTGGAGAATTCTGGAAACTGATATTGCATTTTAAGTATATGAAATATTGGGTCAACTGTTTGTTTTAAACCCTGTAGTTTTTTTCCCCATAAGCTGTTATCATAAGTCACACAACCTTTCATTTACTTCTACCACAAAACATCAAGGGGTCTGTTTACTAAAAAACTTCGAAATTCGACCACCAAATTTGGGGGGGGGGGCATTTTCGATCGAAAATGGACCAAATACAATGGCAATTCGGCAGCTTCAAGGTGGCGAAGTGTCGAATTCAACGTTTTTTAAAGAGACAGTCCTTCAAAATTCAAATTTATCGAAGTAGCCCAAAATTACTTCGAAATTAAAATTTTAATTGATTGATGATTATACCACCCAACAACATTACCAGCATAACAGTTTACTAAATATAATCATATCTGCATCATATTAATACACAGTTTAATGTAGCCAATCACAATTAAACCAAACCCCCTGCCAAAAGCGTTGAGGTTGACGAATGCTTGGACTGTGATGCCCTCTGCCAATAATATAAGCAGATGCCAAAACATAATGTCAGCAATAGCTACAGATCTCTCTACTGTCAGCAATGGCTACAGTAAAAAGAAAATGTTTTATGGGATATTTCCTGCCCCTTGATAATTTTCTAGTGAAAAAATACTTTTACCCCACTACAAAGGTGGCGGTAAAATTTTGCGAATATTCTCGCGTAAATTTTGCCTTTTGCACATTTCTCTGTTTAGTAAACTGGGCATTAATGTGTACGTAGCGTTATTTTCAGTGAATGCAATAACTGATGAACACATATTCTTGCGCAAGAAAATTCGCAAACTTATGTTTACCGCAGTTTAGTAAATTGGCGACAACATATCCGGCGATAAATTTGTCTATATTTTGTGCGCATATTTTTACCGCAACTTAGTAAACGGACCACCAGCTATGTATTTAGGAAAGAAAACAATACAGGGCATTTAGGCAATTAAACAAATATAGAAGAACTGTTTTCTAAATAGAAGGATTCACATATTCTGTGGAATCACTGAAAATGTCTGTTTTCTCTTTGTTTCTGTAGTTGATGATACACAGTTACCATTTGGCTTTAGGCTTAGAGCTCCCTCTCTCTTGGGGAGATGGATCTGTGCCAAATACATTTCATCCATGGGAAGACCAAAGTAAAAATCTGTTTTGGTGGAAACCATCCCCCTCAATACACACTGTTTTCTATTTTCCTACAGCACAGCATTAGTTATTGGGTGACTTGGAGGGGGGTTCGGACAAATAAAAGCTTAGGGTCAAAGTACACAGCTTGGTCTTATGCAATTTTGTTGAAGTGGGACCTCATCCAGTTGGGACTGGTTATATTAGCAAATCAAAACATAGCTCTCTGATGTTATGAAACAGTGACCATGCTGAGCTGTATATAAGCCTCCCAGACCTTGCACTCTAGACTTTCCTGCATCTGGACACCACTGGACTCACATTGTAAGCAAGCTCATTTTCTATCAACTTGAACAGCAGCATTCCTACTAGCTTTTACCAACCTAAAACAATGCCGGGTTTTAATACCCAACAAGCTGAAAGTTTGTCATTTCATATGAGATGTAATGCATAGAGTATTTCCTTAAATGCTAGGAATGAAAGCAGAACATGCATGTTAATATATGTATTTTCCTGCACAGGTGAGGGAATGAGTATAAATTGCACATGGCATGCAAGAATAGAGATGTCTAAACAGTTTTTTCCCCCTTTTTTTTTTTACTGGCAGTCGTCGAATATCTTGTGAAAGAAGATGGAGAGAAAGGTGTTGGGGCTATTAATTGCCTTGGGTTTCCTTGGCAGTTGTTTAGCGGACAAAGACTGTCGTGTGGATAATTTCGAAGTCATGAAAGATTTTGACAAGGAAAGGGTAGGTAACCTGTTTGAAGGGGTTCCTTCGGAATATGCATTGTTATTTTAGCCTGTGACATATGACTGTACCGGCTTATGCAGTGCTAGAACTTCAAAAACAGCTCTTAGGTCAAAGAACTGTTGGCAATTGGGGCTCATTGAGTAACACTCTGGAATCTGAAACATTCGGGAAACTCATGGTAACCAGTTACATTTTTAATTGTTTTAATTGTTTTCCCCTCAACAAATACATTGGTTTCAACCCAGGTGCAAATATATCCATTGTTTTTTTGATGGCTGATCCCAATGTTATTAATAGGAAAAAAAGATAAATATATAGGAAGGCCAGTATCTTTTTTCAAGAAAAGGTGGCAACCCTACCAGCCAGTAGGAGGGGGCAGCAAATCACAGCCCTGCAGTCACACAAGCAAAGACAGGCTTTGGTTCCCTATCAGGTCCTGCTATGCTGCTTTACATACTTTCTTAAATTATTTTCAGTGGTGTAACTACCGGGGGAGCAGAGGGGTGCAATTGGGCCCCCCCCTGGCAGTCCCACGCCCGAGTCGGCTGTAGCGGCATAAAATTCGGCAAGGACGAGGGTGGAGGTTGCCCACCTGCACAGTCCAGGACCTGCCCCCACCTAGTTCCATTACTGATGATTCTCCACTAGCCTAACATGCATGGGTTTGGCATGCATAGTTACATACATGATGTTTTTTTAAACCCTGGTTCATTTCAGAAAAAAAAATAAAGCAGCACAACCTCCCATTATTAACAATGGAGACAGCATTTTAATGTTAGTAGTAGCAACAGTAGTACTAGTCTTAATAGTGTTATTATTCTTATTGTTGTTTTATTTTTATCAGTTTATTACCAGGCTAAGATGCAAATGTACACAAACATAAATGGACTAGGTGTCTGGAGTATAAAATAGCCCTGCATTATGTGGTTACTGTGTTTTTGTTCTTCCTGTTTTGGCTTTAGTGCTCTGAGGAAATGATATATTTAGGCTTTGAAGAATGTAAATTTATTTGTATTTGGAAATGGAGAATTATATAGGCTTCTATTTCTCGTCAAAAAAATCCCATTGCAGCAATATTGATCTCAATAACCTTAAAAAATGTCAGTTTAACTATCAGCATATAGATTTGATTTTTGGGTTAAGGATTTCAGTAGGAAACCAAGTAGCTTTAGTGTTGTAGGGTGATATAAATTTACTTGAACATACGGGAAGATCACATGTAGACTTTTAATAATAGCAATAATAATGTGTGTAAGTTCAGATAAAATCCTAGAAGTTACCCCAGTAAGTTTAAAATCATTACAGGATTATCCAGGTTATCCAAAAAATCATTATCCAGATTACAGGAAGGTCATCTCCCATTCTATTTTAATCAAATAGTTTTATAAAAAGCATTTCCTTTTTGCCTGTAGTGAGAACATTTTTGTACTGGATCCAAACAAAGATATAATTAAACCTTATTGGAAGAAAAAACAGCCTATTGGGTTTATTTAATGTTTACATGGTTTTCTAGTACAGGTATGGGACCTATTATCCAGAATGCTTGGGACCTGGGGCTTTC
>CM044443.1:32194624-32212876 GCA_024363595.1 Xenopus borealis | reverse complement strand
ATTTGTATATTGAAATAAGATATATGGGAAACTATCACAGCATGTCCTATGACTGCTAACCATGGCTGGAAAAATGCAAATCTGCCCCTAAGGCAATACTCACCTGTCACAAGACAGAGCAAAGAAAGTAGAGATTCCTGTGGATGGATTTGTTGCAATCCCCCTTCTTCTGAGTAACCAAACCCTGCAAATCTCTCTCTTTATAATGCAGAGTGCAATGATTTTACAGAACCCATGAAACTCCATTTTTTTGTTTTCCACCCAAGGATCTCATGGTTAGCACTGGCAACATCAGTACTGTACTGGTATTGTCACAGTAAAGTAAATATTTTTATTTATAGGTTGAACTATTGGAGAAATGCACCAGTAAATTTTTAGTGAGGCTATTGGACCGGTTATCCAGAATTCTTGGGACCTTGGGTTTTCTGCATAAGGGGTCTTTCTGTTATTTTGATTACCATATAATGTCTATTTATAAAATCTAGATGTAAAATGTTTATAAAAGTCTATAAAATTAAGTAAACATTAAATAAACCTAATAGGACTGTTTTGCCTCCAATAAGGATGAATTAGATATTAGTTGGGATCAAGTACAGGGCACTGTCCTTATTACAGAGGAAAAGGAATTCATTTTTAAAATGTGAATTATTCGCTTAAAACGGAGTCTATGGGAGATGGCCTTCCTGTAATTTTCTGGATACAGGGTTTCCAGATAACAGATCCTGTAGGTTAGGCATTCAACGATTATATATACAGCTGTCAAGGATCTTCATTTTTTTCTAGCTTTTGAATGATTTCTTTTTCTGTTTTGCTTCTTCCCAGGCTTCAAATAGAACATTAATGACTAATGGAAATATGAGCAAGACTGACTGACTCTACTTCATACTGAGTGTTTTATAATAAGAACTACCCTTATTAATCAGAAACAAACTCTGTATATGGCATACCAACTAACCCTCTCATATATCAGGCAATACAAATTTTGTACAAATCTCTGTGTAACCCTCCCCTCTGCCTTTGTGATCCGGAACAAAGAGTTCACTATATAAAGGAGAGAACTGCTCTCCGTCCCAATGCATGTGGAAAACAGGTGTGTACTTTAAACAAGGATTGTGTAGTGTGAATGACAGTATACAGGTATGAGACCTATTATCCAGAATGCTCTGGACCTGGGGTTTTATAGATAACAGATCTTTCCATAATTTGGATCTTCAAACCTTAAAGGAGTTCACTGGAACAAAGAGTCACTTTATAAAGAAGAGAAGAAAAAGTTCACTATATAAAGGAGAGAACTGCTCTCCGTCCCAATGCATGTGAAAA
Organism: Xenopus borealis; assembly: GCA_024363595.1. Taxonomy (NCBI): domain Eukaryota; kingdom Metazoa; phylum Chordata; class Amphibia; order Anura; family Pipidae; genus Xenopus; species Xenopus borealis. Next base: position 32,211,556 of record CM044443.1, on the reverse strand, counting down.
AGCAGGCGTGTACTTTAATCAAGGATTCTATGTAGGGATGCACCAAATCCACTATTTTGGATTCGGCCGAACCCCCCAAATCCTTCCAGAAACATTCGGCTGAATACCGAACCCTAATTTGCATATGCAAATTATGGGCAGGAAGGGGAAAACATTTTTTACCTCCTTGTTTTGTGCCAAAAAGTCACGCGATTTCCCTCCCTGGCCCTAATTTGCATATGCATATTAGGATCAGTTCGGCCAGGCAGGATTCGGCCGAATCCTGCTGAAAATGGCCGAATCCCGGATACATTGCATCCCTAATTCTATGTGCAGTGTGTGTAAGAATTGCAATATACAGGGATAGGACCTATTATCCAGAATGCTCAAGACCTGGGGTTTTCTGGATAACAGATCTTTCCATAGTTTGGATCTTCAAACCTGAAAGGAAAATTCAACTCCTGTGTTAAATTGAAAAAAAAAAACCTCCCCCCAGCATACCTGCTACCCAGGCAAATGCCCCTAAGGTTTTACTTACCCCTCCATCCAGCAGAGTTCATGAAAGCCATCTTCTTCCATTCGTTAATCTTCGGAATGAAAGCAGCGTTTCAGCGCATGCGTTGTTGGAGCAATCTTCCGTTCCTGAACATCTGTTCATGCGCTGAAAGTGACAAAAATTTCCAAGACTTTCGGTGCAAGCGCAGTTGTTCAGGACCAGACGCTTACTCCAACTGCACATGTGCCGAAACGCTGCTTTCATTCCGAAGATTGAAAAACTGCAGAAGATGGCTTCCATGAACTCTGCTGGACAGAATCTGCACGGAGGGGTACAGTAAGTAAAAAGTTAGGGGCATTTGCCTGGGTAGCAGGTTGGCTGGGGGGGGGGTGAGTCTATACTATGTAGGGTTGGGGTTTTTTAATACAGGGGTTGAATTCTCCTTTATGTAAACATTAAATAAACCCAATAGGCTGGTTTTGCTTCCAATAAGGATCCATTATATCTTAGTTTGCATCAAGTAATAGCTATTGCTCAGTATCAATACAGAGAAAAGAGTAATCATTTCTTAAAATCTGGATTATTTTGATAAATGGGAGATGGCCTTAATTCATAATTCAGAGCCTTCCGGATAAGGAAAACGTTCTTTTGCGGGTTGACGGATGCTGTACCTGTATAAACTACTTAGAGTTAGATGTAGTTTGGCCATCATGACAACTGTAAAAGGAAGGGAAACAAACACATAAAATAATGATTTATTCAGCATTTATTAAATAGAACTGTATTACATACATACTCAGATTCTTTAATAAAAAGTCAAAATATATTAATGGTTCTTAACAAATCCAGCACAAAAAAAAAATATATATCTAGATGCCCTAAGCAATTCAGTTTTTATTTAAAATGTAAGTAAAAGTGCACATGGAAACAGTACTAAAACGAAACAATTTATGTATACATATATTAAGTTAATTATTCCTAAGGAAAGGATGTTAAAGGCAGCTGCAAGTGATACGGTAATCTCTGCATATTTTTTTCAGTGTAAAGCAGGGCAACAGAGTAATAGAGCAAAGCATCCCAAACACCAGATATCAGGTACCCACTACCAGTAATTTTGTATGTAATACAAAGGCATTAAAAGTGCACTACCCGTTAACAACCAATAAGATGTTTGCTTTTAAACAGCTGACCATTAAATGTTCCCTTCGACTGGATACTGAACCTGGCCAAACATAGGGGAATATTTATAAACAGCTGACGCAAACATCACCAGCAACCAATCAGTTTTGAACAGTCTCCTACAAATTAGAAAACAAAAGCAAATATCTGATTGGTTGCTATGTGCACCATCACCAGTGATATTTATAAATAGTGCCTTTTATTACAGTATTTGCTGTTGTCAGTCTACCTGACAAAAAAGGTAATTTGCCCTTATAAGAGCAGAATGGTAGGCAATTGGGTGTAGTGCAATATTAAAGGAACAGTAACATGAAAAAAATGAAAGTGTTTTAAAGTAATACAGATATAACGCAGTGTTGTCCTGCACTCGTAAAACCGATGTGTTTGCTTCATAAATACTACTATTGTTTATATAAATAAGCTGCAGTGTAGCAATGGGGGCAGCCATTCAAAGGAGAAAAGACTCCGGTTACACAGCAGGTAAGCTCTGTACAACATAATGGTGTTATCTGTTATCCACTATTTGTTTTGCCATTTAGTCTTTACGTCAATTTCCGCCATTCCTACACAGCAGCTTGTTTATATGAACTATAGTAGTGTTTCTGAAGCAAACACTGCAGTTTTACCAGTGCAGGGCAACACTCCGTTATATTTTCATTTCTTTAGAACACATCGTTTTGGTGATACAGTTCCTTTAATACCTAGTTTAGCCGGCTGTGCCTTTTCCGCTTCTTTGCAACCACTAATACAAATATGCCAGAGGATCCAGTAATCACAGTGCTCTACAACACTGGTTCCAACATTACTACAACCTTATTTATTCATCTTGCCTGAAAGCATTTAGCATTTCTTAGTCAGTAGTTTAGCGCTTACACCTCAAAGGAGAAGGAAAGTATAAACCAATGCATTGTTAATTTGTTAGATCCTAGCCCTCAACATTTAAGCTGAGTCCAAAGATTTCTTTTTATCTACTGCACATGATCCAAGTCTGAACTTGTGCAAGGATGCCTGGGAACCAAGACGGTGGTAGAAAACACTGCAGAATGTGTCCCCGCTATTTAAAGAAGAGAAGAGCTGGCCCATAGTAGGACATAATTCATGTTTGTGCAGGACTACAAAACAAATTAGCACCCCCAATGATTTAAGGCTTCCTTCCCCTTTAAATGTAAAATACGCTTTGCATTATTAAGCATAAAGTAACTCGATAGAAAGCAAAGTAAAGCAAAGCATTCGGCCCATCAAACCTTTAAACTTGCCATTTGTTTGGCAAAACAAAGTACAACCATGTCTGTGTAAAAAATACAAATCCGAGCACTGTAGATTCCAATAGATGAAGAAGAGGGAAGAAACACCCATGAATATTATTAAAAGCGCGGAGTGTGTAAAAAAGTAGATTTAAACTTAACATACAATGCTGCTCCCAGCCCCAACCCCATTAGAAATTGCAATAAACCCCCCCAAAGCTTTGAAGCAGTCAGTTTTTCCATTGCTGAAGATCATCTGGGCTCAGTTTAGCTAGTGCAGAAGTCAATGTGGGCAAGCAATTCTCTGTGCTGGCTTGCAGGATACATTGCTTTACAATTTGGACACTCCAGGAAGCTCTCGTTCAGCAGACTTCTACGGTGTGGAGGCGAGTGCTGTGCTCGGATTGTCAGCTTCTCTTCCAAGTCAGTGTGGAAGGTGCAGGAAGGAACATTGTTAAAGATATCGCTGGTATTTTTCTGCAGGGAAAAAACATCAATCAATAAAGACTTCAATCCTATCGGCCTATAAATTATAAATAATAAATTAGATTGGGAAAAACACGATCTGCCATTGACTTATACATGAACGTGGCTTGAGATTTTTCTGATTCAGATTTTTTGCAGAATTGGGGTATAATAAATCTCAAGTTTTTCTTCCCCATGAAAAATTCAAGTTTTTGCCCCAAAAACCCAGACCAGAAAATTTTGAATTATAACAAGTAACTTATTATGATACAGCGCATAATATTCTGAGACAGTTTTCAGTTGGTTTTCATTTTCTATTATTTGTATTTTGTAACCATGCATTCATTTGAATAAGAGACTGGAATATAATTAAGGGGAAGGTCTGAATGGCAATGTGAGAAATAAAAAGTCACAACCAAAATATTGTCAGTTCAGGCCGCACTCACGATGTCTCCAATTTCCAATCACGGTGCACTTTTCCCTTTGTGTCCTTCCACACAAACAACTTGTTGAAGAATTCGGTGGGCAGCACTCCAATTAAAATATGCCTTTATTTTTCAATTTGCAGGCCAACAAAGACAGAGCCTCTAAAGGCATATTTTAATTGGAGTGCTGCCCACCGAATTCTTCAATAAGAAGTCACAGCAACAATATATTTGTAGCCTTACAGAACATTTGCTTTCTAGATATCACAAGAATAAGGCAAATATTTCAAAATCTATTAAAATAAATAATGAAGACCCACTGGAAAATTGCTTACAATTGGCCATTTGCAACAAATGTGTTCAGAATTAAGTTTCCGGTTATCAGGCAAATTTTTATTTTGGGGGTTGACTTGTCCTTTAAGGTTGGAAATCCAAATCACCAGAAGACCCCCTTATCTAGAAAACCCCAGGTTCCAAGCATATCTTCCTAAAGCAATGTTTGCATGACAGAGGCTATCACAAGAGATCACTATGGGGCAAATTTACTAAAATTCACCCAAAATCCCTCGAATCTCTTCGAAATTCGATAAGCATTCGACTATCGAATGCTAATCGAATAGTTCTAGGCTATCTTTTTCCTCGATAATCGATTTCTCGAATGAAATCGTATGGTCGAATACCGATCGTTCGATTTCACAAAAAAATCGTACTTTTGCCTACAAGCCTCCGAAACATTCGTACAATTCGAAAGATTGAGGCCTTTGATCGTACGAATGGTATTCGAGCAGGTCTTTGCAAAAGAAGCCTATGAATGGTCGAATGATCGATCATCGAAGATCGAATATTCTAAGTGGCCAAATGTGCATATTCGAATATCCGAAAAAATCGTACTATCGGTATTCAATCGAACTTCGATCTCTTCACACGAATTTTGTAAATTTGCCCCTATGTGTAGGATATGTATATTTGAGGATGGGACACCTCTGCTTGTGCAGAACTATAAGCAAGAGAATGATAAAGGGACCCAGTAAGGACTTTTGAACATTATGAAGGATTTGCTCTAAAGTAGTTGATGATAAGGTGTCCTATTTCCTCATTTCTCTCCAATAAGCAAATGGCCTGTGTTTTGTTGATATAGAAGGGATGCTTGAATAGAAGGGATGCCCTGTACAGCCGGTGTAGCAGGGAGAACCCCTGCACGTTTATTCAGTCACTTGATGTAACATTTCGGGGGTATGCCCCTTCGTCAGACATGATGCAGGACAGAAGCAAAATCCTTTTTTCTAACAATACTGGTCAGATGAGAGGTTAAATATTTTTATTGCTTAATTGGCCATGAAATCTCCAGTAACAGTTATACAATATTTATATAATCATTGGAACTGCAGGACAGAAGCTACTACAGAGTCTATTACACTGTCACAACACAACGCATACAGGACAGCAACAAGACACTGAGCTCACACACTATTTCTGCTCTATTCTCTCAGGTCCTATTGTACATAGGGGTTTAGAGTGTTGTGCTTGGTTTCAGTCCAGCCCATTTCTTGTATGTCTGGGATATCCTATTTCAGAAACCGGATGCTTTGAACCATTTAAAGGGATTTGAAGGATTTGCAATGGTGAATATTATTGCATCCATAGGTCACCTGGTTCTGTGGGGTCAGTGGGACAGTAGCAGTTGTATGGGAAGCTGTAGGCTTGGTTGAAATACACAGCCCAAATTTTGCTTCAACACAGACAAATGTATCTATACATGGATACAATAGCAGCCCTCCTTCCTCTATTAATTGCCCAGCTACTGAAAAATGTTCATTTGAAATGTCTTCATATGAAAGAACTATGTGCTAATGAGTATTCTCCCCTGAGAAAAGTCCACTCAATACCTGTTGTTCCAGTGCAGCAATTCTGTTTTGTTGCTCATGCTGCTTCAGCAGTGACACGCTTATTGCTTGAATCTGAAAAACAAAAACATGTAACTCGCAAAGGCATTCTCCACACTTATGTACTGCTGAACCATCTACACCTAGTGACCTTCCTACGAGTCTACACTACCACCAAAATATTGCTATGACTGCCCTCACCATTAACCTGTAGCACAACCTATAAAACTCATCTACACCATTTGGTGTGCACCAATTTATAGCATACTAGACATTAAGCCCGTTAAATTAACGGGCGCTAGAACATATGTAGTCAAACATTTATAAAAAAACAGAATTGTTGTAGGCGAATTTTCACCTGCGCTGCGCAAATTCACTAACGTGCAAATTTACACTCTGGTCGGCGAACGGTAACGTATTTACGTTTTTCAGACTATCACCCACAATGGTAAAACACACCACAGCGTAAGGGTGCGAAGTTGCGCATCTATCTACTTCGCTAGCGTAAATTCGCCAGAGACGGCCCGTGGGGCACATCTGCAGTAGCGCAATTCCACGCACACAGGGACTGGACGCAGAGACACTTGAACTTTACATTAAGCCCGTTAAATTAACGGGCGCTAGAACATATGTAGTCAAACATTTATAAAAACAGAATTGTTGTAGGCGAATTTTCGCCTGCCCTACGCAAATTCACTAACATGCAAATTTACACTCTGGTCGGGGAATGGTAACGTATTTACGTTTTTCAGACTATCACCCACAATGTTAAAACACACCTCAGCGTAAGGGTGCGAAATTGCGCGACTATCTACTTTGCTAGCATAAATTATCACTCAATGGGAATTGAACACTAAAAGCACTGGTCAGGGGCATTTACCTTATGCACTTCCCCACAGACTTCCATTGAATCTATACTAAGTACTGGTACTGATAGAATTAGCTAGTGATTGGCGACCTCTAGTGGCAAAAACTGGTAAATTCAGTCAGTGCGGCACATGCGCAGTAGCAAATTCCACGGACACAGGGACTGGACGCAGAGACACTTCAACTTTATTATATAGGATTCTTCCTAATAAAGTAACCCTGTGAATGTGGGATCAGTAAAATCAGAATGTGCGTCTCTCCTGCTATGTTTTAATGGGGGTTGATATTTTCCAGTGGATATTGTCGCCCCCAAGCAGATATTTTCAAATAAATATGGCTGGCTATTGTTGAGTCCATGTCTACTATTAACACCCAGCAGCCTTTGATTGGCTGTAATCATGTATAGGTATACGAACTGAATTAATTCTTGTAACACTTAAGTCAGGTCACTGCATGGACCACCACCAACCCATAAATCGTATCAGTTTTAATTTAGTAGTTTGTTTTCTTTTAGGCTATGGGCTGAAGGCTCCAGCTGCTCTCAGCCTGCTTATTTTTTTTGCAGGCTGAGAGAAGCGTTTCTACTCCCTGCTCCACAGGCTGAGAGCAGCTGGAGCCTTCAGCCTGTGTGTCTATAGCCTTAGGGAAATAGTATTTCCAAAATAATTGTGGTTTCAAAGCAAAGTTTGCCATTTGTGTGTTCTGTGGGAAAAACATCACACCAGATAATATTATACAATGTAGCTGATCATGTTGACCAAAATAACGGATAGATTGATCTTGTGACTGTAGGTTTCCGTCTGCACTTACCTGGTTAGTAAGTTCTATTGTTCTCTGTTTTTCTTCTTCTATCTTTTGTTTGGATACTTCAAGCTCAGATCTTAATTTCTGCTTTTTGTCTTTATAGGCCCTTCTTTCGCCGTCCCTTTCAGCTTTCATAGCAGAGAGCTGAGCGCTTAACTGGGCTGTGATTTTCTTTTCATTGTCAAGGTCTTTCTTTGCAGCTAACAGAAGCTTATCATAGTGTTTCTGCTTTTCATTATCTTTCTTAGCTGAAAAAAACAGATAATTTACCATAGGGTTATTTTCCATCCGTTCTTCTAAAAACAAGTCACTGGCTGGCTCCCACATGAGGTTACAAGGTGTGGACTCTGCAGCAGCGGAAAAGCAGAGTGCTTTACACTGAGATCATCACAGTCCACAGTTCATTGTCTCACAAAAAGTTAATAAAGACCACTGAAAAAATAAGATCCAGTCCATAGTAGATTATCTACATTTTTTATATTCTTTTACCGACAACAGGTTTGACCAATAAATACAAGGATATAGATTGCGGATCCTGCACCACAAAAAACATTGAAAAGGACCAATCAGCAGTGACAATTTTAAGAATACTGGTTCTGAAGATTGGACAGGGCTTTTTAAATTTTTTTTTACCTAAAATACATATTGGTCAGCTATTTTCGAGCTGTATGAGGTGCATATGGCATTTTATACCATGTTCCACTGGCAGATAAACCGCTACTATATGTAGCTATGACAAACTAAGATTCATTATCTGGGGTAATTGGCCTATGACTACAGGAAGAAATACAACCTCTTCAATGCCTATACTTCACCTTCAGATGGAGTGTCCTTTTCTTGTTGTTGGATTGTTTTGTTAGCACTTCCCAGCTGCTGCTCCAGCTCATATATCCGACCCATAAGTCCCTTTACATACTCTTCACGCTGTTGATCATACACCAACCACTTCTGGTTTTTCTCCAATGCCTTATTGAGGGAAAAGCAAAAAGTATGGCTCTTCTCATTACTGGCTCAGGCATAATTCTTTATAATCAGGTGACATTATTGGGGAAAAAACCCAATATAATAAGAAAATAAGATGGCCAACGTTTTGTTTGATTTAAAGGGGTTGTTCACCTTTGAGTTTATTTTTAGTATGATGAGAGTGATATTGAAACAATTTGCAATTAGTTTTCATACTTTAGAATTTGTGGTTTTTTATTTTGCGCTCCAGTTTGCAATTTCAGCCATCTGGTTGGTAGGGTCCAAATTACCATACAAACAATGCACTATTTGAATAAGAGACTTTAATATGAATAGGAGAGGACCTTAAAGGACAGGGAAAGGCAAAAAAAAAATTTTTTTACTTTCTTTAATGAAAAAGAAACCTATCTCCAATATACTTTAATTAAAAAAAAAATGTGTACCGTTTTTATAAAAAACCTGACTTTACTTCTGTGGATATGAATCGTCAGACGGTCCCTTAATGCTGGGCAGGGAACCAATCATACTTATGAACAGCAGAGGGAGCCCCCACCTTTCTTACCAGCCATGCACAACTCAAGCAGCTTTGTTTTTTGATCATTTATGACGATCCCTAAGAAGCCCAGACCACACTGAGCATGTGTATGTAGTCTAGTCTTGCAAAGATGTATAACAAAGTTACAAGATGACAGCCCCCTGTGGCCAACTTTGAAAGCATAAATCATTTGTTTGATTAGGCTTGTGGTGCAGTAAGTTCATGTTTATGTTTAGTATACAAAATACAGCATTTCTAACCTTATTCGATTTTAGACTTTCCTTGTCCTTTAATAGAAAGATGAATAATAAAAAATAGCCAGAACAATGCATTTGTAGCTTTACATAGCATTTGTTTTTAGATGGGGTCAGTGACCCCCATTGGAAAGAGTCAAGAAGAAGGCAAATAATATTAAAAAGTTGCATATAATTAGTTATTCTATAACATACAGAAAGGTGACTTAAAGGTGAACCACCCCTTCAAAGAGGAACCGTCACTATTATAAATGTATGCTAAAATTTTTGTGGTTGCTTAAAACCCACAGAAAAAAGGGAAGCAATAACATTTGGCCAAAACTTTATATATAACATATACTCACATCTTTCAATTGGCTCTCAAGTATATTTAAATTATTTGCAGATTCCACCTTTTTTGTATCCTGTAGAGGAAAAAACAAATATAATTTAATATAACATAACATTTAATATAACAGGACTATTTCACACATCTAAAGGCACTGGACTGTTGAAGTGCTTTGAACATTTTTTTCCTAATAATTCCAAATCAGATCTACAAATACCCAGAGGCTAACTTTATTTGTTGGCAGTAAAATGTTGCCACCTAGTGGGAAATGCAGAAAAAGAAAATCAAGACAAAAACAACAGCAACATTTGAATGTAGTGATCAGAGCAATCATATAAAATTAAACTAGTACTGGTTGTCAAATGTACTCCACACCTCAGTATCAATCAATAAGTATCTGCCCTAGGTGTTGAAATCTTTGCATGCTTCATGGCTGCTGGGGGTAGGGTGCACCCCTAGATTTGGTTTGGAGTATGGAGATTTGGCAATGTCGCCAAACTAGCAGATCTCTCCCCGATATGCCCACCTTGAGGTGGGCGATATCGACTGATCTGATCGTGGACAACGGAGGAGGTACGGACAGTCGGATCGCAGAGCTGCATCAACGAACAGATGTGGCTGCGATCCGACGGGATTTTTAGTCCCATCCGATTGATATCGATCGGTTTAGCCCGTCAGAGTGCCCCACGCACGGGCCAATAAGCTGCGGACTCTCTCGGCAGCTTTTAACGGCCCATGTATGGCCGCTTTAGTCTGGCCTTGCTCCTAATTCTAGTGAATGAACATCACCCTTTCTAATGTAGATTGGTGCCAAAATATTATCAAGAGGACTGGATGATTAGAAAGCTGTCTCCCACTTTCCACTGCTGAATGGCAGCAGCAGACAAGATACCCCATGTACCATAACACTAAATAGCACCAGTAAAGAGCTCTTGCATGGCTTTCAGGCATTTCTCATTCATGTGAATGGGGTGGGGGCAACAAGGGTGGCCGCAGAAAATGCAAAGTATGCATCAAAATTAGGGATGCACCGAATCCACTATTTTGGATTCGGCCGAACCCCCAAATCCTTCCCGAAAGATTTGGCCGAATACCGAACCGAACCCTAATTTGCATATGCAAATTATGGGTGGGAAGGGGAAAACATTTTTTACTTCCTTGTTTTGTGCCAAAAAGTCACGTGATTTAGCTCACTGGCCCTAATTTGTATATGCAAATTAGGATTCGGTTCGGCCAGGCAGAAGGATTCGGCCGAATCCGAATCCTGCTGATAAAGGCGAATCCCGAACCGAATCCTGGATTTGGTGCATCCCTAATCAAAATGCCCTGACAAATCAGGTTATCCACTTCAATGATTTTGGAAATAACTGACATAGGACTTAAAGGGGTACTGATGTAAATGAGATACTGGAATATGACTGGGTGAGCTAAATAGAAAGACGAGTAATAAGAAGTAGCAGTAACAATTTGTAGCCTTTCAGAGCACCTGTCGAGCCAGTGACCCCCATTTGAATGCTGGAGAGAGTCAGAAGAATGCAATGTATTCAAAAACTATAAATAATCAGAATTAGCCATTCTATAACATACTAAAAGTTTAATAATAATAATAATAAAAGAACAAACACAGCTTTTGGAGTGTTTTCCTCATTTTCAATAATTCAAATACTAAAAGTAAACTTGAAGGAACCACCCCTCTAATTTGAGTTAATCGCAGTTGCGCTTGTGCAAAAATGGACACAGTCGTATGTACCGACATTCATTAAGAGGTAAATTTACTAAGGGTCAAAGTGAAAATTAGAATTTAAAAAATTTGAAATTCAAAGTAATTTTGGGCTACTTCGACTATCGAATAGCCCAAAAATCGATTTGAATATAAAAAATTCCAAGTACTGGCTCTAAAATCCTTCAAATTAGACTATTCGCCACTTTAAAGTTATCGAATAAAAAAAAATAAAGTGGACTAAACCATAGACCAGAGCATAGGTGGCAAATTGGTTTAACACCTCGTTTTGGTGATTTGAAATGAGCGTATCTTGCACTATATGAGAGATTTCCTCACTTCAGGGTCACAGGATTGATCTGTGACGAATCCAAGTGCCCCTTCTGCATTTCATTTTCATATGATTTAAACTTGGTGGGGTGTAACAATGGTTTCCAGATAGTATAAGCCTTTAAAAGGAGTGTTGGACATACTTAGGCCTATAACACAAAGCATGTTCTGAACTCTGTGTGTTCTTATAGAGAACATAGTTGGTAATAAAAAAGTCCAAAATCAACAGTGAATACCAAGTATGGAATATACTGGACAGCACTCAAATTCTTTACCTATACTTTGCTACTGTAGTCAGGGACAGGAGATTTTGTTAATCTGACCACGGCTTCTCTCTGCAGCACAACAGCAGCCTAAACATCTCTCCCATGCCATTTGCCTTATGGAAGAAAATGTCATTTAATGTGACATTAATTTCAAACAGAATGTTGATTGAGGGACAACCAATCCTAATTCTGATCTAGTCAGAAATGATTTTCCTCCGTGTGAAGTCAGAAATGTAAGACTTTACTTGCATGGCACAGAAACTCCAACACATCATGACATGGCCAATAAGTCAGCAGACATAATTTACCTCCGACTCCTGCTGTAAACAATAAGCTATGTAGTTAATACGAATAAGAGCTGCAGATAACTGGTTCTGGATGTCATCAGCAATATGTTCTGCCTTGCTTGCATCTATTACATGAAATGGATCATTTTCCTTACTACTATATCTTAGTTCTTCTGTTTGACTGTCAATCTCCTCTCTCGTCTCAGCTATTTCTTGGCTACAGTGCTCTTTCATAGTGTCAAGTTCAAGCATTTCCTGTAAAAGAAGCTTTACCTTAGAACAAGAATAACAGATGAAAAGTGAAAAGTAACAAGTCTCTTTTCTGAAGAACCAGTTTCAAATACATATTGGAAGCATGTAAATTTGTGAAAGGAGAATTAAACCCCAAACATTAATATGGCTATTTTATATACCTGTAATGAACTTATTGCATCAATAGCAGCAATGATCCAGGACTTCAAACTTGTCACAGGGGGTCACCATCTTGGAAAGTGTCTGTGACACTCACATGCTCATTGGGGTTTGAGCAGCTCTTGAGAAGCTAAGCTTAGGGGTCATCACTAATTATCAAGTGGAAAATGAGGATTGTTTGTAATATAAACTGATGCTACAGGGCCGATTATTAAATCCAGATGCTAGTTGCAAGGGTTTCTGTGCTGCTATGTAGTAATTATCGGTATCAATGACTAATCAGCCTTATATTGTGACATTTCTATTCTGTGTACTGTATATTGTGAGTGGGTCCCTAAGCTCAGTAAGTGACAGCAGCACAGAGCATGTGAATCAGCAGAAAAGAGGAGGAACTACTGAGGCATCTTTGGAGGCATACAACTTTACTTGGGCTGGTATAAATGCCCAAAATATAATGTAATAATGTACTTTCTTTTTAGCATACTTTTAGTTAAGCTTTAATTCTCCTTTAACACTCAATAACAGTTAGGTTCTAGGTTATCCCTTTTGGCGACATAATTTAAAAGCATCTTTATGTACAGCAAATTTGGGTTTGTCAGACTGTATAAAGAGATGTTTGGCAACATCACCAAACGAGCTGATCTTTCCCCAATATGCCTGGTAATGGCAGGACTATATTGGGGTAATCCGAATATTCAGGCCTAGGTCTGAAAGACCGAATTACAACTAGGAGCAATGTGCTCCGATGGGTCGGTCGCCTGGAAAAATGAAACCTTCCCAATCAATATTGTGGCCAGTGATCGATCAGGAAGACCTTAGGGAAGCCCCCATACAAGGGCAGATAAGCTGCCGAATTGCTCTAAAGGACGGATATCGGCAGCTTTATCCCGTGTATGGCCACCTTCAGCAAGCTAGAAATTGTGTCTATCTGATACACTGCAGCAGATTTGTTGTAGTAGTATGGCACCCGTTAAACAAAATGCTCAGGATTTTCCAGATAATTCTGATCTCTATACCTTAAGTCTGCTAAAAAATAATTTAAACATTAAACCCAATAGGATTGTTTTGCCTCCAAGAAGGATTAATTATATCTTAGTTGAAATAAAATACAGGGTAGGATTTTAATATTACAAAAAAGGGAATTACTTTTAAAAATGTGGATTACTTGGATAAAATGGAGTCTATGGGAGAGGGCCTGGATAATGGTTTTCCAGATAATGGACACCATACCTGGTAAGGGATCGGCTATCCAGAATGCTCGGGACCGTGGGTTTTTCGGATAATGGATTTTTGTTATTTGGCTCTTCATAACTTTTTTGGTGTAATTTTTATTTCCAAATTACACTGAAAACATTTCACTCTGCCATGTAAAATTAATTCCTGAACCAACAAGTATATATTTTTTTAGTTGTAATATTTGTGTGTAGGCAGCTATCTCAGATAATTTTGCCTGATCTGGAGCTTTCAGAAAGAGCCAATTCCAATAAACAATTCCCAGCAGCACTCCGGTATAGTGAAAGAGGATTTATTTGTGCAAGTGAAGCAACGTTTCGGACATATCTTGATAAAGGGCTGGATATGCCCCGAAACGTTGCTTCACTTGCACAAATAAATCCTCTTTCACTATACCGGAGTGCTGCTGGGAATTGTTTATTGGAATTGGAACTGGACCTCGGCAGACAGAGTCACAGTTGGCAACCGAAGTTGCAAAAAGCGGTGAGGTTGATTCTGTAGCACTACTTTCTATGTTTCAGAAAGAGCCAGCACTTTAGGATGGAACTGCTTTCTGGCAGGCTGTTGTTTCTCCTATTCAACTGAAGGTGTCAAAATCGGACATGGGCTCTTACTATTGAGTGCTGTACTTAGATCTACCAGTGTAAAGCTCCCCATAGACGCAACGATATTTCCCTGCCGAACAACCGATCTTAGGGAAGTCCGACCAATCTGTCAAATTATGGTGCGGTTAGTGGGATACAAACGATCGTTGGTCTGATGATTGATCGGCCAGGTTAGGAAATCTTTATCGGTCCCCATGCAATCTACCTATGTTTGCAGGGCCAAGCAGGCTGAGATCCTTCAGTTTTGCTGGCAATATCGCCTGAAATGGTCTTTTTAGTTGATGGACACATCAGGCATTTAAATGATCGTTTTGAGACAATCGTGGTCTCACGATAACAATTGGATCTTTCAAAAATCTTTACGTCTATGGGTGTGTGTGAGATCACTCCAACTTGCAGTGCAGCAGTAAAAAGTGACTGAATTTTAATCAGAGCACAAGTCACATGACTGGGGGCCGCTGTGAAACTGACAAAAAAAAAAAAGTTTGCCTGATTAACAGATGCATTTTGAAAAAACATGTTTTCCCATGGCAGTATCCCTTTAGGACTACTAGAAAATCATGTAAACATTAAATAAACCCAAAGGACTGGTTTTGCTTCAAATAAGGATTAATTATATCTTAGTTTGGATCATGTTCAATGTAATTTTTTATTATTACAGAGAAAAAGGAAATCATTTTTTAAAAATTTGGATTATTTGTATAAAATAGAGTCTACGGGAGTCGCCTTTCTGTAATTCAGATCTTTCTGGATAGTGGGTTTCCAGATAATGGATCAAATGCCTGTACTTGTTTAGCATAAGGATGAATTGCTGCTGGTTAGCATATAAGCAGTCAGGAGAGTCCATTGTAGCCTATATGCAGGGCCTGTATTTGCTGTAATTTGGCAAATTAACCTTATATGCAAAACAGCATTTCATGGTGGATCACACTTTACAGAAAATTCACAATTCTTTTGGAAATTTCATAAACTAGTGGTAATCCCAGAGTAGTAGTGATATACAGGACAAGTATGTGTTAATACAACTCCAGCTTAGGACTAGCTTTGCCCTTGATCAAGACAAAATACATTCTGGAATGAAAATAGTTTGAGATTTCCATGAAACTAGAAATAAAGAATTGGCCAGGAGATAAATGATACTACTGAGTATCCCAAGGATTTAAGAAAAGACCCCCTCAGCAGTACCAGCCCTGTATACCTTACGATACCAGAGGCTTTAAACTTTACAAAGTGCTGCTTGATGCTCCTTCATCTGAGCCCCATTTGAAATGAAAAGTGCTGGTTGCAAAGCTGTTCTGTTCTCAAACATGGAATTTAAAAGATAGCCAAAGATATCCCCTTCTGAGACTCACAATTGCTGTTCGCATGTACTTTACAATCCTTAAAAAGGCAAAATATATAGTTAAATTACCTCCACCTTTCTTTGTACATCAGATTTTTCTTTTGATTTGGACATTTCGTCCAGGGTTTTCTTTAAGGTTTCATTTTCTTTCTTAAGCTTTTCCAGATCGCTAGAGTTTGACCCCAACTTGCCTTTCAACATTTTTGTAGCCATGTGAATATGTCCTGTAGAACAGAAAGAGGGTGCCTTTAAGTCTGTTCTTGACTTAGCAAAAAATGTGGTTCAATATACAGCAGCATGCCTTCATCATAGAAATGGAATCTGGACCTTTTGAAAATGAAGAAATAACACAAAAACTCCAGAGCACCTGTATAAACCTTATTCACTCAGTGGGATTCAGGGCTACAAAACACACTGCACCCTCACGTAACAACCGTACAGAAACATTGGCAACATTTTTATGTTGAACCCACAAGGTTTTCAGACACGAATAAAATGGCAAAAACGAGTGTTATAAAAATGAAACCTAACCATATACATGGCATGCTAGACGGGACTTACAATAAATGATCTTTTAAAGGGGTTGTTCATGTGTGAGTTAACATTTAGTATGATGTAGACCGTGATATTCTGAAACAATTTGCAATTGGTTTTCATTTTTTATGTTTTTTTCAGTTATTTAGATTTTTGACTCCGTGCTGTATGATTAAGCGCCTGTGAAATAAGGATTTTGGCTGGGTCACTGGCGGAGATCCTGCACTAGCGTGTGCTCACATCGGCAGCCAGACCACGCCCCCAGTTATTTTTATTCAGTAACTCTCTAGTTTGTAATTTCAGCAGTCTGGTTGGTAAGGTTCAAATTCCCCTAGCAACCATGCATTGATTTGAATATGAGGGTGGAGGCAGATGGGAAGATTAGTCGCCCAGCGATAAATCTTCGCTACTGCAGGTGCCTAATCTCCCTATATGCCTTTCCGCGGGATGGCATACATATAGCGTCTTACGAGGAAATTTCGGAATTCCAAAGCATTTGCATTCTTGCCAGTGGGAAGGCATTCTGGGGAGATAAATTGCCCGCAGTAGAGAAGATTTGTTGCTGAGTGACTAATCTCCCTGTCTGCCACCACCCTAAATAGAAAGAGAAGCAATAAAAAGTAGCAATAACATTAAATTTGTAGCCTTACAGAGCATTTGTTTTTTAGATGGGGTCAGTGATCCCCAATTTGAAAGCTGCAAAGTCAGAAGGGACACAATCTGAAAACTATAATACAGACCAAATGAAAAGTGCTGTTAACTGGCCATACTATAACATAGTA
>CM044443.1:32179952-32192781 GCA_024363595.1 Xenopus borealis | reverse complement strand
TATTCGCCAGCGGCGAATCGCGGGAATTCACCCCTGGCGAATAAATTCGCCCATCACTAGGCAAAAGGCAGTTCAGGCCTTCAATGCTTCAATGCAATGCTTCAGGCAGTTCAGGCCTTTTTTCAAGCTCTATAAGAGGGACTTAATTTCAGGAATAGTGGTCCTTTAAAGGGATAGTGGCATGTTTTTAAAAAAAAATTATTAAAATGTCACATCCATACCCCTGGTGTCCCCTTTCAACACTCCAGCAGCCTTGGTAGTCACTATGAAACATATGAAGCTGGGCTCCATCCTACCATTCTGTATGAGACTGTATAATAGTTTTTCATTCTGCTGTAGCCAGGGGCATTACTAAAGAGGAAGCACACCTGGGGCTCAGGAGGTATAGGGACTCTGTGAGGTCCTGATTCATATAAAATTGCCATGGGGCCCATTTATAGCTAGTTACGCCACTGGGTGTAGCTTTGGAAAGAGCACATTTGAATAAAGGTAATAATGGGCATGTGCATAATGAGACATATTTCACAGTGTGTCAGCATCACTTTAATCAAGCCCACAGTCTGGTTGGATAAAAATAATAAAATGCCTTAATTTTGCCCTATTTTTCTTAAATTGGCAGTTTAGATTCTGATTAAGAGAGAAAGTGCTCACTTTGGTAGCTCTAACTTGGGGTTCATGTTGGGCTCATCTCGTCCCTTGCCAGCAGGCCGTTCTTCAGCCTCTTTTTCATTCAGTACTTCAAGGGTCATCTCAATTTTCCCCTTTTGAAAACAAAAACAGTTTTTTGAAATCTTCACACAAATCTCAGCAGTACTTGATGGTCTCCATATTTCTGAAAGTGGTTTCTTTAAACATGAATCTGAAGTCTGAATATAAATTCGTCTCATCTATAAAAATTTTACCTCACAGTTGTAAAATGTGTTTACATTAAATTTTACATTTTATGTAAGAAACAAAAGAGCCATGTTTTCACAATGTAATTGATTTATAAGAATTTCTAACTGAATATATTTTTTAAGTTATAAATTTAGTGATTTCTTGTTTGTGCAAGAAGATTTTGAACAACTTCTGAGCTATTTTTCTGTTTTCAGAGCTATGAATAGGCACCCAGCAGGCAAGGATTCATACAGGGCCATAATTATATAACATTGCATGCTTATTTTAACCCAAGGTTGCAACAATATGGCAAGATTACTCTATGTACAAACAGCTTTAAAATTGTTAGCAAATAATATTCATTGATTTAAATAGGAGGTGCAAACTCCATAAAAACAGGGCACATCCACACTATCATCACATAAAAAAATAAAATCTGTGATTTTGTTTTTTCTCAAGATAGGATATCTTTTAAAGCATATGTATGAAAACAAATGTAGTTCATAATAAAAGATCTACTTTTGAGTAGAATTGTTAAAGGGGTCCTCCACCCAAAAAGCTTTTTTGCATAATGAAACAAAATATAAAATTCAAAGCAAATTCCTAATAAACAAAAACATTTTTCAATTATTTTACTTTCATTTGTAGATGTAAAGACAGTATTTATCACTTTCTGTTTGTGGAATCAGTTCTAGGTCTTTTAATCAACATTGTTTCAGGAGTCAGATCAAAGAGTTGTTGATTAAATTTGGAATGTCTGGGAACCCTACAATATTTTCACATAAAAAATAGATTTGTCTGCCTCTACTTAATGCCCCATGTTAATGTTATTTTGCTTCATTAATACTTATCTAAAGGAGCCCTGGTTCATTACATTTTTTCATCATCAAAATGTATCCTTACAGATAATATCCGTTTTCCATCTTTTTCTGCATAGCATGGCCACCATCCCTTCATGGATTTCTGCTCAAACAGAGAGGCCATCTTTGAATGGTTGGCCTGGTCAACTAAGTCTAAAGTGCATTTCTCTGGGACCTTTGCAGGCATTGTTGCTCGATGTAAATCAAGTTCTACAAAACCTAGAAGAGAACAACAAACAAAATGTTTTTATGATAAATTAAATATTGAACGGCTTTTATTATTATGATATATATTTCTATTATATAGACTACAGTAGATACATACTAACATGTACCATGTCATGGATCATCAGTCTTCATAGGGCTGATGTTCAACTGGTTGTCTCACCTTTTTTAGGCTTTGATTGCTCTTTAACAAATACAGAGTGCCGTTATTTAGGAATTAGCCTATGAGCTCTCTATATAGCAGTTAAACACATATTGTGAGTAATGGTATTACACAATAACATAGGCCTCTGCACACTGAGGGACAAATGTATTAAGAATTCAAAAACAATCTCACATTTTTGTTTTACAAACTCAAACCTCCAAGAGTTATCAATTAAAAATAAATCTTCAAATTAGGCTAAAGTAATTAAAGCACCTAAAAACAGACTATCTTCTGTATAACTCAATAGTGGAGGTGTATTTTTACCATTTAAATTGACATTTGCATTTGTAAGAATGAATGGAACCATGTGTGTTTTTTGTTGCAATATAGTTTTCTATGATGATGCAATTAAGTTTTGTGTGTTCTACTGATTCAAAAAATAAAGTCTCCATCACAAAAAAAAAATTGGTTGTATTAAATTGCAAGCAAGTACAATCATTTTGACAACTGACTTCTATAAATCATCTATGGTTACATTAGCCAAGGGATGTATTTTATGGAAAATGGGGCAAGATGCAAATACACAGGCAGAAGGCCAACTAACAATTCATACCTAAATAATCATCCAAGGAGAATTTGTCATTGTCCCATATCTGAAGAATTAGCTTGGGTGGCAGCTTAAATTCAGTTTTGTCAAGGCTCCAGAAATGTTCCTGCATAAAAATACAGAATATAGATGAATGTACAGAAACAACAGGAAGTGATTGGCATGATACTTGGCATAATCACAAGTCTGCGAGTCTGTTAGCGCCAGAGCCGACACAAGGCTTCTGGATGTCAGCAGACAAAGAGATTCGGCTAGCGGTCGGGGCTGAAATCAGCCTGCAAATTTTGGCAGGCTGATTTCTTCCGTCTGGCACTAGCCTAAAACTACTGATCTTTCTCTTACTAATGGCTGGGAAGTGAATATCACATTTCAAAGCAAATGAAAGCAGATTTAATTTGTAGCAATTTTCCATTAATTGTTTCTTGTTGTTTTATATGTAATTACTCTTGAAAGCAGTGTCTGTTGCCAGCTTTTCTCTATCAAAGACTGTAAGATAGATTTGTTATAAAAATTGGTACTCACCTTTTTAGAAATAACGCACAGCTGTTCGGCCGGCAGATATTCAAATGGGAAAACAAATCTCCAGTTAAAGTTTCCTTCCCCATCCAGTGACCTGTAGTGCACATCAGTTTTTTGCTTATTTTCTTCATTGCCGGGAATCCACCTGAAAGGGACATTTGCATGTAGCCAAGACTTTTATGACATCAAATTTGACAAATTGTTAAAATCTCCCACCCACTTAAAAAATCAATATAAAACTGTTGAAAACTTATTATCTCAAAACTTTAAATAGAATATTAATATCAAAGTAATAACTTAATCAGTTTCTGTGGGTTACTAGACCAGGTTAAAGTGTTGCCTATAATACTATATGAATTAAAAAAAGCTATAGCGATAGAAAAACATAAAATACTACATATATTTTATGGGGAAAATATGGGTAGTTTAGTCTGTTATCAGTCAAAGTGCTTGATTCAATAATTTTTTCAGTATTTTTAACTAATTTTAACTTTAGCTGATTCACTAAGGAATTTTGTGCAAATCTTATCAAACCATGTTTTATAACGGTAAGTGACTGCAGTTCACGTGGAAACTTAGCCTCTCTAACCATTGCACAGGTGCACATATAGTATATATTTATACAGTATATATGTGTTTGCAGTGATTGCACACCTCACATTTTCACATTTAATGCAAAGTATTTTACATGTATTTGGCAGATATTGTTTGCTGTGTTAGAGTACACAAAAGTCAGGTCTTGAGGTCTTCATGAAGCTTTTTGGGGATCTAATGGTGCTCATGATCTACATACAAATTAGGCATATCTTACCCCTTCACATAAATATCACTCATTTCTTCTCCAGTAATACTTTTCTCATCAAGAATGACATCTTTGGTATTCCAAATTATAACACGAAGCACATACCTGAGATACATAGGGTAGTATGTTAATCTTTAAACTGTTTCAATCATGCAAACTATGCAAATGAACAAAAAATTGGGGAACTTGTTTCTCTAGTAGCAGTTCACGGCACAAAATGTTTCAATGTACTTAATATACGGATTATGGGTTGATTACAGAGGACCTCTTGTATTTGTCTGTGAATATCACAACCTCATTGCACCCCTGCTTAATGTTTTTAAAAATAAGTGAACACAACTTTCCCTTGTTTGTAATAGTTTATACAGGAGCAGTGGCCAGCTCTATGTTGTAGCTTCCACCCTTTTCAGCTATAGTCAGGTGGTCCCACTGGTGGCCAATAAAAGGGCAACCGAGTTTCAGAGTTTTACTTTGAAAGCAGCACATAAGTTGAGGGTAAAACTTAGTCCCTTTATAAAATGTTTAATGATGCAATTGAATTCTTAATGAATAAGATTCGGGTGCAAGAACTGGCCACTCCGGGGATGACTGATGCAGTTGGGCAGCTTACAAAATTGCAATATATGGACTTACAATTCCTGTTTTGATTAAAGGGTAAGGCATTTTTTAGTAGCTTAATGCACAAAATGCTTCAGTGTCTTTAATATATTTATAACAGGTTGAGTGCAGAGGACCTCTTGTGTGTGTGTGTGTGTGTATATATATATATATATACATACATACATACATACATACATACACACACACACAGAGATGAAGCCACTTTGGATTGTGTGTTTGACACAGAATAACTAAACTCAGACTTCACACTTGTCTCATTTAACACAGAAAATTGTGTCACAGTATCCCACCTAATTAAAGTGTTCATCATTGTGGACAATGGTGCTTTGGTATGCTAATGAAAAGGTTAAATGAGTTAAGATAACACAGTTTCTTCAATTAGCCCTGAGTCATTTAACACACAAATCCAAGTGGCTGCATATATATATATATATATGGTGAAAATGACTGACGTTTCAGCCTCCTACGAGGCTTTTCTCAAAATGTCTAGTAGTTTGAATAAACTGCCTTAATTACAAGTTTTGGCGGGAACTTACACCAACACTAGCTGACAAAATACCCATGTCATTCAAAACATAATTTTTTGTTACGGTTTCATAAAAATATTTTGGAACTGCACCCATGCATATTTGACTGTTTTTTGTGAGTGCCGACTTTTGTACAGATGGAGATTTATATATATATATATCTATATATATATATATTGCAAAAAAAGATAAAGAATACAGTCCGAAATAAGTTTACAGGATATTAATCCAGAGCCCAAGTTTAGTCCTGTTTAAAAATTTCCCAAAATGTAAACTAACTTCTATTATAAACTGGTTTACCATTTACACCACACTTGTGGCATGTTTTTGTTGGACTTTCCCTGCAGCAAATGTTTGTAAAACTCAGACGTTATAAACTTGTAAGGATACTTACTTCTTTGCTTTGCGAGGAGTAATATTGAATGGTGGCCCAGGAGGTCCTAAACTTTTTGGAAAAACATCAACCCACATTTCTAGTTTTCCCTGTTAAAGTAAATACATGATATAAGTTACATAGACAAAAATGCATTAGAAAGCAGGATATCATGTAAAATGAAGTTGCTGTAAGTAATCTGGATTACTCATTAACACATTTTACTCATAATCTTCGTGCCTTGATTATGTGTTGCACCATACAAGGGATTTTGAGTGATTTGAGTAAAATTGTCTGCATTAAGCAAAATTCATATATAAAAACATAACTATCCAGTATGAAGTAATTTTTAAATTTACCTGGGATATGTTTGGCTGGAAAGTGCTATACAAAGTTCTAGTTTCAACATGCTCCGGAACAAGCCCTTGATTTCTAAGGACATATAGAGCAAGACGCTCATTTGGAAGTCCGAGGTGTTGGTGAATCTTTTTGTTATTTTCTGAAAGGTAATCAAGTTAATGTAAATTCAGTTATTTAATCTGACTTTATAAAAAACATTTCCTCAATACCAAACCAACTCCTAGTTTTCATGTTTACATTTGTTCAAATGTGTTGTCTTGTAAAAAAAGTGTTATCTGGCCTTTGCAGTCACATGATTAAAACGTATTGAATTTAGCTTGTCCAAATGTTGCCACATATCTCAGTTTGTATCTGGATACCAGTCCAGTTCTGGATTCAATCAAACTTTTCAACTGATCTTCCACTCATCTAGTAAGTTTCTTAGGCTCATCAACTGTTAATGGAGAAACCACTTCTACATCATATAATAAATAGAAGAGAAATGAAGAGCCTTTCAATAAAGTCTTGATAGTTTATTGAAGCACAAGGGTCCTTCCTCAGGTGCAAGCTATGGATTCATAGTATATTAAATATATACATTTTTAGGGAAGGGAAACCGCCAAAAAGGAATCATTTGAAATTAGCATGATTTGATTTGCAAGATAGTTTGGAATGTTTCATTCACATGCTGGTAGGGCTGAATGATTTCAGTGCTATAAAATTGCTTCCAGTGTTCCTGTTTCTTTTGGCCAGAACATTGAACATTATTTTAAATGAACTACCAAGGATCTAAAAGTATATATTGTGCAATGTGTATTTTAAACAATATATACTAAAAATTCTGAATGTTTTGAAAGCATGTGGTTTATCCCCCCCCCTTGCATTGGCTTTCTTTTTTAGCACAGTTTTGCTGGTGCCATAACATCAGCAGGCAACAGCCTTGTTCTCAGTAAAAATAATATCAAAGTCCAACTTAAGCTCAGTTCATAAAGATAAATTAGCTTGCCAAAGGCAACTCAATATCTTACACTGTCTTTTTTTTTCTTTTAGAATAAAAACACTGTGGTGCCCTTTAGAAAGCTTATAGACTCAAGACTTTGTCAGAAAACTCAAGGCATTGAAGATAAATGTAAAACTCAGACCTACAAAACATATAACTACAATGACTTTAGTTAAATACACAATTTTACAAACATAAAATGTATTAATTGGTGTTAACAGAACTGTTTTTTTTTGCAACTTGTATGTATTTAACTATTTGCTGCATAATATACTTAAGAGCTATGTATTTAAATAACTGCATAACTCCATGTATGGAAGATCCCAAAATAAATAGATAAATCACTTCCTACAAGAACACAGTCTTCTCATATAATAAAAGAAAGTAGGGAATCATACCAAATTCTCCCAATGTATAGTCTTTGCCTGAAAAAGTAAGTCTTGTTCCATTCTCTGAGTACACAGGGGGAGGAGAAGATTTTAATCTGGCAAAGTTCTGTAGAATTTGGGTGGGTGTCAACTGATCCCTCCATTGATTTATTCCTGTGCTGAAATATAAAATTACAATTTCAGTTAGCTGACAAGTAAAGTTTACACAATGTTATGCTATGTTCACATAATTCAATACGTGTGAGGACCTTTAATATATAGTATTATTATTAACATGTATTTCTATAGCGCCAACTTGTTTCATAGGTACTAGTGTTAATAGTATTAGTATTAGAAATATATATATATATATGATGGAGAAAATGGCTGATTGCAAAGTCACTGTAGACCAATGTTTCTCAACACTATACACATTATTCCTCCCAGTTGAAACATACCATTGTCAGAACAGACAGCACCATTGTTTTATAGTTTGGAAGATGAGCCAGGAGAGAAGATGCAAGCAGCTTGTACAATAGTTTATGATTTTGTAAAAGTTTTAGAGAAATAATTTATAATGAGCAGAATCATTAAGGTTCGAATGGTAAATTCAAATTCAATTTTTTTTGGTCAAAACTCACAAATTAGACTCAAAACAACAAAATTTTATGTGAATGTGAAATTTAGCACAACTCGACTCTGGAAACAGTTCTAATTTGAATTTTCTCCACCTAAAGCCATTTACAAGTTCATTTACAAGTCAATGGCAGAGGTAGGTTGAACATTCTTACATTCAAGTTTTTTTCTGGAGGAAAACTCGATTTGAATACAATTTGATTAAAATTATCATATTCAATCAAATATTAGACGTTAACGTTTTTTCATAAGTAACCTCCCATTCGAGTTATGAGTTCTTAGATTAGAATATTAGAATTTATTCAAATATATTAAAGTTAAAAAGTTCACATAAATTCAAAGTTTGACCTTTGGTAAATCTGCCCCCAAATAGGGAAGGGATAAACAAGTAATTGCAGTTAACAAAGTACTAAGAAAGAATCGAAAGATCATGACTAATGTATTGTGCAGTGAATGTGGATAACCCTTTGGAGCAGATTTATCAAGGGTCAAATTCGAGGGTTAAAAAACCCTTGAATTCGACCATCAAATTTTGGGCGAATTTAAATCCTTCAAATATCGAATTTGAAGGATTTTACGGCAATTCGACTAATCGAATGATTGAATAAAATAAATTTGAAACAAACAATTAAATTGTTCGAATGGAACGATTCAAAAGATTTTAACCATTCGATCAAATTTTTTTTATTCAATCTAAAAAACTTAGAAAAACGCTATGGGAGGTCCCCATAGGGTTTAATAGCAATTTGGTAGGTTCAATCTGGTAAACTAGGCAATCAAATTTTTTTTCAAGGGCAAGTACTTCGACCATCGAATGATCGAATAGATTTTTATTCGAATCGATCCAATTTTTGAAATTCAATGGTCGAAGTACCCAAAAAAGTTATTTGAAATTCGAATCTTTTTAAAAATTCGATCGAATTTCGAATCATTCATGTGAATTTAGTAAATCTGCCCCTTTGTGTGTAAGTACAGTGCTTTAACGTTATCAGAGTCCCAATAGGCTTTTCTATTAAAAGAGCTAGAGAGGCAATCATGCAATGTACTGTGTGCATACCTTGTATAGTGCAAGTGTAACAGAAGAGTACTCAGGATCATATTATTACTTGCTAAATGTACAGAAGGATCGATTACTAATATAATCTTTGACTAGTACATGCAAAAATCAAGACAAGTTGGTTGAAATAACACACACAGCCACTTAACTGAACCAGTACAGATGCTTATAACAGACTTTTGCTGGCATTTTCTAACTTATAGTAAACAGATCGATACTAATTGAAGAACAGTTATTAGAAGTAACCTTACATGAGTGTAATTTAACATATCAATAAAACACAATATATTTATAGGAAAATATATTATCTATAAAGCATATTTAGTTGGTGCCTCAGAGTATGCTGTAAGTGCATATTTAATAATCACGAGTGTAGATCTTAAGTCTATGGTACTATAAAATTGTCAAGGCTCACTTACATAGACAAGCAACGTTTTACAATCCTGGGGAAAGGGGTAATGTTTTAAGAAAAAAATATTCTAAATTGAGAAAACAATGACTACCTATTAATATTAAACAATAGGTGATTGGAAATTGAGACTCACATGCAGTAAGTCTGTGGCAAGCCACAGTGGCTTCCAAACCGAGAGAGGAATCTGTTCTCCAGATCTATAGTTGTTTCGCCAACTTTTTCATCCCGTGTTAATGTATCGTAATCATACACAGAGATCTTAAGGTCTTTCTCTTGAGGTAAGAAGCAGTTGAGTTCATACATCCTGCAACAAGTATAAATACTTAAGATGCTTGAAGTGCACTGTGAAATTAAGATATCCCACCCACAAACACATCTTTCTGGTTAGGGTTCCTGAATTTAAAGTTAATGAAATCCATTTCATGGCCAATAGTGTGTGACACATGCACAATGATTGCAGGCTTGCCATTGACTGAGTAAAGAGATATCATTTGAAGGACTTCAGGTTCTTTTGAAAATCAGATTGCATGCCACTTCAGAGATGCTGGTCGTATCCCTTGAAATATAGACCAGTTTTTACATACAAGATTGCTTGTGGTTTACCAGAATGGCATAAAGAAGAGGCAGCATATGGAAGAAAAGTACGTACTTTTGCCCAATGATGGTCGCAATGATAATAAAATGAGTCCTACTTTAATAATTAGGAATTAATCATGCATGTTATCCACGATTCGGCAGGCAGAAATTAATTTGTTTCAATCCCCCCATTTCTTTTTAAAAGTTATTTCGTTCTTGCTGTACACTACATATTATAGCAGCGGCCTGAATGAACAAATAGTATACCTGCCAAACACTGGGTTCAGTGTATTTGGAATGTAGTGATCTCGATCTTCAATCACCTTTTTATTCAATGTAATTTTAATATAGGGGTCACACTAAAGACAAATAAAAACAAATTAAAGACAACATCTGAGTAGCTAGCACATTTTATGGACACATTTCAAAGATACTTGCACTGTATGGAAGATTGTATATAATTTAAAGATTTCCCAAGACTGTGGGGTAGGAGAGACACTAAGTAGAAGTTAAGCAAGCGGGACCCCATGAAAAATACTAGCTACTGGCAGACTATATCCCTTTTTGAGACTTAAAGCCAGCAGAGCAGTCGTAGGCTCCAACATCGAGAGGCATAATCTGCCAGCATAGAGACTAAAGCTACAGTCTTGAATGTTCTACCAGTGGCTGTGACTTATCCCCTTGTCTTGCCTGTGTCACATATAAACATTTTATATCATCCATGAGCAAGATCATCTTTGAAACAGTTTAAAGAGTTCAAGCATAATTTAAGATCTTGTCTTATAAGAACTACTGGCGCCCAAATTTATTGAGAACAACCAAGTATGTTTGTGTAACAGCTCAAAGACCTTTCCTTCAACCTGGGAGGGAGAATGTTCTCTGCTGGAGTAGTCAGGACCCAGACAAATATCTTGCTTTCACTTTAGAAGTTAATGGATTTCAAGAAAAGTCACTATAACTTACCAGCCCATTGTTATCCTTTGGTTGCAGATCTATGCCTCTCACAATGTATATGCGAACAATACACTCCTGAGATTCACTACCTGGCAGTTCTAGGAATTGTCGTGGAGGATATGGAATATTTGGATCATCTGGAAGTGGGTAGATACGGAATGAACCCTACAAAACAAAAATATTGTTCATCTTGTTACAGTGTACTTGTTAGCGAGCATTAAGCAATCCAATATGAATACATTATGTATATACAAGTATGGGATCAATTATGCAGAAAGCTCTGAATCGTGGGAAGGCCCTTTCCCATAGACTCCATTTTATTCAAATTATTAAAAAGGATTACCTTTGTCTCTATAATAATAAAACCTTGCATTTGATCCCAACAAAGATATTATTAATCCTTATTGGAACCAGAACAATCCTATATGTATTACTTTGTTTAATTAATGTTTAAATGAGTTTTTAGTAGACTCCAGATATGAAGATCCCAATTGTGGAAAGACCCCGTATTTGGAAAACCCCAGGTAACCAGCATTCTGGATAACAACGCCCTGTACACACACAGCAGTTACACAGTAGTTTGGGTTAAGTGCTAAGTTTCACTAAATTGCACCAAATGACCCTGTGTGTGATTGTTGGTGTAATTTTGTGAAACCCAATACTTACGGTAGATGTCATTAATTTCAGAACATTAACGTTTAACTTTTTTTTTTTATTACACTTGATACTTCAGTTAAACTGAGAAAACTTGACTTACTTTAAACTCTCCTACCACAGAAGGGTCATCACTGTCTTCTGCCTTTCCTCTATATAGTTTAAATGTGTCACAGAAGTCTGTAAGGCCACGGAACTCAGAAACATTTTCCAGCTCACGGTCATAGACCTATTTATATAAAAAAGATTATACTATTATGTTAGAGAACTAAAAAGGCAATAAACAAAGCTAATTTTAAAGTTATAGTAATAGTTTAACTTAAAAGTATTATTATACTGCACATCAGTATTGTAAGGCAAAATGTGGTGGTCAGAGAAGAAGCTCAGTAAGAAAAGACATGCAAAAAAGGTAAGCAAACAGGGATCATTAGGCGTTTTAGTTGTAGGCTTTGAAACATTCAAAACAAAAAAGAAAATCAATGAAAAGGTGCTAAGTATGGACCACTTCAGTAATACACCAAGCATAATGTAAAGGTTAACATCCATAATCAAGTCTCCCAGACTAAATATCTCTTAATATCTACATAGAATGCTACTTTTACTGCCACCTTGTGCTTTAGAGAGCCAGCTTCCTGCCAATATAAGCTTCAATTATGGATGCTAGCTAACTAGTGGTTCCCAGCATTGTATACATATGCCAATTAGTGACATTACTGCACACACAATTAATATTTTCAAACAGTTCATAAATGCCTTTAGGTAAAGACTATAGAATTACTAAAAGCAGTTTGGAGCACACCCTTGCCTTTGTATTGCCAACTACAGGACTAGATTTAAGCAAAAATGTCAAATTATAACAGTTACCTTTAGGGTGGAGTATCCTTTCTGGATATACTGGCCACACTTCTCAGGCTCTCCAACTGAAGCATAGTACTTGCTCCACCAGTCCACTACTTCTTCCTCCTGTAAAAACATCAGTGTTTCACACATTATATGCAGAGAGGTTCACTAAATATGTTAAAGAATTAAAAAGCCAGAACCACCTTCTAAGGTATCTTTTGCGTTCCCTATTATGTGCAATGGCTGCTTTTTATACTAGGAGCTAAACATTGTAATTATATAAAGAGACTTGTATCAAATCCAATATACAGTGCTGGCTCCTGATGCTACAATGGTACCAGCTTTTATGCACATTTTGCTGCTAATTGGTCTTCTTGCGGTTATGTTGGCATATCTATTTAAGCGAAAAGGAAGCTCTACATTTAGCAAAAAAGTAGC
>CM044443.1:32157676-32179087 GCA_024363595.1 Xenopus borealis | reverse complement strand
CTGCAGCACATAACTGTGGACTGGTGACTATATTTGTAGAATACTACTCAGAACAACAGTACTTTCTTTTGCAACATGAATCTTATTCATAGTCTTGAGTATATGTTTTCCCATATTTTGTATGTTGGTTACCTCTGGATGTTACTACAGCGCAAAATTGTTCGCAAATGGTAGTTTGCAAATGGTAGTTTTGCGCATGCTTTTTCCTGAACGCTACAATATTGCACTACTGTGCCGTCTTTCCGGTTTTTGTGAATTCGCATTGTGAACGAATTTTCGCAAACAAGAAGGGTCTTTGCATGAGTACAGGCACTTTACGAGGTTTTTTTTGCGTGAAAATAGTGTTAACAGTAACTTAAATTTGCAATTTGAGGAACAGTTTTGCAAATATTTTCTCTGCCACCAAAGTTGTGCCGCAGAATGTTTGCAATTTGTGATTTTTGCCATATTTAAAAAGCTCTTATAGACATTCGCGATGTGAAAAACAAATTTGCAAATCTGTTTGCACACTCTTATTCAGCTTTATAAATATAACCAGGCACAGGGCAAGTATATTCACTCTGCGAACCAATCTGCCCTGCACGAAGTTTATAAATGACCCCCACTGGGTGGCTAGTTGCATCAGAAATTCTAATGAACATGTATTTGTGTGTTTGCATTTGTTAAAAAAATTAGATTGTGAGCTGAAGCTAAAAAAGGTAAACCTCTAGTCACAAATGTTATCACCAATTTGTTCCCAAAGCCACATTCCTTGCATTGCATCTAACTTTCTAATACTGTACACCTGATCATAACATCAATAGCAATTTTCATCTCTGCCTTATGTGTATTTGATATGGATAAACATTTTGCTGTGAACTCAGTTTACCTTTTCTTGTAGCTGTTTTCAAAACATAAGAGCAGCAACAGTAACGGGTTGGGAAAAAAAAAGAGATTACATATTAGAAATAATGTATAGTATATCAATTGTAAGACTATAAAGGACAGCTCCCAAGAAAGAAATGATTGTTTTTAGATATTTTGCGTTTATTACATACTAAGCTTATTAAATAGGGATAATAACTAAAGGCAGCTCCAAGGGGATTCTTTACCTATACTGAGCAAATATGTACATGGGCAGTAACTAATGGCAATAAAGCAAATTTTTGGTTTCTTTCTAATTGCAGTTGGTTGAAGAAAACCTAATCGCAGATTGGTTGCTATGGGCCAATGCATAAGCTCTTCTGCTTATACTATTCCAAAATTGCTTAATACTTAATGTGACACTATCAGGGGCGTAACTAGAGGAAGCATGCCACTGGACACTATTAAAAACAAGTATTTTAATGCTTTATGGAAGAGATTTCATATATATTCCTAAGTAGTGGGCTAGCAAGATGCAATACTCCTAAAAATCAGTTGTTGTCTCATTTATATTTATAACATGACGAGACATATTAGAAAGGCTACCTTAGGCTAACAAACTAAATCACTGAAATTTTAAATATATAAAATATACATTAAAAACAGGGTTTATTAAAAAAAAAAAAAAAGGCGGGGGTAACTATATACTGATATCTATAAAAAAAAAAAACTTATTATTGACACTGAACTATGGACATGTTATTATGCTTAAAGTATGTAATAAACTAAAGATATTTGGGATGTGAAAAATATATCTGAAAAAATTAAATCCCAACACCTCTCACACAGATGTTTTAACTTGGAATGAAATTAGTTGCACCAACTTGGAGGGAGAGTACAACTATTCAGACAAGATTTTCGTTGAATTATAGCTGTTGAGGTTGGGGCTTTCACCAGATTTTTTGTGTACATATTGCAATGGATTGAAGGAACCCCATATCAGTCACATTGAGAGTCTTACACTCCTAAGTACAAAAGGCAGGCATGCCAGAGGCCTAAATTTAAACAGTTCCATGAGCATGCAACATTAAAAAACGTACCTTTTGAGAAATAATTAAATCAGATACACTGAAAACCTGGAACACATTTTCTGTTGCAACACACATAAATGGGGATTTTGGAGAGAGAACAGTGTCAACTTCTGGTAAACACCAGCTCCAACCATGCCTTCCTCTAAATATGAATCAGTTAAAGGGGAACTATCATGGAAATTGAAAATGAGCCTCATTGAATGAAAGATCTTTTGTTATATAATCAATTGTATAGTTGAATCTGAGGCAGATTTTAATTGACAGGTCAAATAAATTGGTGCATGCCTAGACAATAACTAGTTCGAATAACTGACTCCAGGAGAAACATGTATGAAAAGAGACAGACTGCGGAGAGGACAATAGTGAAGAATAAATTGATTATTCCAGAAATAGTACCAGATTATTTATTTATTTCCATGAAATGAAGTATATACATACATTTTCACAATAGTTCCTGTTAATACCAATATTCAGGCAAAGACTTCATCATCAATAGTACTTATACCCAGACCTGGAAAGGAAAAACTTGAATCCTTTAAGAGGATTCCCTAATGTAGTTGTTTTAAGACTGTTTCAAATGAACTACATGGTAAAGAAAAACACCCAGACACTCCATCTAAAATTGCCTCAGTTGAAACACTCATTACTAAGCTTCAACTGTCTCTTGAAGCAAAGCAGAATCAGCATAATCAGAAATAAACAAAGCTAACATCACAATGCCAAACTCAGTATTCAGTGCCAACCTATTGGTGGAAAGGTCACCACCATGGAAGAGTGCAAACACGTCTTAGGAGTGATAAATGGAATTTCACCTTTTGACTTGGTCTGGCAGATGCTTGGAGATACTACGGAAGAGAAATAATGGTTGGGGTTGTGCCAAGGCCCCCAATTCCAATTTAAACAAATCTTAAAGGAAAACTATACCCCCAAAATGAATACTTGAGCAACAGGTAGTTTATATCATATTAAGTGACATATTAAATAATTTTACCAATCTGGAATATATATTTAAGTAAATATTGCCCTTTTACATCTCTTACTTTGAGCCACCATTTTGTGATGGTCTATGTGCTGCCTCAGAGATCTCCTGACCAGAAATATTTCAACTCTAACTGTAATAGGAAGAAGTGTGGATACAAAAGACAGAACTCTATAGTTTGTTTGGTATGTTTGTGTGCACAGTTGAATAATACGATCCCAGGAGGCTGTCCTTATTTTTTTTAATATTTTCCATTTATGATTACCCAATGGCACATGCTACTAAAAAAGTATTATTATGAAAATGGTTTATTTACATAAAGCAGGGTTTTACATATGAGTTGTTATATGCAATATCTTTTTATAGAGACCTGCATTGTCCGTGGGGTATAGTTTTCCTTTAAGGCTGTGGCATCAGTCCCCCAAAGTCAGAGTCAAATCTGGTGGTTTTGTGACTTCATGGAAACAAATCCCACCAGCAGTTAGTGTAGAGGCTATTATAGCAGTAAAGGTATGCCCAGCCTCATCTTAAAATTCTTGGTTTGGGAATAAGAAACTGGACAGACAGGTGCCCAGATGTTTTTGCCCATATAGTCTGTATGGAATCACTGAAGGCTATAAGCCATAGTTCCAAGAATATATACTGCAGGAAATACCATTTAACCATATCATTCTGACTTTTGAGCCAGTGCGTCCAGGAGTATAGAATCTTCCTAATTTTCCTCTTAACTAGCCTTCAGACAGGGCTCCCAGACAAAGGAAAAGGCTTACAAGTAACATGAAAAAATTAACTTCCAGCAATCCTCAAGCTAAGCTTGATGTTCAGAGAGTATTTATATGTGTTTCCTATTGCAGTAGCACTGTAGTTTCACTAAAATCTCCCTCCAAAATCCCTATTCAGAAGTAAGGTGAGATGATTTCCAAGAAGCCCTAAAGCCCAGGTGTGATAAATGCATTTGTTAAATAGCATACATACATGCACTGAGGTTGGAGAAGCCATTTTTCCGATTGCTGTTGACATACTGCTTAACAACTGGAAATTGGAACACAGTTTTGTGTGACTTTTCTCTTCCTTAATCTATTCGTCAGTTATCATTCTTTTGTCCCCAGTTATAACAGTACTGAGATAATTTGTCAGTGAAACATAATAAATCAGCAGTTTTTGAGGCCTGCTACATGCAAAATATTGTCTTTGTGACCTCATTTTGGGTAAAAAGTATCACAGATCATTAAAGTCCAAGATGATGGAAATCAAAATGAAAGATAGATGAAATTTATATTATTTCCAATGACAAATACTTTTAGACAATCCCAGTGACAAGAATACACGAGTGCCATTAGCTTAATGTATGGTACAACTCTACTCAGATACCTTATAGAACCGAAGACTGGGTTTAAATATCTCCTAGTTTTCATTTCAGTCTCTAAAAACACGATCTATTTATAAGTAAATGGCTCTACAATTTTAAAAGTTAGTTACAGATGAATCACTTTGACCTTAGCACTAGTTAATTAAAGCATTAAGACAAATAGCTGTCTACATAGATAATAAAAAGGGTTCCGGGCAAACAAAAACTGTTGAGGGTTAGAGACATTAATGGTCATGCAGATTAATGCACGCAGAAACAGGCACCTACTTACCGACAGATTTTGCCTGCCTAATCTCCCAATTCCAGTAGATCCCTATGGTTAAGAAGCCATATCCAATTTAGATGGGATATACCAAAGAAAGTTGATTAAAGGGGCTGTTCATCTTTGAGTTAACTTTTAGTATGATGGAGAGTGATATTCTGAGACAATTTGCAAATGATTTAATTTTTTTGTTATTTGTGGTTTTTGAGTTATTTAGCTTTTGATTCAGCAGCTTAGCAGTTTGCAATTTCAAAATTACCCTAGCAGCCATGCATTGATTTGAATAAGGGACTACAAAATGATTAGGAGGGGCCTGAATAGAAAGAAAGAGTAATAGAAAGTAGCAATCGAAATATATCTGTAGCCTTGTAGAGCATTTGTGTTTTAGATGGGGTCAGTGACCCCCCCATTTGAAAGCTGGTGACATAGATAGACTGAGGGGTATTAAGTAGCCATATCCCAAGCCAAGTAAAGAAAAACAAGCAACCAAGTGTTTTCAGTTATCTCAAGGATCAGATTTTCATAGCAGATTGAAAATAAATTAATATAGATTAATGCACTTTAGAAACTAGGGTCAAGACATGAATTTTGGATGAATACACGTTTGAATGCTTACATTTAATTTACTGTACATGAAATACAGTGACCGAATAGGCTTTACAACCCTACAAACACATTTAAGGCACCTCCCAACAGCATATTATATGGATAAATCATGAACCTGCGGTTCAGCCAAACTGGCCATTTTAAAGGGGACCTGTCACCCTAAAAATTATTCCAAATCCTATTTTATGATGTCAAGCAAAATAAAATTCACCACATAGATTATTTAAATACAGTTTTTTTAGTCTTGGAATTCACAATCACAGTAAGCAGGCAGGAGCCATTTTGTGGACACTTATTAATGCAAGCTTTGGGTCATTACAAAATCTTGCATATGGGGCATCTGAAACCCATGCACTGGCTACACAATTAGATGGTGGGGAGGGAGGATGTGAGTAGAAAAGTGAAAGTAATTAGCTTCCCCATCTTTATACCTATGGCATAGGACGGGCAGACGATACATGATTGACAGCTGTGACTTTTAAACATGTTTATAACAGATGGATGCTTTAATAAGAAAAACAAAATTTGGTTTCATGTTTAATTTGAAAAGAACTTTTATTATACAGATTTTTATGTCTAAGAGATGGTCCCCTTAAAAATATCTTGTTTCATGAAAAACAAAATGTATAAGTCAGGATGAAAATAAATCCCTATGTTAATTAATTGATTCAGATAAGTCAGGGTCCTATTTTGACTCAATATAATTTCATCTGACAGTCTGCTAATCTAGATGGGATAAGTAGAAGTCCAAGCATTATCTGCTTTTGTTTAAAGAGAGAGAGGGAACAAGGTCACAAAAGTCACACAATTTGCCCCAATTCTATTTTCCCACAGCAACTAGGCAGCAAAATTTCCTGGTTAGTAAACATCTGATAACTTGTAATAAAAATAAGAGTACATATGCCCACAACGTATTGTAAAATAGCTTAGAGTGCTTTTTTGAGCACTTTTTCAATTTTCATTATAATTTTTTTCTATATTAACAGTCTTAATACCTTCAAGATTGAGTTCCACTGCTGTAATTGAGATTTTAAGATTGTTTAATACTTATTTAAATACATTCCATCCAGTGAGCTGTTAGAACATTCTAAAAAATAAATCATTACATTTTACATTAAAATGAAATTTCTGTTTTTCATTGATTATAAGTTAGTACCAGGTATTAAGCAATCATGTCAGATTGATGCTAGTAAAACAATGAATGGGACAATGTAATAAAAACTTAGCAAAGCTTTCACCAGTTCTTGTAACCCAAAGCAACCAGTCAGCTCATACTGGGCACCTGTTTGAAAGTATAAATCTCATTGGCTGCTATGGGTAACTAGACCTGTATCACACATTGGACATTTATTACGTGAACGTGTTAGGCTTCTTTAGACAAACAGCAATATAAGCATGTGTAAAATCTCTTATTTAAACTTTACCTGATTAGCCAGTAAAGGTTTTGTGTCTTCTACTTCTATCACAACATCACGAGGTGGGGAGGAAGTTAATCTTGCAACTAAAGGTAAATGTTTAAATATAATATATATAGGTACAAGTCAGAATATTCATATGTATATGCAGCATTAATAGAATCAACTAGGGTTGAATACAATACAAATATATACAAGTTGCAGTTTCACTCCAAGCTTAAGTATAGTATATCTATATAAATATATACTTATACACACACACAAAGACACAAACACAGTTTGTGCTGGGTAATGACATCTCATGTTTGCTATGAAAAAGGAGCTAGCATTTCTTGCCATTATGTTGGACTAGGCTGCTCCATTTACATGGATACCCATATTTAGTTATGGGGGTAGTCGTAGGCCCAGTATTAGCAACAATTTTGATATTGGGTTCAAACCTCTTCAGCTTTTTCCTTTTTATTTTTTATAGAGTTAATGGACCATGTTGCAAAAAATAGTCTGTGTGGCACAAAATGCGTTAAGGATTTTTGCACTATGTAAATGATTTAAATACCGTAAATAAATATTTTAAAATAACACATTTACTTGGTTAACTAGGTGTAAAATGAATTGCAGAAATGTTTGGTTTACCTCTGAGTTCTGGAGCATCTTCTTTTTTAGTGATGTATGGATCACATCGGTACTCTTCCAAGCACTCAATAGTGCATTGTCCTACAACAGGTTTCCTTCCAAAAGGACGATGGTCTACAATTTTTATAATGACGGGAGGCACGTACATTTCATCCTTTGGAAGAAGCTACAACAAGAGATTTAATGTGACTACATCTTATCACACAAATAAAGCCACCTAATACAATGTTTTGGTTGTCATATGCAGCTTTTCTCAGGAATATGAGGAAGGTTGCACACAACAAACATATACATTTTTCATAATAAATGTTGAATATTGAAATGAAGTACCTGAATGTGCATGATATATTTACACGCAAGAAATGTTAGAGGCACTCTTTATATTTCAAACATAGTATTCTTATATGCAAATATGACCTTAAATGTGTTTTAAGTACTTGTTTAGAATAAAAAATGCTGCTAAATCTATTTGGCTTCATGGCATTACCACTTTCATAAAAAGGACAGAGCTGTAAAAGTTTGGAGTCTTTTTAAGGTTCTTGATCACTGCAGTCTCAACAATTTCTCCTCCACATTCAACAATAAGGCTTGGAGATGTCACAGATGCCAATTGGTAATTTTTCATATTTCGCAAACCCCAAGTAAGAATCTGTTAAGACAAATAAGAGCA
The DNA here is from genome assembly GCA_024363595.1 of Xenopus borealis. NCBI lineage: Eukaryota > Metazoa > Chordata > Amphibia > Anura > Pipidae > Xenopus > Xenopus borealis. The sequence goes on along the minus strand of CM044443.1, from coordinate 32,171,219 downwards.
GTCAAAATTATGCAAAATGTTGGCATGAGTTGGATTGAGAACACACAGGGGCTGATTTACTAATGGTTGAATTAAAATTTGAGTTTCAAAAATTCGAATTTCGAATTCATTTAGGGCTACTTTGACTATAGTATAGCCCAAAATCGATTCAAATTGAAAAAATTTGAATATTCAAATTTTTAAGTAATGGCCTTTAAAAATCCTTCGAATTTGTCTATTCCCCAGCTTAAAGCTGCTGAATTGCCATTTTAGCCTATGGGGGACCTTACAGATAAGGACGTTTTTCGATCAAAACTGACCCCCAAATAAATTTGAGGGTCGCATTTCAAAGTATTTTCCATTTCAAAATTTGACCCTTAGTAAATCAGCCCCAATAATATATTTATTTACAAGTGTAGATGAAAAATATTTACCTCAATAGCAGTGAGTTGAACCACTGGACGAATGCCTTGAGGCACCATGTATATCTGTGGTGCCCTCTGCGATGGAAGAATTGGCAAGTTGGATCCATCCTGTTAGGAACATTTACACATTAAGGGGTTATTTATCAAAGGTCAACTTTTAAAGCTTTGTGAGTTTTTTAGACCTCGAATAAACTCACATATCAAATGGTTTCTAATTTAAGAAAATGAGGTTCTGTATGTAGTTGAGCCGCACCTCTCATCTTTCTGTGATGTTGTGGTGCAAACACTCTAGTCCGTCAGCACATGTCAGTACAATGTAGAAAAGAGATGAGAGAATCGCACAACACCGTGTATTCTGCAGGTGGGGAAATCCCCCCACCTGTGCATCAATGTTTCGGGGAGATTAACCCTCCCTTTGTCAGGATACGTTCAACAGTGCTACAAAAATTTTTAAAGCATAGGGCTAACAAGTCCCGCCCATCCAATTCCCCATAGTCCACCAGGGTGATCCAAAGTGAGGCTTGACACACAAAACAGTGTTGAATGTATCCTGACGAAAGGAGGGTTAATCCCCCCCAAACGTTGATGCACAGGTGGTCACAATAAACAGGGAATTTCCCCACCTGCAGAATACATGGTGTTGTGCGATTCAAATCTCTTTTCTACATTCTAATTTAAGAAAAAACTAGAATAAAATACTTGAATCAGTGAAATTGGGGTGAACAACCCAAATATTTTGGAAAAAAAAAATCACATTTTACCCGGAAAAGTTTTTTTTACTTTTAACCTGAAAATGTGAGTTTTGACTGAAAAAAAAAAATTTCTGGGTTAAATACAACTTAACTTTTAATACATTTCCTCCTAAATGTATTCAGTATAAAAAAATCTTTTACTTGACTGAAAGTAAAATATACATGAAAGAAGGATGGCATATTTGTGGCTGCTGTTACCCCAAAAGTTACAGACTTTGTACCAAACCCTCTTGGAAGTAAATCATTGTTGCAACAAACTGTGGATAACATTGTATATATCTTTTCTAGATCTGTATATATCTTTTCTACGCTTAAAACTATGACATGAAAAATGGCCACAGTTTTGTTCCGAAACACACTCATCTACTTACGTCTTGCAGAGCTTGATCAGGGGTGCCTGAATACCAAAAGTAAACCCTTTGAAGACAAATTAATCCACTCACCTTTTCTCGAATTATAAGCTCTGCAGCCATAAGGAGGTCCCCACAATGCTTATTTTCTTTCATGACAGGATACCACAGAAGTTTAGGTGTAAAATCAACTTCAGGATTCAGTTTCACCATGGGCACGCACACACTTCTGCCAAGAAACTCATCTTTTCCCTGCATGAAAGCAAATAAAAGTTAGAAGCTGATACACTGATGATCAAATTCCACTGAAGCACAGTAAAACGCATTATACCCACCACTTGGTCATAGTCAAATATCTCGATAACTACATTTGGAGGATTTTGTGTAACTGCACGGGGGTCTCCGTAGATGTCAATAGTATTGAATATAATGGTCTGATCCCATGTTGGATTCAGAGTGGAGCGGATGGTTTCTGTAGTTTTACTTCGATGAAGGAATGATACATGTGCATATGGGTCTAGAAAGTAAAAAAACATAGTTGCATGTTACAGTATTAAATTACAAGAAATATACTGCACCACTACAATATTTAAGTTTTTGTTTAAGATTAAAAAAATTAAAAATGCTTTCTTACCTGAAAAGCTGTCTTTATCCAAGGCCGTGAGACCTCGGGCTTGATAAATATAGCAACGCATGTGGTAGGTGTAGAATTCTTGGAAAAGTGAAAATAATGTGTTAAATGTTCTCAATCCAAGGTGAACACCAAAGTTCGATTCAGCTAATAGCTACTAAATGTATTGTCTATAGAGTATTCCAGGCTTTTGAGAGCTTTGTGTATACTGAAAATCCTAATCAGGAAATTAATTTACACATATTTCAAATTTAAGTTGAGGCAACTTTTATTGCAAAAATAGTACTAGCAATTCATGTTTTATTTAAAAAAGGCAATTGGGGTCACTAAGCACTATGGGGAACAAAAAAAGCCCCTTGGTAATCATTTAAAAAACCATGAATCTGGGGTCTGGACTACTCTCAACATCGCATCTCATGCTTGATAAAAAAACAGTTGGCATAGCACCTGATGATGAGTATAGCATATGGCTTAGCATATGATGAGTGGATTTAAGAAAACTGTTCAAGCTTGTTCAAGTTGAATTGGTAAATAAACCCCTTTTTAATATTAAGGGCACAGTTGCATATTTTATTGCATTTTTTTCTAAGCACAAGACACAGCAGTGGATTTTTGTAAATAAAGAATTTTAGTAATGAGGTGCATGTTACTTACTGTCAAATGTACAAGAAACTATGGGTGTGTTTGCGCCAAATACATTTGTTGCAGTCTGCTTTTCTGAACCTTTTTTATCTTCATCTTCTGCCATATCAGTTCCCTTAAAGAAGTAAAGATTTTATTTATAGTATATTCCTTTTCTGTTCATGTACAGTTTACTGGTAGTGATGGGCGAATTTATTTGCCAGGGACGAATTCCCGCGATGCGGCGAATAAATTCGTGAAACACCAGAAAAAAAAAAAGAGTCGCGCGACGCGTCAAAATTGTGTCGCGACTCGTTTCGCAAAATTTTTTCGCCAATTCGCGAATTTCGCTGGAAATTCGTGAATTTTTCTGCAAAGCGAAACTGGGTAGATTCGCCCATCACTATTTACTTGTTCTGACCCACTAATCAGACTGTTTAATATAATTTACAAGAAATGTAAAGGTAATTGATGTTAATGTTTATTTCACAGGTTTCCTTTCACAAAGCTGTAAACACTCACTAGAGCACCCTCCAGTTTAAAGATTGCTGCTGCGCCATGTTGATCAGAAGGAGCCATTTTCCTCCTCCAGCGTCTTCGGCGGAATGTGTCTGAGCTGCGTGGTGTCATGTGAAACTTCCAGCCTATCAGAGCAGCATACTCCCATCCTTCCTGTTCCTGTGGAGTCAGTGCTGCCTACATTTTCAAAAGAATACATATTAAAATACTTAATGAGAGTTAAAAATACATTATTGGAATGCACATATATTTTCAAAAATAGAGGAATGTATTTACAAATATATGATCATAAAATTGTCAAGCCATCCATGTCACACTTCCTAATGTAAAGAACATTGGAAATCATAATTTCTGTAGAACTGCTGAGTTTATTTCTGCCCATAGAGGAAAAGAATGAAGGACTATCTTTATGCAAACAGCCTTTTCTCTCCTAAAAGAGGACACAAGCTAAACCACCATGTTTTGTTTTAGAACTACTCATACAGGCCTTTTGCTCACACTCTTTGATATAGTGAGAGTTTTAGAGTATTGTATTTGTCTTTCAGTAGCTGAGTATTGATGGTAGAGTTTCCAATTCTGTTTGTCTTCCAATAGCGGAGTATTGATGGCAGAGTTTCTTATTCTGTTTGTCTTTCAATAGCTGAGTATTGAAAGTAGCAACTTGCAGTAAAGCACAAAATTTTACCAAGTCCTTCTCAAAAATGACATCCATAGAACTCCAATGGGTAATCAAAATTGGTGCACTTCAAAAAAAATATAGTCACGCGTCAAAAATTTTTTTGTTGCCCCTAGACTTCAATGCATTTTGAAAATTTTCAGCAAAGATAAACAGGTCAGATTTACCTATTACTTTAGATCAACATTGGGTTCATAAGTAAAAATTACCTAGAAATGAGTTTTAACCAAATCTACACCACAATTCTCCAAAACAGCCCTAAAATATATAGTAAACTCAAATTGAAAAATATAATGAATTCCCATTGACTTCTAAATTACTTTTTGTATTCAAGTTTTTCGTGCTTAATGCATCTCAATATTTGTGTTTTAGAAACTTGAATTCAAATAAATTTTTGCAGCAAAAAAGCCCTGGGATTGCAGTTCAAAGTTCAATGTGAATGTTGAAAAATCTGCACTTTAATGTAGTGCTATACTTTACCTTTGAGGTAGCTGACACTTTAGGATCTTTCTTTCTCTTTCGTACCAGCCTTCGACGTCTGTTTGTGTGGTACATTTTCTCAGCTGCAACCCAAGACTTTGGTTTACTGTCGGGAGGAATGGTAAGACCGTATTCCCAGCCTAAAGAATAGAGGATAATGACTGAAGTGGTTTGTGTTTTGTGAAGCCTTTTATTAATAAAATAACATGACTAACACCAACTTGGGGAAGAATTATTATATATATATATATATATATATATATATATATATATGATATCACATGCAACCAGGTATCGACTGAACTTTATTGACCATTATGTACTACCCCTAGAAAATGAAACAAATGTATGTCTCGAATAATATAAAGGAACACTATAGTAAAAGTTTAAATGCAACACTGCAGAATACATATAGCCTGATTTTACAGTTTCAGATCCCACGACATTTATCAAGAAACAATTGATAAAGTTGCTTTTATCTTTATACAGTATCTGAAACATGAATTAAACTCCGTAGGCTTATATTGCATCCAATTAGGATTAATTTTATATCTTAGTTAGGATTAAGTACAAGGTGTTGTTTTATAATTATATAATTATAAAAAAAAAAGATATTTATTTAATTATTTGATTAAGGAGTCTATGGGAGATGGCAATTCCAAAGATTTTGGATAATGGCTTTCCAGATAATATATCCCATACTTCTGTGTCCTTTTTCAGATGTTGAATTACATCTAGTGTTGGCTATGTTGCCATTTCTATTGAAAGTGGGTCAGACTGGGTAAAAGAAACTTAGGCAATACAATATTGAAACTTCTCAAGGTAAAAATGTACCAGCTAGGCTTCAGCCTATAAGGACAAAAGAGCTTGTCTGTAACAAACCATATCCACTATACCATTTTCATCAACAGCCCGATTTATATCCCGCATCCATCCATCATCTTCCCAGATCCATCCAAATGGGCAGGCAAGATCACTAGGTGAGGCCGATTTTTCCCCATTCTAAAATAAATGAAAAGTTTGGATTTTGGTTAGAAAAAAATATCAGTTTGGGGCCCAAAACTCACAGAGTAAGTATTAATTTTAAATGTCTAAACATGGCATTGCTGTTGAAAAAAGAACATTTAATTTTTGAGTCAAATCTGCAGGGGCCAAACTACACCTGTATTTTTTTTTTTATAAAGATTTTCTTTATATTTATAGGTTTCATAGACATGTTCTTGGTTTTTTTTCTCCTACTTCATAGTTGTTCAAATGTGCCTTTGGACAATGGTCCACCTACACCAAAATGGGGCATGTCTTAAGTAGTGCCTCACGGACCTGTCTTATAAGATCATAGAATGGCACCAAAACAACTATGGCGGGTGTATAGCCTTTCAAAAAAAGCAGAGCTTTTGAATCTCTAGTATAGTGACATTATTTTAATGATCTACAATATGATTCAGTTTTAGCATTTAATAACATTAAAAACAAGTTAATTGGTAACATTGTAAATCCCTTTTCTATTTATTGTAATATATTATTCAAAAGGGCAAGAGTAAATAAACTTAACAGAAGAGTGAATACCTGTTTGTCTATGAAAAAAAAAAACCTGCGGCAAATTAAATGGGTACTGAACTCAGGGACGGTTACTCTAGTTTGGCACTATTTGAAGGTTCTATGGGTTTTTTTTAGGAAGGGGCACTACAATAAAAATTAGTGACTAAAAGGCAACTCGAGGTTTCCTTTTAAACTGACATACCAAGTTCTTGTCTTTTGACTTACTTCTGTATGTATAGATCAATTCTCCCAACACTGTGCTGAGACCATAGAGATGCTTTCCACATACCACAAGGACATGAATTTATGCAACATATAATATTATTTGTCTATAGTAATAGGTTTTCAATGCAGTGCTACACAAAAAAAATCTCCACCTCTTTTTTTTAATTTTAACTGATAATATAAAAAGCCACAAGTAACCCACAGTAACCAATGAGCAGACATGATTACCTGAATGCGAACATCTGTATGATTGAAATAAGTTATTAGACCTACTGTAAAATGCTCAACTCCTGTTACATTTCCATGCAATAATACTAGTAGGGCTGGATATGAAAAGTACTTAATAAACTTAAATATGGTCTAGTTATATGCTGTAGTGCCTTACTGCATCAGTAAATGTTTCTTCTGCCTTCTTCCATTCACCACCTGGATATCGTGCCTCATTTTCATAGATTTCATCAGTAAACTCAGTATGGCCAGCATCTGCTTCGGTTAGTAAGCTGCAATATTATTAGAGAATTGTTACAGGAGCGAGAAAAAGGAAAACACAAAGTAGTAAGATAAAGGGACATGGGAATCACAAGACGAATACGGCTACTCTGATATTTTACTCCCGAGATAGTGTTTGGAGCACATTAGGACAAGTTGGATATCCAACATAGCCTCAGCTAGATATGAATAAGCCATATTTTGTACCATACACTCAGCCAATAAGATCATTTCTGGTCAACAATCTGTATCAGCACAAGCATACTTACTATTAAGATATCGTAAGGACTAAACTTGAAGAATTTTAAGTGATAGTATTCCATCATTGAGTCTACAATATTTGTGAATGCACATACAACTAAATCTCACCTCCTTTCAGGGTCCACATTCCAGTCATTTTCCCATTCCCATCCCTTTGGGGGCAAAAAACTTTCTCTCTTCAGTTTTATTGAGCCAGTGACATCAGAAAATTTGTGGCGCTTGAGAAGACCTGTGGTGCCCCATTTACTAAGTAAGAGAGCTTGATTTTCATACTAGAAGGAAAATATATGAATGATCAATAATACAGTTTATTTTTTAACATTAAATATCACATTTACCATTTGATCAATTCTCACTAAAAGCACTGCCAGGCATTTCTGATGTAGGCTAAAATAAACGTAAAAGTCCTAAGCTTTAAATTAATTAAATTAATAACCTTCTTCACATAGAAGGTAATCACAAAATTGCTGCAAAACCCGAAGATGCTAGTTTCTTTAATTCTGCCAATGCATATGGAATATGCAATTTGCATAATCATGATTACCATTTCAGCATAAACACTAAAGGTTCCTTCTGAATAGCTGTTAAACTTCTTTTCAACTTCAGACAATCCCAGCCAGATGTTCACTCGCAGCTGAGCAGGAATTTTGATACCTTTGGCCTTGTCAAGTGGATACTAGAATACATCAAAGCAGAGCAGGATGAGGTGATTATAACACTTAACTTAAATATCTACTAACAAAAAATACACAATTCTAGCTGGAAGGGTTTGATACATTAGCCTTTTACAAAATATTCACTGTGTTTGTGTAATACAGCAGTTAACAACACATTGATTCAAACCTGTACCTCATTCCATGATATGCCAAATTTATATTGATGGAGGTTGAAAGCAGTTATGCTAAACGCCTGATATATAGGATTTCACATTTCAAGAAATAAGAAAACTATGTTAAGACCAGCTAAGTATTTATTTCTGTTATCGTAAGTGCTCTTCATCATCCAGCAAAGATGCAGTGAACTTTATCAAGCTTCCTCTAGGCGTGGAGATGACGGCTACGTGTTGTAGTCGACAAATTAGTCGTCTGACCAGTGCTGAACAGATAAATATGGAAATGTAGTGAGAATCATTGTCAAAATCTCTATGTACACTGCAGAATTACATTTTACAGTGTACACATTAAGAGCTTTAAGCAGGTATTTGACCTTTTAAATGCTAAACAATGCAGCCTTCTGTTACTGTATATAGTATAGGACCAATTATCTGGAAACCCATTATCAGAATGCTCCGAATTATGGAAAGGCTGTCTCCAATAGACTCCATTATAATAAAATAAGATGAATGTTATAAAATGATGTCCTTTTGCTCTGTAATAATAAAACAATATTTTGTACTTGATCCCAACTAAGATATAGTTAATTCTTATTGGAAACAATTGGGGGGTTTCAGTTAGCACCGGGAGGTTTCCTTCCCCTTTAATGTGAAATTAAAATTTGCACTGTAATTGTAGTCTAAAGAGAAAACAGAATATAGTTAAAGGGGTGATTCACCTATAAGGTAATTTTTATTATGTTATACAATGGCCAATTCTAAGCAACTTTTCAATTGGTTTTCATTATTTATTATTTATAGTTTTATAGTTGCAGCTTTCAAATGGGCAGCGCTGTCCCCTTCTAAAAACAAATGCTCTCTAAGGCTACAAATTGCTTTTTATTGCTGATCCTTCTGTTCAGACTCTCCTATTCATATTCCAGTCTCTTATTCAAATTAATGCATGGTTGCTAGGGTAATTTGGGCCCTAGTTACCAGATTGCTTAACATTCAAATTGAAGAGCTGCTGAATAAAAAGCTAAATAACTCAAAAACCAAGAATAATAAAAAAATTTAAAACAATGCAAATTGTGTCAGAATATCACTCTTTACATCATACTAAAAGTTATCTCAAAGGTGAACAACCCCTTTAAATACAAATTTGTATTCTTTCCTGATCTTTTATTTCATTGAAACTCTTATTACATTCCTCATCCCCATACACATGAAGGCTAAATAACTTAAGCTGTAAAGGGCACTGGTACATTTTAAATATTTTCATTTGTTGACTTTTAACAAATCAGAGCACATCTGTGTCAGTAGAGTTCTTCGAGGCCAATAGTATTACATTTTAATATGCAAGTTTCCTTTTGCATTCAAACGCAAAGAAAATTGTTGTCAGTGTTAACCCTTAAAGAACAAAAATCAACGGTTTGAGCTGTAAGGGCATAGAATAAAAAGGGACAGACAAACACTGCTTTCAATAGCAATACAAATAAGTTAACTTTAAAATCATAGAACATTTGTAACGAATGTATATTGCAAATTTGCTTAAAATTTTATTTTGGGGATGACTTGCCCTGTAATGTTTAAACTTTTATTGCTTAGCATTGTAATATTGGCATTGGCACGATTTTCAAAAATCACAACTATTATATACCTGCAAAAATATAGTTTGGGTCTTTCCGCAGTATTTCCCACATGCTTCCTCACTGGTTTTGGAAAAGAGAACCTGATGAGCTGGGACACGGGCATAGGCGAGTCTCTTCTCTGCTCGAATCATCCAGATGATCACGTCAGGCATGCTATTCTGTGGCTGTGCCACAACAAGAAATGTTTGATAATTAATAAGCAGGTCAGTATATTCCTTTTAATATATTTTAAATGTATAAGCATTTCAGTAGATTAATACAAAAGTTGAAATCTTTAAAATACACCAAACCAATGGAAATGATTGTGATCATGAAATAATGGACTAAAGACAAGTTTGAAGTATTTTCCTCCAACTTTAAATCTTACCAATATCATGTTACTATATAGTAACCGGGGGTGTACTGAATCCAGGATTTGGTTCAGAATTTGGCCAAATCCAAGTGTCTGGTAAAATGAATCAGAATCCTTAAAATCACTTGACTTTTTGTCATTCAGACAAGGAGGTCAAACAATTTTTAACCACACGGTGTTCGCAGTTCTCTTTTGTCCTACATAAGCCTAATTTGCATATGCAAATTAGGGGAGTGGTTTAGTTTGGGATTCGTCAAATCTTAAAAATAGTGAATCTGGTGCATCCTTAACCAACTGTCCTTTTTACCTAAACAATATCAAACTACAGATTTTTATGCAGGATATTTGCAAGTGGAATTAAATCCCAAACTCCATATGTGTTTAAATAAAAAGGGATAATAGGATGCTTCATAGATTTAGCACTGCCCCAGCATTTTTGTAAAACTCACCATTCTCTGTCACAACTTGTTCCTTTTGAATATTTCTCCATTTGTCTTTTCATAGTAAAAACTTTGAATTTTGCAATTATGTTTGGGACATTTTGCTTACTTGAAAAAGATTCTATAGGAAATTGCATGTTTGTATTTGGTAGCTTTCCAAATAATGGGATTTGGGCTTTTGTGAGTATTTAAGATTTAGATTTCCTCAGAAATTAAACTGGAAGTATTTATGCAGTCACTCTACTTTGTTGAACCTGGAGCTAATAAAACCTTAATGCCCAAAGACTTAAATAGTCCCTTTATTCATTAGTATGAATGTTGTAATTCATAATATTGATCATTTACTCAATGAAAATGTAACTATAATTATTTTTTGCTCCAAGTGTAGATTATTGGGAAGTATTCAGTTCATACCTCTTCAGACAGCTGCTGCAATCGGTCCAACCAGTCCTCAATCTCCGTCAGGGTTGGTTTAACATCTGTTGCTTCCCCCCTCATTTTAATTGCTGCCTCTTGTATGTGTTTGAGGGAGGTCTGCCGAAGCTTCTCACGCTGCTTGTCCAGCACTGTAACATTGGCCTTTCCTTCAAAGGATGACATTGGCCTCCTTTTAATTAAAAACGGACAAGTTAGTATTCCAAAGTTTTGGCGATAACTGCTGCTTTACATAGGTTGCTAAATTTCTCCCTACAAGGGTAAACTGTTAATTGCAGCTGCATTGTAGAGTATAATTTGCCAGGCAAATCAGTTACAGCAATGTTCTCTCTAGTTGGCTGCTTTTCAAACTGCAATTTTCCAAGGTAGTTTTGACACATTAAAAGCCAAAATTGGAGAATTTCAAATAAAAAATATCACACCAACTAAAACGAAGTTAATTTTAAGGTGATGTATTAGTGATGGGCGAATTTATTCGCCAGGGGCGAATTCGCGGCGAATTCCCGCGATTCGCCGCTGGCGAATAAATTCGCGAATCACCAGCGAAATTTCGCTTGCCGAAAATTCGCCGAAAACGAGTCGCGCGTCAGTCGCGCGTCATTTTTGACGCGACGAAAACGACGCGACGCGCGTCAAAAACGACGCGACGCGCGCCGAAAACGACGCGACGCGTCAAACTTGACGCGACGCGCGACAAAATCGTCCCGCGACTCGTTTCGCGAATTTTTCGCCAATTCGCGAATTTCTCAAGAAATTCGCGAATTTTTCGGCGAAGCGAATCGCGGGAGATTCGCCCATCACTAGTGATGTTCCCTCTTAAAATATAATTGTGATCCAATCAAGATACATATAAAAGAATTCAACTTACATTGTATCTTCAATAAGTTGATCAATAAGCCTCATCCATATTTCTGCGAGACGTACATCAGGAAGCTTGGCCTGTATTGCTGATTTCAGTGCGGATATGTTGGATTGCTGGAGAAAAAAGTATTGATCCATCTGTTAGTACCATACAGGAATGCAGTCAGCATTCAAGCCCCAAAAAAAGCCCTACAGTATGTAAAATTCTGCAAAAATTTTAGTGCTGTCAGGTTTTCCGTTGTAGAATAATTGTGGGCCATTGCCTGTTGTACCTATGCCAGATTTTAAGAGCATGGCATACAGCAGGCAAATAACATGTGTGAACAGGGGATTAGAACATTGTACTGAATTCACTCAGATCAGTGACAGCCTGTCAACTCTCAAAGTGCATTAAATATAGCTGCATTATTCCCCCCCCCCAATTATTATATTCACAGTATCATCCATTGCAGTATAAATAAAAATACACGTGCACTATTCATTTGTACTTTACTTTATAAACTAGTGTCAAACATACTAGCACAAACATTAGAAATTAAGATAATGAACTATAAAGGACTCACCAGACGATCTGCCATGGCTAGAAGAATATTTACTAAGTCCAGCCGATGACTGATGTCTTCCCAGTAAGAAGTTAATGTTACAACAGGTTTAGTGAATGACCATGGCAGGTAGTAATAAAAGTTGCCTGTAATGGAAAAAGAGCAAAACTCTTCAAGTAGGTCATAGAAAGATAATGTTATTAATAAAAAGGAACCATGCCATGTTAAATGGATTTTTGTCCCTGCAAACAAACAACCTTCTGTATACAGATGTTTGCTCTAAGAATACTTTATATCCTTGTACTGGAAATAAGGTCATAACAGAGGATATGACCATTTTCTAGAGCATTTATCATCAATAAATACAGATTACTTTAGTGGGGAAGGAGCAACACACAGCACCATCCCCAATAATGCCTCGGTATTTATGTGACATCCCTAAGTGTATGTGGACCACAGTGCATATTCTGGCAGTAATGATTGCAAGATTTTAGGGATATTTATTGGATCAATCCTAGAGTATCTCTCCAAAAATGAAGTTTTTTTTAAAAGTACCATATCATATGAAGTTGTAATAATAAGTAGGGACAGGCCAAAGCCAATATTTTGGGATTCAGGTGAATCCTTTGTAAAAAAATTCGGGCAAATACCAAACCGAGCCTGAACCCTAATTTACATATGCAAATTAGGACAGTAAAGGGCAAAAGAGTGCTTAAAATGTGATGAAAAGTCACACGATTTTAAGGATTTGGATTGAGTTTGACCAGGCACTTGAATTCAGCCTGTTCCAAATCTTGCTGATAAAGACAGAATCCTGGATATAGTGGATCACTAGTAGTAAGCAGCAAATATAAAACACACATATATAGCTCACATATACATGATATGAAACCAAATGGTTAACACAGGTATCCAACATGTGGTAGTTGTAATGTAGATGCAATGCATAATTACTTTTGAATGTGCCTTTTCATTTCTTTATAATTGTTTTGTTAGTTACTGTTTACTACTTTGTAAATTTATTTATACAAATTTCAACCTAATAATTCAGTATATGAGAACTTTTAGATGCTGGATGGTTGGGCTTTTCCAAAAAAGACAGAAGTAGCAGGCTGAATATATACTTACCATCAAATATGGGACGACTGTATTGGGTTGTAGATGCCAATGGCTTACAAGTGCTATCAAATTTGTTGCCATAATTGCCAATGCTGACTTCAAACTGTATAGCTTCACCAACGTCTTGTATCATGCTGGCCGAATGGAAAACTGCACACAAGCAGTATTTTCGTCTGCGCTGATATTTCTAAATGAGGAACATTGAAAAAGCCATTGACAATCATTTGCAACACTTCATCCTTTGCATTTAGCTTTGCTATCAATAAGATTCCGCAAAACATAGCACAGCTTATAAACTTTTAAGTTTTAACCTTTTAAAAGTTTCAACAACAGAATACAACAAACAAAAGTGCAGTGTGCATGTGTAGGCCTACTTTGAAATAA
>CM044443.1:32120709-32142458 GCA_024363595.1 Xenopus borealis | reverse complement strand
AAAAAAAAAAAAACTCCTTTTGAAAAACCAACGGTTATTGGGGTGGGACATTGTTAATATTTAATATTTTAAAGGAAAGGTAAACTTACTCTGTGGAATATCTTCAGCTCTGTAAATTTTGAGAAAAAAAGTCACCCATCGTAGTGCCACTCCAGCAGGCAATAATAGATTACTTTCAACATCATCCTCTTCCATTTCTCGGTCTCGTTTTTCAGTCTGCAGACAGTACATGTAACATTAGGCCAATCTTTATAAAATAGTCACGTTTCAGGAAGGGGATAAGTAAATCATAAAGTTAGTTTCAATGTGTTTCCATTTCTATCATAGAAACAGTATACAGTTATCAGGGTTTCATAGAATACATTCTAAATTTGCACACAAACATTTTCCATCAGATACATTGGTTCCATGTGCCCATCTATTGAATCTTTAAGTGTTTCCGGTATACTTGGTCATGGATTACCAATGTCTTGTAGGACAGGGTCTTCCTATGAACATTAGAAATCTAGCAACAGAGCTATAGCATATCCATAGTTTGATTTGCACGTCTTTTTTAATTTTTTTAATATTGTTTTCAACAAATTTTAAGATGTACAAACACTGTAAAATATTGTCAAATTCTACAACAATATACTCACAGGTGGCTCATCTCCTGTCCCAACTACAAACATGCTGACTTTCAGATATCCCTTTGCACCGGAACTAGAGTCGTCAGGATCATTGAGAAGAACCCACTTCCTCATAACTGCATGGCCTGCAACATGGGAGTTGGAGAAATATATATTCTCTTGTAAAATAATAGTGTGGCCTCAGATAGTGAGCCAACTTTAGAATTTTTAGAATAGTGTATAAGATTTAAAGCCAAATAGAAAGAGATTACCTGGCTCATCATATATAAATCCAACATCAAGCTAATAAGACAAAAATAAAAAGTTAGTTACCATGATTAAATAGTCCTAGTACATTATTACCATCATTTTATATATATATATAAAAAAAACACCTACAATATCCATACACTGAACATGTCTGTGCAAAAAAAAGAGTTTTATTTATGGCTATAAGAAAAAAAAAATACTGAAGCACATGAATGGGATATTAAAGAATACACATGCAACACTTTCTTTCTAATTTCAAAAGCTTGTCCTTTTTACACTGTGAAGTACATTTCTTCTCTTATATGTATTTGAAGTAATAATACTAGGATGAATAGCTGCAATAAGGGGCAGATTTTCTAAGGGTCGAATTTGGAATTTAAAAAATTTTTAAATTTGACCATCAAATTTTTTTAAAGGGCATTTTTTGATCGAATAGGTCTGTTTTAGAACGAATAAAAATAGTTCGAATGCTTCATTTGATTGGAATGATTTGGCAAAAATCCTTTGAATTTAAAGAAAATTTCGAAAACACTCCTTAAAGGTTACAGGAGGTCCCTCATAGGCTAAACAAAGTGTCGAATTCAGCAAAGTGTCGAATTCAGGATTTTTTTTAAAGAGATTACTTTATTGTCGTAGTAGTTAAAAATTACTGTGAGATTAGAATTTTTTTAATTCGAATGTTCACTTCGACCCTTGGTAAATGTGCCTCTAAATGTGTGTAATTGCTTTGAAGTTCATACAACACTACAATACTTGTCTCACATTTACCTTAAACTCCCCAATTAAACTGTCAGCTCGAATTGATCCAGAATTGAACAACTAGAGGTAGAAAAAAAATAATATTGAAATATATATGTATAATATATATTCATAAAAATACATTTACATTCAATAACATGCTCATGTCTCGAGGGCTTTTTTCAGCAAACAGAGCAAACAGTGACATCTACCCACAAGTTACAAATCCCAAACAAGCCAATAAATATCCTAAATATAATTAGCAGCAAGCAGTTATTATAAGTCTTGTGTGCTGAGCTGGTTATTGCTTCCACACACCTTTTCCCTGTAACTTAATGCATTTTATTTGCAGTTACTTGGGAAATATGGTTTAGCCGTCTTATTTTGTTTGTTTGTTACTTACCCGAATAATTACTGATTCATCTAGTAGTTCTAGAGGTGTCATGTTGACATTATAAAAGAAGATCTGTTTGTTGGGGAGAAGAAAATAAACATCAGAAGACTGGCCAATAAGGAATAGAGTAATAAGCTATGTCTTACTACTATAATACGGAAACATTTGAGCTCAAATAATTTCTTCCACTGCGTCTATCCAAAATAGAATTAAGAGACCTAAAGGCACTCGTCGTCACTTTCATTTCAAGCCTCCTTAGAGGTCCAACCTTTGGTAAGGACCCCCTTAGCTCATAAGGTTACAAAGAAAAACATTGGGTGTTGAAATTCAGCTATAGTTTGAAAAATATCTAGGACATCAAATGGATTCTATTCCCAAATGTCACCCTAATTTACCTTTAAGATGGGTTCTTAGGTGTATTTCTGTCAATAAATATAGACTAGCTCCATCCCAATATCTCACTCAATCAGTTTTCAGACAAGGGCTCACTTTGGAATTTGATTATTGAAATCTGCAGGGTTTTCCCGACCAATATATATGGAAATTATGCTGTTTTTGTTAGAATTGAGTTGCCATTGACTATTAAAATGAAGAAAGCCAATGGGTTGCACCATTTTAATCTCAGATATTTGACTTTTGTTGTGCTTTATCAGCTTTAGTTCTGCAGATCTGGGTACTGTAGTTAAAGGACAATGACAGTTAAACTAAAGAAGTAGCTAGAAATGTTGTACATTATGTTTTGGGCTTTGGTACCAGCCCAAGGCAACCAGAGCCCTTTAGCAGGGAAAATCTGTGTCTCCAAAGATGCCCCAATAGCCCCCCCCATCTTCTTTTCTGCTGATTCACTGCACATGCTCTGTGCTACTGTCAGTTACTGAGCTTAGGGACAGTACACATCATATAAATCTTACAGTATAAGAATGATTAGTAATTAATATGGATAATTACTACATGACAGCACAGTGACCAGTGCAACTAGCATCAGAATTTTAATACTCAGCCATATAGCAACAGCTTATACGACAGGACAAGCACATTTTCTGCTTGATCATTTGTGATGACCCCTAAGCTTAGCTTCTCAACAGCTGCTCGGAGCCCACTGAGCATGCGAGTGTTGCAGACACTTTCCCAAGATGGTGACCCCTGTGACACATTTGAAGTCCTGGATCATTGCTGCTATTGAGAAGTTGAAACTTTAGGCTGGGGCAACAAGTTCAGTAAATAAATCATGGCATTTTTAGCCCTGTTCATTTTTAGGGTTTAGTTCTCCTTTAAGCTGTGACTAAACCATGATTATTGTCCACCTATGCCCTAGCCAGTTTGAGAGTGATATCTTACCTCATCAAAATATGGGTTATTTCCTCTCTTGATTCTGGTACGATGTGTCTGACCTCCTACACTAACTTTCACAACAGGTTTGATGTTGTTACCAGATAACTGACGTCCTTCAATGACTCGAATACGTATCTTTGAGGTTAAAGAAATTAACAGGTTCAGCATAACATAAATCACATGACTTTAAGACAGAATGTTGATGTATATAAATGATTTATAGGTCTCTCCGGTTCAATATATCCAATTGATACCTATCTAACTTCTAGAAATGTTGCCAGCTGCGCAAGATCCCATACCTTGTCCTACTGCTGTCTAAAGCAACAAACTTGATGCATTCTCTCTTTTTCTCTCTCTCTCTAGTGTGTGTAGGAATAGGTCATCTCTCTGCGCAGTTGTTTCACGTTACCAGGGTGACTTTTTGCCACCTGAGCCAAGTTTTTAAATTTGCCTTATGGCAGAAATTACACTGAACCATCATAACGAGTTAATACTCCTACATGGCACATATTTGTTTAGAAATCCTACTGGTTGTAGCCATTCATGAACAACATTATCCCACTTCCACTGGTATCTCAAAAAACATTATCTGACAAAAATGTCATCCTTTCTTAAACAATCTCCCAATTA
The DNA here is from genome assembly GCA_024363595.1 of Xenopus borealis. Classification (NCBI taxonomy): domain Eukaryota; kingdom Metazoa; phylum Chordata; class Amphibia; order Anura; family Pipidae; genus Xenopus; species Xenopus borealis. The sequence continues at coordinate 32,138,486 of CM044443.1, read as the reverse complement.
AAAAGGTCAAAAACATGAAGTCATGTTTATGACTTTCATTGCTCTTTATCATTGTATTCTGTGTAAGTATAACAACTATTTCAATAAATGTAAAAAACAGACTTCTAGTTTAATTGGGGTCATACAAAATCAACAACCCAGAAGAGCTTTTATTCTGTTTATTTATCTGTGCAGATTTTTATCTGCTGAAATCAAGAAATCCGTTCTTTACATAAATTGTAAAAAACTGATACTTAAAATATTTTGGAACTTAAGTACCTGAAAGTCTTGAGGTTTATTTGAAAGGATTCTTCTTGTTTTTTTCCCTTTAACAAGTCTCCGAGCGATCTGGTTGTCAGTTTGTCCAGGAGCACCAGGAACACTGGGGGTAAACCCAGCATCCACAATATCTCTATCTTCTTCTTCTTCATCATTGTCTGAATTTGCACAGAGAAAATGTTTATGTTAACATTTGCATTGTCATCAGTTCATTTTTAAAGATCCAGTATATATTTTGGTTTATAAATGTTTGAAAATACATACATCTTCTGACAATGATGAACACATGACAACATACATGCCAGGTACAGTAAATAGAAGTCTATTCCTCTGCGGAACCTTCCTATTGGGATAATTTCATCAAGCAGAATTGATATTATTTTGAGGGAAGATAGGAAAATCCACACAGACATGGGGTGAATATACAAATTCCTATTAATGTTTTAAGCACTCAGCATCAGCTTCTCTACAAGAATAGGCAGCAGTACTATGCTACAAAGTTCATTTATTGATGCATCCACTACATGTTTTGGGCAAGCATGCCCTTTATCAAGTGTCACATTTTTGCGGATCATCGAATAATTACATAACACGAATGCTACAAGACAGAAGTGCTAATCACTGAGCATTCATGCCACCCATAGATCTAGAAAATATTCTGAGTTTATGGTTCCTTGAACATACAGTACTAAATTGCTTGGTCAGTCTCATTACACATATGCTCAATTGGCTTAAGATGTTATGACTAAAGAAAGAACATTGCAGTTTTTGCAAATCTCCACTATTTGAGTTCCTCAACCTACACTTTGTTTTTCACTAGAAGTGTGGGGTTCAGGTTGCCAAAGATCTAGCAATCAATAAAATGTTTGTTTTAAATGGCAGACTAGTAAATGCTACATGCTGATTGATTGCTATGAGATTCTAGTACTATAGTTAACTTTGTACTAGCTATTACATAATGCCTGGCCCAAGAGCGAGAGAACATCAGAATAAGGGCAATATGGAGTAAGCTTTTGGTCCCTACATATTGAACACTGCCTGTTGATAGAGGGGAAATAAAGATATAGTAACATAGATAGATGGACCGATGAATCAATTGAAGGATGGATAAACTACTGTAGATTATAGATAGAAATAATTAGTGCATGAATATTTCCACAGTATGGAGCAGGCTGTTGCCACTATTCTTCTCTCGTTGAGGTATGCCTTCAAATGGATATACTCAGCCTACACAATTGATTGCTATGACGTGCTCTCCCTTTGTACACAAATACACATGCATGCAGTACAAATATACTAAAAAACCCACTGAACTGAGAGCCATTGGTTTATTTGAAAGCCGTGCTGTTGACTATCCTCTCCTAAATGCAAACTTGTTACAAATAATACTCTTTCACATAAAATCTGAACAGAACAGGTTTATCCTGACATTTACTTTGCTTAAACAAACAGAAAAGGTGAAATCTTTACCTTACTCATAAGATTATTAATACAGGGCATGGGTGTCTGCAGAAGGGGTCAAGAGAGGCAGTTGCCCCACCCTGATTTCTCCAGCTAGTTCCAAGAAATTGTAAATTTAATTCCCCACAACACACAACATTTTTTTTTACTTCCCACCAGATGGCAAGCCTTTATTGGGTTATCTTCTGCATTGTCATGAATAATTTCATCTTCAGTGGAATGCTACCCTATATTTATATATATTTATATATATGGCTAATATATATATATATATATATATATAAATATATATAATACAAAAGCCATGACTTTCTTGTAAATAATATCCTTATGAATGGTGAGTAATTATGTCATTTTTGTCCCATGACACAATGTTGCCCCATGTTTCAAAATATGAGGATAGTAGAAGTCACCTCGGAGTTCCATGGCCTCGTGTTTTTATATATTCATTAAACTCCTCGGTAACTTATAATTTACAAAAGGGTGAGCGGCAAGTACTCTTTCAGTTATCTGTAATTTACAGAACCTATGATGACATTTTACACACACAGCCAACATGAGCTCATTTTCTCTGAGACACAATAAGCTTTAAAGTACAATGACAGGAAAGTGGGGAAGGCTTGTCCAGCAGTGTCGCTGATTTGCACAAGTAAATGAACTTTAAGAGCAGGACCTTTGATGTTGTCTTTCAGGATACGTTTGTAATGAGCAGATCTTTTGTTATCAAGAGCAGTGCATATTTCCTATGTGAGTTTATATTTCCTATTTACCTGATATGCTTGGCAGACAGACATGTTTCATTCCATACTGATACACAGTATACAGAAAGTAGAAGGAAAAGTAATGGAAATATTTAGAATGAACAAACTACGTTAAAAAATATCTACATAGTAACTTGACTACTCTGAAAAGCATTTCGCATTTCAGACCATCCATTTATACAGTACTCCATTGCATCAAAGCATTGTGCAGGGGGAGAGATAACCTACTCTACTGTAGACAACTCCCTTCTCCAACAGCTAATGTCGGCTACAGAGGTTTGTTGGGGAAGGTGGTGTTCCTAAAATGTATTTTAAACCAAAATAAAAATGCATTATAACAGGAAAGTCTGCCAATAGAACAAATCACTACTTAGCTATTAGCTATTTCTAAATAAAGATTAGTGATCAAACTGAAAGCTATTGTGTTACAATGCTTTACATTAGAGTAGGCCATGCAGCAATTATAGCTGTAGGAGTTCAATATTATCTAAAGAACTGGCACACTTGGCTGTTATCAGAGGCTGTTTTCCGCCTGTATATGTGAGCTGACCTTAGACTGGGTGTGACTGCACAATGGAGCAGGGGCACTGAGCAGATCTGCTTCTCTCAGCCTATAAAATTACGCAGCCTATAAAATTATGCAGACTGACAACAGCCTGTGTGTCCATAGCCTAAGTGCTTTTGACTTCTGTCTATCCAATTTTTTATCTATCCCTGCTGTAAATTATAAATATGCACTCAACAACATTATGTAGTTTCCAGGTATGCAGTGTTGAAATTTGGAAACTTGGTTTCCTTTATAAGCTTTTTACTATATTAGTATTACATTAGACAAGAACCCCATAACTGCATAATTATATATGGTACAGGTATGGGATTTTTTATCTGGCTACCCATTATCCAGAAAGCTCCAAATTTACCCAAAGGATGTCTCCCATAGACTCCATTTTATCCTATTGGAAGGAAAACCAGCCTATTGGGTTTATTTAATGTTTACATGGTTTTCTAGTAGATTTAAGGCATGGAGATTCAAATTACAGAAACATCTATTATCTGGTAAATCCCAGGTCCTGAGCATTTTGGATAACAGGCCCCATGCCTGTATATAGGAAGATGTTCAAACTGCTTTATTTAAAAACTATGCACACAAAAAAATATATAGTTTAAAAATGTTGGACCGTATAGTCACAAAGATTAATGTTACTCATTGTATAAACTCCTGAGTAATAATTATAGATCAGCACTCATAGTGGGCACATTTGGAAAGACATTGCGTTAGGTGGAACAAGTTGGTCTCTGGACCTCAACTAGCAAATGTGAAACAGAATGCCACTGATTCCTAATCTGAGGTGGTGTTCCTCTATCCCACAAAAGGATTCCTACCATTAAATTAGATTGATAGGGATTGGGACAGTTAAAAATATAGCAAGCTCTGCACATATACCGAACAGCCAGAATATATATGTATATTATATATATATATATATATATATATAAAAATCTTGGAACTGGCGCATGTTTGTGCCTCCAATGTTTCTGTCCTAATTAGGACCTTCTCAAGTTCCTAACGAGGACCAAAATGTTGGACTCTTATACAATGTATTAAAAATAAGAGGCAAACATTTTAGGTTGTGATATATATAGATATATTTGTGGCTTTGTGGGCATTGTTAATAAAGTTATTTGTTTTTTGCGAAGACCTGTGAGTGCTACCTTTACCTACAGATAACACTTTACTTTTTGTGTAAGCCGTCTAAAAAATATATATATATATATATATATATATATATATATTGCACCCCCGCCTAATGGGTTTTATATATATATATATATATATATACTCTGTGTATTGTAAACACTAGCCAAAACTAATCCCTTGTGATCAGCCCCCCCACCTCCTATATTTATTCTGTAAATTATGTTTGTTAACTAGTGATGGGCGAATCTACCCCGTTTCGCCGAAAAATTTGCGCAACGAATCACGGCACGTTGTTGACGCACGTCGTTTTAGTCGCGTCACGTCGTTTTTGTCGCTACTCGTTTTTTCCAGCGAATTGTTTTTCGGCGAATTTTTGCTGCCGTTTCGCAAATTTATTCTCCAGCGGCGAATCGCGGGAATTCGCCCCTGGCGAATAAATTCGCCCATCACTATTGTTAACTTATGAAAGACCCCTGTTTGTTATACATTCTTAATTGCTTTGTAGCTTGCTTGCACTATAAAGATAAATTATGATGTTGAAACAGGTTATTCCTAAGGAAAATGGTCTTCATTTCCTGTAATAGTCAGAGTGAAAGTATAAGGGATCTTACAGACAAGTATTATTCCTGAGCTCCCCACTGAAGAAGTCAACACAACCTGTTCTTTTCTATGCGTTTGTATTTACTCTGCTACCATGAAGTGCCAAACACAGGTAGAAGGTACAAACTTGTTGAAAAGAACTGGCTGGTCATGTGCTTCTTTGCAGTAAAACACATGAACGATCCACCAAAAGGAACTGCATCTTTCATCTGTCATTTATTAAATTTAATAACATCTTAATTAGAGTCCAGTTGTCAATTATTCAGTGAGTTTTTGCTTTCTTTAACTGGAAAATGTAACATTTTTAACTGGAATGAATTAACCTTTTTCCGCTTCTCTTACTGACAGATGACCTGTGTTGAGGTTAACTGGAGTTGAGCTGCTCATTAGACAACCCAGGTAGAACGTAGCTATGTTTCTGCCCATTCCATGGGATGCTACCTCTGCCAAATTTCATTACAATAGCTAACAATTATCACCAATGTTTCAGTGTCATGCATTTAACCACATTGTGATTTAAAGGCAGTGTTATAAATAGAAAGGTGGCTCGTGCTTGTTGAATAAAAATAATTTGATTGGTAAATAGAGCATTTTTTTTTTAGTGCCAACAGTTGACAATAGTATCAGAACTTCATGTATTTGTTGCAGGTTTAATCTGGTTTACCTCCATCTCCTTGAACAACTGTAGTTCCTCCAGAGTCTGTAGGGTTACTAGTAGCAGATGAGGGTGGTACATAGGAAATCATTAGATCAATGGTTGACTGTGTAGAGAAAGTAACAAAAATTACATTGACATTTTTCGGCTTTCAAAATGAACAATTTTGTCCATTTTCCTAAAGGATTTGTTCATGCTCATGTTTTTCAGTAGCATGTCCCCCAGTTTATAGAAGTAGATGTAAAATGCACACTTGCTAGGCTACATTATTCAATGCTAAAAGCATGCACACAAACATTTGAAGTGTCTAGTGACCCAAATGGTATTGAGCCATAGCATAACTTTAATAGCATGTTGTCTGCTTTCCATTTTTTTACAGGATAAATGATACATTATGGATATGCCCTGATCTCCATTTTGTTTAGTTATGTATAATTTGTTGTACAGGTATGGGACCTGTTTTCCAGAATGCTTGAGACCAGGGCTTTTTCTAATAAGGGATCTTACTGTAATTTAGATCTTCATACCTTAAGTCTACTAGAAAAACATTTAATACATAAACCCAATAGGCTGGTTTTGCTTGCATTATGGATTAATTATATGTTCATTTGGATCATGTACAAGGTAAAGGTAATCATTATTAAACATTTGGATAAAAGTAGTCTATGGGAGATGGCCTTGTAGTTCCGAGCTTTCTGGATAACGTGTTTCTGGATAACAGATCCCATACCTAAAGTTTGTTGAGTAAAATTTTCCTCTAAGGTGTGTGCTTGAGCGTACAATAAATTGTGTTGTGCACAAAGAATTCTGTGTGAACACATTTAGTATTGCTTTTGACCTGAGCACACTGTTTTTAAAAACTGTGCACACAAGATTAAATGTGCACACAAAATCATTTGTGCACACAGCCGAGAAAGAGGGAGAATTGTATGTATTTCCAGTTTAGCTATTACAAGTGATTTTAGCCATTTGCCAAATTATAATCTATTCTCTTATTTGTTATTTCCTAGGATATTATGCAAGCAGCTTTTTTTTTTTTCCAACTTCTTTAGCGTTTAACAGTTTTACAGGTAACATGGAAATGGTCTATCCCTCAAGAGTAATTCCTAGATGAGAAATATCTCTGAATCATACGTTCACAATCCAACATATTGCTGAACGGCATGCATTTTCTGTAAGTCAATGAATATAATGGTGTAACAATATTAAAATGAGACACTTACACCAATGGGTTGTCCTTTTTCACTCAGTAGAGCTAAGCCTTTGAAAGGAAGGGATCGACCTTGGCCACCAGAAAATTCCTTTAGTGATACAATTATGCTTCCAATAAACCTGCAAGAAAATAAAATGCATACATTTGATTGAATCATGAATAATAATGAGAGAACGTGTAGCAGTGCAAGCTGTTGGTGAACATTATGTTTAACATCACTAATCTAGAATATGTTATATGTATAAAAAATGTATGTGGGACTATGTTTCAAAAAAGAGCTGCATGGCTCTTAACCGCCTGACATGACCTGGAGAAATTAATGTAGTGTTTGCAAATGTGAATGCTTAAATGAAGTACACTTTTTCTGGAATGCTGAGCTTTCACCATCACTTTTTCAAGAGCCCTAAAGGAGAATGTCAATTGAGCCTTTTTATGATTATAAAATTCTTACTCTACTTTTAGATAAATTCCAGCTGAACTCAACACACAATAAATATGTGCTGCAAAGATACGTGCTGCAAAGATACCTCTAAGATCAATGTCTTCATTGTACCTGGATTACTGGAAAAATCTCTATATACTAAACCAATGAGAAGGTAAATATTATGAGGCCATAGCTGGCAAGTAGACTGTAAATATGTTAAATGTCAATCTTATTCCCTGTAAAAGAAGTCAAAACATAATACATTAAGGGATCCTCTAGCTCTTGCATTTTCTTTTCTTGAGGGGTCAGATTGCGGTAGAGACACCCTCTTCCCCATGGGCAACTGTGTTTAGTATAGGGTTGCCACCTGCCTGGTTTTCACCCGGACAGCTCAGTTTTCCAGAGTCTGGGTGAAAATCTACATAAGGAAATCGAGACAGGTCTTTTAAATAAATGATGTGGGGATCACCACTTCAAAAACTTGCCCTACAATGTCAACACCCCTAGATTGGCACCAGCCCACCCCTTGATGTCACAAGGTCTGCCCCTGACATAACCAGGCCACCCCCTGTTCAGTCTTGATAACAGCAGAAGGTGGTAACCCTAGTTTAGAATAATTTTTGTCCTCACTTGGGTCAGTAGGCATTTTTTTTTTATACACCATCATGTACGTTAGGAATCTGAAAAAGAATCTGTAAAAGAATAATTGTAGGTAGATTATATTATTACAAATACTAGTGTATTATGTTTAGACTTCTTTTGTGGGGAAGAAGGTTGACATTTAACAGCAGTTACCTGAAAATGAGAGACTTTTAAGGAAATAACCTTGGTGTGCTTTGGAGAGGAACATGACATTTGGGTGTCAAAATTGCATTATACACAAACTCAGCCTCTATATAGCACAAAAGAAATACAATTTTTATTCTTATACTTCAAATGAACAACTGTATAATTCAGAGCTGTTGCTGTTCAATGGCCCCTATATTAAAAAACATATCCCCTTTTCAGCTAAAAGTAATCCACCATACAACCTCAAGCATAACAACAAATACTAATTAAAAAGTATATTTAATAGATGTCTCTTAGTGTACATAAGCTACTGAATATGCTGCAACTCTTTATTACAGTAAACTCCATTCCAAGCCAAGTTCCATAATTAATAAATCACAACAATGCCGGGGGGGGGAATTATGTTAGATGCCAAGAGAGCAGGAAAGCAGCACAATAGCAAATATATTAATGAAGTACACAGGGCACCAAGAAGCAGTACTTGATTCCCCAGAACAGATGAAGTTAACAGATTTTACAGTTGTGGCCAAGTGGGTTTATTTTTCAGGAAACAGCCACCTGCAACAATTAAGGGCAAGCAGTTCACACCCAGCAGGTACAGGTACTGTATAACCCTACCTATAAGCTACTACCTACAACTGCACTGCAAAACTGCCTGCACTTAGGTTGTGCTTTGTGGCAGGCAATTATGGAGGTTAAAAAACAAAGACAAGAGGTACAAATATGTGTCTCAGAAAGGTTATCTAAAATGATTCCTCATGTAACCAACAGATTTCCACAGTTAAGATATAGCTAAACAAAAAAAATAAATAAACATTTGGTGTGGTTTATTGCTGGAAGCGTTCTTGTAGATGTGCTTAGCATACTATGTTCCCTCGTCTAAGCTGTGCACAAATTTTGAAGCCAGCATACACAAAGAATTGTGGTGAGCACAAAGACTTGTATTTATTGTGATCCAAGTACACCATTTTCAAAAATACACACACTTAAAATGTGCAAACAAAATACTTTTTTGTACACAAAGCCAAGATGAAATTAGAAGGAACATTGTTCAGCAACAATTCATTTTGGCAGTACAGTTAAGGATAATATTTCCTGAATGCAAAATTAAGTATCCTACTTGACTACTCTTCAGTGGAGGGTGGGCAGTAGTGATGGGCGAATTTATTCGCCAGGGGCAAATTCGGGCCGAATTCCCGCTATTCGCGAAACGCCAGTGAAAATTCGCCAAAAAAAAAATATGAGTTGCCTGTCGTTTTTAACGCTTCGCGCGCCGAAAACGTGCCGCGACTTGTTTCGCAAATTTTTTCGGCGAAGCGAAACTGGGTAGATTCGCCCGTCACTAGTGGGCAGCATTCTCTTAAAATTGGAGTATAGGTATTCAAACTTTTCCTATGGATTTAAACACTGGAATTGCAAATTATTAGTTGCTCAGATTAATGTTCCCTGAACATATTTTTATTGTATTTACTTTTTTTTGTTTTGATTTGATTGCAGACTCTTATCACAAATAAGGCACAGATTTACATTATCCAATATGCGGGAAGGGAAGCCCAAGCAAATTTTTTTTTTGATTACCTTTTGCTCCGTAATAATAAAACATTACCTTGTACTTGATCCTAACTTATTTGCATGAATCAGTTATTGTATTTAATTGTTTTGAGAGTTCTCTAAATTATGGAAAGGCCCCTTATCTTAAAAACCTTGGGTCTCAAGCATTCCAGTTAATAGATTGCACATTTGCTATGAAAAAGTATGTGAAATTGTCCTGTAGTCCAAAAGGGTTATTTTCACTAAAGACTAATGTTATTTTTATTTAAATAGTGAGTAATTAGTCATGCCATTGTATACATTGAGTAATAGTTCAAATAAAACATGTAATCCTGTGCATTATTAAGACATCATTATGTTAAAACAGGCATTATTATAGCAAATAAACAAATAGAGTTATTATTGACATAAAGAAGAAAACTTTACACCTCTTTAAGTTAATGTAAAAGCCCTTCATATGAATGTTGAGTAACAGTACATGTCTTCTTCTACTACTACTACTACTACTAATACTACTACTAATACTACTACTAATACTAATAATAAATAAGTGCAGATGGCCCCATTGGCATTTTGAAAAGTAAGTAAACCACTGAATATAACTGAACACAAGGGTATTTTATCCACACACACAGATATATACATATTTTTTAATTTTGATAAATATAGTAATAATTTAACTCCCCAAATCATTATTTTGCTGGATATATTACTGTTTGTAAATAACCCATAGTCCTGCATTGATTATTACCTCTAGTTTTTTTTCATTTCATATGGAAGTTACCAATAGAAACTAATCAGATCAAATTTGTTTTAAACTAATGACTGATTGGCTGCTATTGGTAACTGCAATATAGAAGCTGTATTCCTAAATCAGCCTCAGAGTTTTGGGGGCAGATTTACGAAGGTTCAAATTCTGAACCTTAAAACCGCCACCTTAAAACCTGTTGAGTTCATGTAGAAGTCAATGGCAGAGGTCCACTCACCTATTCGAAGAAATTATCTGCCTTCCTGACATTCAAGTTTTTTTTCTGAGAAAAATTGCGGTTGAATTTGATTTGAATTTTTGGATCGGTATCATTCATTCAAATTAATTTTACATTTTAGACGTTCGGGTTTTTTCTTAGATAACATACCATTCAAGTTTCCAGGTCATTTGAGTTCATTCAAGATAAAAGACACTCAACCTTTGATAACCCCCTTAAAAAGTCTCCTTAAAATCTTATAAATTAATGCTTACAGGGTTTCATACCATAGGGCTTAGAGTGTATTCACATACAAAGTTTCTTCCAGCTCTTTCACCACACAAAGTTATCAAGACCTCAGGCAATATAAACCCCAGCAATCTGGGAGCATATATATAAAACTGTCTTTATTATAAAAACAGATTCAGTTCACACATAAGAAGCATAATATAATTAAATCCACACTTACACCTTGGTTATCACCAATCTGTCACGGTCGGCACCCAACACCAGACAGACAGACAACAACAGATGGCAAGCACTCTGGTCTCAGCTCGGCCTCACCAGTAGTGTGACCGCCTTTGGCTTCGGGAGGAGCCCTCAGCTTACTCAGATGCCACCTGGACTTAACAAGAGGTGCAAGGCAATAAGTTCTGGATAGGCAGAGGGGCACGTCTGTTAGCAAGAGTCTTAAAGCCGAGTGTCATGGTACAGAACAGGAACCAGAATTGTGGTCAAAACAGGCTGGGTCAGGGCAGGCGGCTATCAATTGTACCAGTCAAAACCAGGTAATCAATCAGTAGTGATACAGCAGAAACAAAGTCAGATATCAGGCACGGTCAGTTACAGAATGTAGAGTAGTCAAAGCCAGGCAGGGGTCACAACGGAGAATCAGCACATCAAATCAGGAAAAGCTCAAAAAGCACCAGGTACAAATCCTATCACGGACAATGTAAACCCTGTAAAGTCCCCTTTAAATATTTGAATTTGAATTTTGGCACCATCTGGTATGAACAAATGCACTCCATTTTTTTTATTTCACTTATGGAGTATAATTGTTGGTTCCTTTCCCCAATGGGTTTTGTTTGGACCAGGTGTCTAGGAATACCATTCAGGAATCCATAGGCCCAGGCCAAGATTATGATGCCCCTTGTGCACTTAGATAAGTTTGGTTTTACACATATATTATGTACACACACACACCCAATGTTGGTTTTACACATATATTATGTACACACACACACACAATGTCTGCCATCAGCAAAGGACCTCTGCGGCTCTCCACGAGTGCAACTTACAATATCTGCAAGACGAATTGATGAAAAAGTGAGAGTAATATAAAAAGGCTCAGGCAGATCGCTGTGCATTTTGAATTAAAGCCAAGTACGTGTTACTGCAAGCAAATTTTCTTTGGAATGAGATCAGGGAAATCAGCCAGTACAGCAAACCGAACACATAAATAACAGGCGTTTGCAGCAAAATGGCACACAGCCCTAAATCATTTAAATGTTAAAAACTGAGAAAGAACACAGGGAGGCAAACAGAACCCAAACACCAATCCAGTACAAGGTCAAGAGCAAGAGGACTCAAGATTAGGAGAAACTTCCAAATTCCTTTGTTATAAGTCATCAAGACTGCATTGCAAACAGAGGGCCTACAGCCAACAGCACTGCATTTCTTAAAGGACAAGGAAAGTTAAACCAGCCCCAAGCAACCACAGCCCTTTAGCAGTAAAGATCTGTGTCTCCAAAGATGCCCCGGTAGCTCCCCATCTTCTTTTCTGCTGATTCACTATACAGTACATGCTCTGTGCTGCTGTCACTTACTGAGCTTAGGGACCAATATACAGTACACATAGAATAGAAATGTCACAATATAAGGCTGATTAGTAATTCATATGGATAATTACTACATGGCAGTACAGAAACCCTGGATCATTTCTGCTATTGAGAAGCTGAAACTGGGCTGGTGCAATAAGTGCATATATAAAACATGGCAGTTTTTAGTAATTTTTAGGGTTTAGTTCCCCGTAAACCATTATTTTTAAGAGGAAACAGGAAAAATACAAAAAACTTTTTAAAGCTAAACAAAGGAAATTGGAATCTTTCTTTCCTTCCCAATGATTATTTCTTTACTTCTCGATGTAAAGTAGAAAAGATGTGCCCATGAACAGGTGCCCAGGAAGGAGTCTGTTTGTTACTAATGTTTTTACTTTGTTTTTTTTTAAATAAGTCACTTCTAAGGATTTAGTAAATTAGATTAACCTTTGTCAAAAGGGTTGTGGTTTTCAATCCTTGTATACTCCCCACTGTGAATAGTACTTATATAATCAGCAGGCCGAGAGCATATGAGGCCTATGGCATGCTGGGCAGATTTATGCTATTTTGCTGGCATTTTATTTACCCGAAATCAAACACGTCCACTTTTAAAAGGCTTAAATGGCAGTTTTAAATGGCAGTTTCCAGGGTGCATGAATAAGTATAAGAGCTTTATTTGGCCCACCAAGAGGAATATTTATATATCAGTCTTTTTTGTGCTTTCAGGTTTACCAATTATCATCACTGGAGGCAGTAGGGGCAATGTCAATCTTAGAAAAAAAGGCAGATGGGCCATGGGTCTAAAATTAGGTGCCTGGCAAAGTTTAATAGGAAGCATGAACACTCCGCCAATATTAAATTGCTAAAACTGCAAATCTACAGTGTAATTTTCCCTTTTCAACCAGTGAAAAGTACAGCCTTCCTTCCTACCACCAATGTCCTCAGTATGCATAATGGCAGCCAGATTCCAATCAACTGTCCTGTGTTTTAATGCATGTTTTTTTGCATTTAGTTTCATAGTACCTCTAAGCCTGACCTACTCAGAACTAATGTTGAGGTTAAAGGGGCTAATGTACAGACATACCAGGGTTTAGGAATAAAATGGCAAAGCTAATTTCAGTTGTGTATGTAATAGAAAAGGAATGAAAGCTAAACTCAGCAGAACTAGAACACAGGATATTGGGCATGTAGCTCAAGGGGGGGGGAGGCTTTGCTCACGGACCACATCACTAGAAAGTAAAACTAGACTTTTACAGCATGTAAAAATTCTATTGTGTCGGAACTTTCAGAGGTAAAGATGTTCAATGCTAAAGGGCCATGGTAGCCTTGGCCTGGTACAGAATCTCAAAACATACTGGGGTCAATTTGAATAGTGCAGGTACATTTTAAGTTATATAGACTTCTTTATTAGAGAAATTGGTGCAAATGCTTGAAGTAGCCACTTTACAAATGTTTAAGGAAGCAAATTAAAAGGCAAAAGAGATCCTTAATGTCCTAGACTTGAGCCCACACTAAAACAACGGTGGCAAGCCCCTCAAATGGTTGCAAAGAAATGTTAACAAAAAAATATTTATAATTTATAACTTTTGAAGGCAATATTGCTTAAAAATATGAAAAAACTACAGCATTTTTAAAAATTTGTATGACTTTTTGGCAAACAGGATATTATGTCACTGACATAATATTGAGAAGTATGTAGCTTTATCTCATCAGTTTGCCAAGTCTAAGCTGGCAAATGAATCTCTGGCGAAAGAGGTAATGTTCTGTAAAATCTGCACTTTGGTGAAATTGCGGAATAATGATCGTTCTAGAAAGTTGTCCTGGTGGATGGGATTTCTGGTGAATTTTCGCTATCGAAGGCCAATCTGCCCCAATGTGTAGCATTTCTATCCTGCTTCTTTGTTCAGCTTTAGTTTCCCTTAGGCTAACCCTTCCTAATGGCATTTAATGGCACAGAATACTTGAGTAAAACCGGTCTTAGAGTTAGATTTCAAGAAACAATTAAAATGACTGCTCATAACAGGTCATTGAAATACATTGCTCAAACAGGTGTATCTGTTGCTGAGAGGCAGACTGATTCCACATATCTTTACAATTGCTTCTATGAAGGAACATACAACCTCTTTTGGCTAATACATGCTCTTATTTCTCAAAAACATTGTTATTAAAGGGGGCCTGTCACCCTAAGAAATAATTCCAAATTTATTTTCCATCAAGTTAGTTGAGCAATATAACTTTACACTATATTTATTATTTAAATTTTGTTTCCTTGAGTCTTGGAATTACAAAATCACAGAAAGCAGGCAGAAGTCATTTTGTTGACACTGTTATCAAGACAAATTTTGTATCACCCTAAAATTTTTTGTGTATGCACCAGAATGGGGGACTTAATGTCCATGCGCAGTGCCCTAGGCAATTATAGAGTGTGAGGAGAGAGGGCGAATGTGGGGAGAGCAGTGTAATATTTGATTGACAGCTCAGATTTGTAAACACCTTTATAACAAGTAGGGATGCTTTAATGAAGAAAATAATTTAGGTTCCATACTTTTTATGTGTGGATGACAGCCCTGCTTTAATTAACGTATACCAATATCTGTGTTGCAGGAAGTTCCAGATGTTCCATAAAATGTCCTTCTGAATCTGGTTGCCATTTAACAATGCCCGTTTAACATTCCCTGTAAAAAACATTGTTTAACTGCTTTATCAAATAACCACATTTTCTTCTCCCATTGGCTTTGAGTCTGGGATGGCAGACTAGTGATATGTAGTGGCAAACTTCCAGGGCCTTCCATGGGTCACGTCTGATGGAGAGCATTGATAAGCTCCATAACTTTCTCTAAACCATAATATGTTAACAAAATGCAAGCACCAGAGAGAAAATTGCAGGCCAAGGGCCATGATTACCAAGTACAAAGATTATTTGCCAGTCATGGATGGTCAAAATGCTCTGATCTGTTCATTGGCTAAGAAGCTTTTAAATGAGGAACCTATAGATTTTTTTTAATAGAAACAAATTCGACCTAACTCCCATCCAAGAATTGATTAATTTATCAAAAAGTCTCTACAGAATCATGCCACAATTCGAATCATGCCACATTTTCAAATTTGGACTTTTTAGAACGGTCGCCGATAATCCGAAGATAAATGAAAACCAACGCATTTCCCAATGGCAAGAAACATCTTTCAATATTAAATATCTGCTATTGACTTCTACATGACCTCGACAGGTTTTAGCTGGAGTATTTCTGGATTCGGATATGTTGAAGTTTTGATGCATAAGAAAAAGTTGTACATATTTTTCAATGACTTTTTCGGAAAAGGTTGCCGTTCAATAAATCTGACCCACACTGTTGGGATGAATGGTTAGACTTGATACTCATATGATATATTCATATTGATATTTATTTTTCTGTTCATTCAAGATGCGATTTTGCCATTTAATGATATCTTTCCTTGCACAGCCAGCCTGTGTCAGGTTTGAAGGCAATGGCATGCTGGGCTATTCAGAACGCTTTGCCACCCATGTGATTTCTATCTTAGCGCATGAGTCTCCAATTCTCCACTTGAACTCACATGATGCACTTGGAGATCCTGTGATAATTGCCCAAATTGGGGGGGGAGAGCCTTTTATGTATGTATGGAAGTATATTTTTATTTAAATCTTGTTAATTATATATGCAACGCTGTGCAACAGAACTTTAGTAAATTAAATAAGTGGTCATTGTAATAATAAACACAAATACAAAGTACAGTTACATTGAAAATTTAAGAGCTCAGTGTCAGGGAGCTCCGAGATATAGGGAAGATGGTCCCCATCCTTTAGAGCTTACAATCCAAGTGCTGCAGGTTACAGTGGATGACACTGCAATATACAGTAAGTGCTAAAACTGGGTGAGGTGTTATGCAAGTGCTCCAAAATATATTGTTTTTGAGTTTGGTTCTGAGAGATTGAGGGAAGATTCTCTTTGGAGTAATCCAAGGACATCATTCCAAATATAAGGAGCAGCAAGGCAGAAAGGTTTAAGGTGCAGAGGTGTTGCCAGGAACATGTGTAGACACAAGAGAAGAGATTTAATGAGGTGCAGAGGAATGAAGGTCCTTGAAGTTTATGAGAAGGACTTCTTTTATTTCTTTGTTTTTTGGAAAGCCAAAATAAGGACTTTGGTCTGTAATAGCAGAACAAATGAGCTAGTGTCACCAAGGACAGGTTTTGCAATAATAGCTGATAATAAAAAAAGCAACCCAACCCCCAAGGTTTGACTGTACACAGACATCATTAAACCCTATGTAGCATATCTATGTCCCTGTGGTTGAGACAACGAGGCAAATAACCTTTTCTCTTTAGTATCCTCTAGGTTTCTAAAAGTAGAACTGTACATGCCCATTTCATGGTTGGATTAAGGTAAAGCTAAATAGTTATTCAGGCCAACGTATTCACATTCCTTCACTACCAAAAGGGTGTGGAATGTATTTCCTCTGTTTCTATGGCACCATTACACGAGTGTACAAATATGCATGCCGCTGATAGCTCATGGTATGAACACATTTTCTTCCCACAAAGGAAGCAACTTTGCATAAATTCATGGCTTTTTTTGGAACTTTACTGTCCCTACTTGCCTGAGGGTATGCATGAAGATATGCGGTGTTTAAAAGTATGCCATAAAAACTTAATTGCAGTCCAACTGTAGTCCATCCAGTCTGACAAGCAATAGAACAGCCATTCTGAATGATAATGCAGTTAAACTAGGTGATAAAATTAAAGAATATTGATGCCTGTATATGTATTTAGGTGTATGTGTATAATGTAGAAAGTGATATTCTGTGAAAATGCGCAATTGGTTTTCATTTTGTGTTTTTTTTTAGCTTTTTATTCAGCGGCTCTCTAGCAACATGCATTGATTTTAATTAGTGATGGGCGAATTTATTCGCCAGGGGCAAATTCCCGCGATTCGCCGCTGGCGAATAAATTCGCGAAACGCCAGCAAAAATTCGCAGCCGGAAAATGCGGCAAAAAAAACGAGTCGCGCGTCGTTTTTGATGCGACGTGCTTCAAAAACGACGCGCGACTCGTTTCGCGAATTTTTCGGCGAAGCGAAATGCGGGAGATTCGCCCATCACTAATTTTAATATTTATGTTAATCAAACAATGGTCTTTATAGCTGGAATATATCAGAACTAGGACACATAGAATAGGACTCTGGTTGGCTTAGTCTTTCCATACATATCCATAACTTTGCAGTTTGACATCCTACTTGCTAACTTGCCCTTTGATGATCATGACTAGTTAAAACTGAATAATGGGAAAATAGACATAAGAAAGCCTGTGACATGACACATGGTCGGAACAGATGATTCACCCCTGCAGATGCTAAGTCTGATTATGCACATGTATCTTTAGAGTCATGGGCCCTACCTATTGTTTGCCTTTCTTCACAATTTCCTTATTATTTGTACAAAAGATAAGCCCTCCATATAAAGCTAAATAGTACCGAGTCTGTACACACAGTTTTTATTTGACTAGCGAGGTTGTATTTAAACTGAGGGAAACAGGACACAGGAAAGGTTCCAGTTGCATTTAAAGGAG
>CM044443.1:32100495-32118966 GCA_024363595.1 Xenopus borealis | reverse complement strand
TCAAATTGAATTTTGGGCTATTCGATAGTAGAAGCAGCCCAAAATTACTTCGAAATTCGAATTTTATTCGAATATTCACTTCGACCCTTAGTAAATGTTCCCCATAGTAAATGTGCCATGATGATTTTTAGCAGACTTAAGGTATGAAGATCCAAATTACAGAAGGATCCCTTATCTGGAAAACCCCAGATCACGAACATTCTGGATAATAGCCACACCTGTATTCCTGTTGCACAGCATGTGTAGTACCATCAGTTCTTGTAAAGTAACAGTAATTAATAGACTTTACTGTGTTCCCTTGCACCGAGATGATATCAAACAATAAAAGGAGATTTGCATTAGTATCAAGGGGTATATCATAGTAATACAGTAATTAGCACTCAGATTCTGTAGCTTCGCATATCTACTTGCAATCATTTCCATACGAATCCCTTAGTAATTTAACAGTATTTTTACTACCTTGAGACTAAATAGGCATTTGGATCCATAAGGTTAGGTCCTACTCTATAGAAAATAGGACTTACAATTTGTGGTTTTTATAGCTACTACAATGAGTTAAGTGAGTGGGTAAAGGTTAAAAAAAAATGATGACAAATGAATCATAACATACTTGTCTTTTCCGATCGTTTCAAAATCCTTGACAATGACTTCAAGCGATGAGCTGTAGTCCAGCGGTATTCCTTTTAAATCGAATTCCAGCAGCTGAAATAACAAAATCAGACGATTTAGGGAGATACTGAAAACACAGAAAGACTGTATAGCCTCGTCATATGACTTTAATGCAATTAGTATTATGTATGCTTAATTTGGAGACATGGATTGGACACTGCTCATACTGTGTAAATGTGCTGATGTGGTATATTAACAACATACTGAAGGTCTTTGCCTCCTTAGATTATTATCACAGCTACTCCGTCTGTGTGTGCACTATGTTTATCTAAAAACTTGCTGGCGTGGGTTCTTGAACAAGACAACAAAAATTATACAGTAACTGTATATTAGCATATATAGATCAAAAGTAGATTTTGCCATATGGGATCATCATTTATTTATATTATATAGCATCAAAGCTTTACATTTATTTTAACACAAACCGGGGGGTCTTATAATACTTTTAAAAACAAGGGTTACAGAATAAAAAGAATTGCCCTGCAGAGCTTGCAATCTAAAGGGTCAACTGTAGTCCACACACTAGAAATAGTGGCCAACACAAGCCAAAACAAAATTAATATCTAGACCTTCTGGGTTATACAGTATGTGCCAATCACAAATTCTCTCAAAATATTATTCTCTATCCCTACTTAAAGTTATCTCAGAGGTGAACAACCCCTTTAATATGTTTTGCAACTCAACCACTAATGAAAAAGATTAAGCATTTTGTCATTTATGCAGTGAATGTTGCAAAAATAATAAAACAGAATTAAAAACTGTCAAGCAGGTATTAAAAAAAAAAAGCACAAGCAAAATACCGTAGGCAACATTATTACCCTGCGAAATGTGAATTTTTATTCAAGTTACAGTGATGGGCGAATTCGCGGCGAATTCCCGTGATTCGCCGCTGGCGGATAAATTTGCGAATCACCATCGAAATTTCGCTTGGCGAAAATTCGCCGGAAAAACGAGTCGCTCGTCGTTTTTGACACGACGCGCCGAAAACGACGCGACGTGCCAAAGTTGACGCGACGCGTGTCAAAAGCGTGCCGCGACTCGTTTCGCTAATTTTTCGCCAATTCGCAAATTTCTCTGGAAATTCGCAAATTTTTCAGCGAAGCGAATCTCGGGAGATTAGCCCATCACTATTGAATAGCCCAAAATTTGAATTGAAAAAATGTGAATTTCAAAGTACGGACTCTTTTAAAAAAATACTTATTCGACACTTCCACACCTTAAAGCTGCAAAATGTAAATGAACTGTCCATAATAGCATAGCCACAGCTATGCGATACCTGCATTTGTGCTTATGTGAGTACTGGCCTATTGGAGGAACCAGGAATTCTGACCAACTTCAGTAAGTAATTAGAGTTGTTTGCTATCTACCCCAATCCCTTATGATTATGATAGCTATGTTGGCAACAGGAGGATCCATGCTCAGAACAGTCACTTCAGCCTGTATATGGAAAACTGTGATATGTAGCATTAATTGCATGAGACAGACTAGTCTCCTCAAGTATGTCACACTTTGACCCTGTGATACACATGGTAATTAAAGTCCTCTTATCTGCCAGGGTGCATGGTCTAGCTGGGGGCACACAAAGGAAAATTTAGAATATAATATAAGTATAGGGTCACTAATCCATCAGATAGAATAGTTGTGATAGAAACTAGGGTGAGATAGTGTTGCAAGGACCAGTTCCAGCACATACTAGTGTGTATGATATTTCTGGGGATTATATGGTAATGGACTCTTAAAATATCTATTAATAAACACTAGTTCTAGTTAACCTTGGGGTTGGAAATATTAATCATGCTTTCCATGAATACATGGGCTGCTTGATACTTTTCCAAAGGCAGATTTTTCCTCCCAGTTCGTCCCTGAATGTGCATCCACACTATTCAGGAAGTACATTCACCATGCCTCTGTAGCTTTGCTTTGTTCCTGTGCAATGTGTTTAGGGGGCAACTCTAAAGCATGTAAGAGGAAACTCATATTGGTGCATTGTGGCAAATTTTGGACAGTATGGGATCTGAAACTCATCCCGAATGGCCAT
This sequence comes from Xenopus borealis, assembly GCA_024363595.1. NCBI lineage: Eukaryota > Metazoa > Chordata > Amphibia > Anura > Pipidae > Xenopus > Xenopus borealis. The sequence continues at coordinate 32,116,259 of CM044443.1, read as the reverse complement.
CTCCCATAAATTCCATTTACATCAAATGATACATTTTTCCAGCTAAGGTATGAGTCCTTATTGTAGACAAAATAATCCTACTGGGTTTATTTAATGTTTAAATGACTTTTGGTATTAAAAGGGGCTTGAACCACAATAAATCCAAAATCTTCTTAACATGGCTACTTGACGGATACGTAAAAAAAAAAAAGCCTTACTTACAATTAGGACATACAGCAAGATCCCCTAAAACTTTTGAACTAAATCATCCTCTTTAAAAACATAAAACATTACCTCATTCCATATTGGGTTCAATTCACTGTCCACAGACTTTGTTTTCTTCTTCTCTCCTGTAAAAAAAGAAAAGAATGCATTATACATCATTACACTGAAACAAGCCATATTTCCACCGGCAAAGCATTTTTTTTTTCTGTTGTTAAAACACTTCTGTGCAACACTCTGGATATGTGGTCATTATCGGATCACACAGCTGGAGCCAGACACCCAAACTAAAAATATATAAGCTTTTTAGGAATTATGCAATGATGCATTGCTACATCAGAATATACCCTAATTATATATACAAGGGATTCATTGCTACATCAGAATATACGCTAATTATATTCAAGGGATTTCATACATCATTTACACAATTCCTCTTTTGTGTTTTTATAGCAAAACGGGAAAACTGTAAAATGGATACACGTTAACCCCTGGCAAGCTGAAGCAATAAGCTACAGAGTGACTGCAGTCAATGTCTTGCTTCTCATTGTAAGCCATAGGGTAAAGGGAAATATAAAATAAAAGCTAAGATCATGCCAAATCACATTTGGAAGCAGTGACTCATCTGACTTGATTTCCTCTCTTTCTACTGCTACAAAGAACTTCCCAGGCCTGTATACTCATTCTGAACAATACGCTTCAGCAACTCTTCCCTTTATTACATGTTCTGTTGGGTTAATAATTCTGAATATTTGAGCATTGTGCAATAACATTCCACCGCTTCTTATTCCTCCAGTTCTTATTTTGTGCAGTGTGTGTGTGTGTGAGTGAAATGAGCAACAATAATGTTGAACAGAGTGAGGGGGGATTGGAGAGAGAACATCTGCAAGACATTAAAGGCAGACAGAAAAGCAGCACAACTTGGCTTCTTTATCTTCAGCAAAGTTTCCAAGAGCTTGCTGGATGCAAATCTCAGTCATTCTGGTTAAGACACCATTTCCATTTCAGCATTTGCATTATTCAGGATCAAAAAGGAATCCCCCAAATACAAGGAAACTAGTGCAGGCACAAGCACTTGGCACCCATTGTGTTAGTTGTAAGTACAGGGCAAGCTCGCATACACAGTTACTTACTTAAAATCAGTATAATATTTTACTACCATGCTAATTGCACTCAACCTAACTGAGGTGTCACTGTTCACAAATTGGGAAGACAAATCACAGAATTAATTAGATCATATCTAATCTATATTAGATCATGATCTAATTTAACCCCTTCTGGCAACAATTGGGCAATAGTTAAAGCCTGCTCACCAGAATCTATCATGCCTATTCCTATATATAAACAAGTGGAATTTTTATAGAAAAGAACTAAACAAAAAAAATAAATAAAAACTCTACAGGACTGGGAAAAAAACCCTCCAGCCTAAACCATATGCTTATTCCTGTTCATGGGATATTCACATTTAGTGCAAGAATGTAAGATCCACGGTCCTTCACCAGTTTATGTCATGGTCCATCAGACTGTATGGTCTTTTCACTATAAGACACAAAATACCACATTTCCACGCAACAAGAAATAGCAGTTTCAGGTTAATGCAATAGCAATAGCATTGCAGATGCCTGCTGCTAAAAAAAACTACTAAAAAACACAAGACACCAAACTGGCTGAATAGAACTTTTCTAAGCAACTTTGTAGCTGGCCTTTATTTAGTTATTTCAAGTTATACTGCCCTGTAACTGAACATTTTATTTGGTTGGTGTAGTCACTGACCCCTGGCAATGTAATAAGAGACTGAGTGCAAGGCTTTTAATCATTATAAGAAATAGTAAATAAGAATAATTAGTTTCTCTACTACTCATTACTACGGTCACTCTGCTGTGTTTCAGCCTTTCAACTTCCAAGCCAGGCGTCTGCACATGGTACCACTGGCTAAATTGTACATTTATTTGGATACTGCTTTAAATGATGTAATGAAAATCAGAATGAAACACACAAAAAAATAGCAATAAAAATAGGAAAACAAAGATTTTTTGGGAATATCAATGCTAAAATTATAATCCAACGTGAGCTTTATGGGCAGAACTACACTAGAAACTTTGATCAGATATACTTTATATGACTATAATATTGTCACAACACGTAACAGAATAAGAAAATAAGGGATGCTACAAAATCCATGCTAAAGTCACATGTATTATTGTTTTGGCTACTTTTGACAGTCAATATATTTCCATACATTTGTATGTGGGCCCAGGGCAAGGATCTACACTTTTCTCTGTAATAATAAAGCAAGAAATAATTCATTCTTATTGGAAGCAAAACCAGCCTGTTGGGTTTATTTTCTGTTTAAAATTATTATCTAGTAGACCTAAGGTATGAAGAAAGATCAGTTATCCAGAAAACCACAGCTACCAAGCTTTCAGGATAACAGGTCCCATAACTGTATATGATTGTCAAAAAATGCAGTCAGCAATCCTACACTTTAAAAGGTATTAATTAACCCAGGCCATAAGTGTCTTTATGTTTCAATTTTGTTTGCAGACTTTATTAAGAAAGAAAGAGAGAGTGCATTTTCATTGAAGAGTAAACAAAGCCCTTTCCTTGGACTAGTCATATTTACAGTGGAAACACCCAGTTCTATTGAAATGCATCAATAGTTCTACAAAGAAAGACAAACTAAACCAAACCCACATGCTACTTTTAGTGGCCTCCTAAGAGCTATGGACCTGGAACCTAATGATGGTTAATCACAAACATTTCAGCTTTCGCAAAAACTGTATTCAAATCAGGCCTTTTCATAGTCCCACATACAGTGAAGGAGGGAAATAGTTGGATACAGTCTGTGGGATTAAGAAATTAGTGGCCACTGGAAAAACTTGAGTTGACAGAGTGCAGGTTCTACTCCACATTTTGCACCATGGGCCATCAGTCTTTAATTACATCCCTGGGACTTCACCTTTATTAAATGCAGTAATGTTTAGGAACACTGACATTAGTGCTACATTCAAATCTATATGATATAGGCATATATAATTTGCCTATTTCTTTTATGTGTTGCAGGGCCATCAGTGGGGTAATGCTATAAGTACAGGAAAACAAATCTTCCTCCTTGCAAGTCTCCGGTTTGCTGAAATCTGCTCTGCAGAACCATTGTTGTGAGCATGAGTGGCTGAGATATAGGAGGGGTGCCCAAAAGGAAGGCAAACAGCTTTTTTTCTGTTTATTTTATTACAATATTTATTACAGTTTATTTATTAAGGTTACATTATAAATAGTTAGTTAAACCTAGCAATATACATTTGCTCATAAACCAATAAAATATTTAAGTAAATGCTTTCACTGGAACAGAAAGCTAGCAGTGTTTTTATGGATGTAGATGTAGATCATAATGGAACAATGTCACTAAAAACCACTTATTAGTAAAGTATGGGCACTCCGGAGATACAGTATATAAAAATGTAATCTTTATACTGTAGCATTTAGAGGAGCTTTCCAGCAGATGTGGGGGTCAGGGTGCAGAGCTTTTAACTATTTATTTTACCTTATGTTTTTTGTTAGAAAGTAAATGTTTCTTATATAATGTATGTGTACTTGTGAGTTTTTGCCAGGAACATACAGTGCCATGAAATTCATCTAGTCAGTCAGTTGCTCAGATAGTTGTCAAGGCCCAGACACCCTGCTCTTCAAATATTTATTTTAAAAATACACAGATACAACATCACAGCCCAGGTTGGTAAATTCCCCTGCAGGACAATTGTGATTTGTGCAATGAACATACAGAAACAAGGAATTCATCCAATCAGCTATCCCAGGCTTTACATGTCTAAAGGATATTAAACAATTAGACAGTGATTCATAATTGTGACATCTGGAGATGTACTTATGAACTGTATATGGTTACAGTGCCCACAGGGTTCTCATCCTACCCTTTATAGCTGGGATCCCCAACCTTTTGAACCTGTGAGCAACATTAAGAAGTAAAAGGAGTTGGGGAGCAACACTAGCATGAAAAATGTTCTTGGGGTGCTATATAATGGCTGTGATTGGCCATTTGGTAGCCCCTATGTGGATTATCAACCTACACGGAGGCTCTATTTGGCAGTACAACTGGTTTCTATACAACCAAAACTTACTTTCAAGACAGGAATTCAAAAATAAGCTCTGATTTGAGGCTACTGGGAGCAACAGCCAAGGGGTTGGAGAGCAACATGTTGCTCACAAGATACTGGTTGGAGATCACTGCTTTATAGTATACTTTAACATGGACAGATACATGAACAAATTGTTAACACCTGGTTAGCACTTGCTCAACATTACCTTCACAATACACTATATCGGAGTTACATCTGTCTAGAAAACCTTGTCACCACTACCATATATAACTCTTGTCTGGCTAGGTGACTTCCATTTATAGAATAGTATCCTGTTTTTTTAAAAGGCAACCATGTCTAATGTCGGGTAGACCCACATTCTCCAATGGCTACAGAGTGGATTATTAAGTCCTGAGTAGGACAATATTTTATTTGATGGCTCAGATCATGGGGAGCTTATCATTATTTTAACTATGGTAGGAGTTTAATAGGCACATGGGAAAAGGGTTAGGATTACACAAGAACAACTTTTACAATAAAAACTACATCTGTTTGTTAAATATATGTATATGCTGTGAGCAGGTATTTTGCTAGATCATTCTATTTTGGACCTCTTTGCCCTGGGTGACCTGTGATGCAAAGACTTATTATTTGCAACAATAAAAAATGTATTATTTGATCAACAACAAAACAAATCTGTATTATGTATGAACACACCTCAGTGTGAGAGAATATGCAAGTCCTTTTTCCCCTTTTAAGCTTTATACATGAAAGGCTAAAAGTACAGAAAGAGTGCCATATGTTGGGTTATTTTCTCTGGACTACCTAAAGCTATTTCTGTACGGACAGGGGTAGTCCTGCTAGTGTATAGAGAGCAGTTGCTTTCTATAAGATGAAAAGAGGGCAGAATGTTCCCAGAAAAATGCCACCTAAGGCACTGTTTTAACTTTATCTACTAGCAAAAGAACCCCTGCATGCATTTTTTATGCAAAATGATGGCTTACACTAAATATGTGAGGAACTTGCATCAGAGAAGCTATCTAACATTGCAATTATTATCATCCTATTTATATAGCACCAACAGAAATTAGTCATTGTTGCAGAGTAGCTTCCTATTTAAGTTCAGTACCATATACAACATGCTACAATTCAATGGGAGTAAAAAACTGCCTTTATGCTTTGATGTTGGATGGGAAACCAAAATACCATGAACACCATGCAGACACATTGACATCAAAAAAGCAGATAATGCCCTGGTTGGACTAAAACTTAGGACACCAGTGCTACAAGACAGCAAACTTAAGCATTTTTCATGCATATTTTGACACCATGTTCACTGGAACTCTGGCGGAATGGGTAATGGTTAACCTGAAGTTGTTAGCGTGAGATTAGCCTTTTGTTCTCAAAAATACACCTGCAAATCCATTTGAAAGTCAGTGTGAGATTTGGGGTGATTATGTATTCTTGAAAGTATGACTGAACAAATTATATACCTAGATTTTTACTGTATCTGTCCTCATTTCATGAGCTAAGGGGGCACTGTGACTAATGGTTGGACCTTCAATTGGGACCTGGCCATAGTATGGATCTTCAAGGGGGGCTTGAACTGAAGAAGTTTGACAATCACGGGTAAAAAGCATGGGAAATTTTTCAGCAAGAGTTATTACCAACAACAACATTAGCTAGCTAGGAGCTAGGAGACGACACACCCTGGCCCGAGAGTCACAGTTATAGGTAGCTGCTCACTTTTGTCTGGGAATTTGGGAGCCCCTACTCAAAGCAAAAAGCAATTACGAAATATGTTGGTGCTATAGAAATACATACAAATTCATACATTTTCAACTTTTATTGACGTGTGAGGGTGTAAAATAAGCTGTTTGGGGTATGTTAGCTATTGTTTTCCTTTAGAAGTACATGCTATATTACACAATCATTACCTCTATGCTCATGCTATCTCTTCTAACACTAGTTCAGTAAAGTTGCTAAACCATAGGTAAAAAAGTGGAGACAGGAATACTCAGGACTCCACCTTGCAAACAAACTCAATCATATGAGTTCTCATGGGTACAATGCATGGATTTGTTTTCTGCGGTTTAAAGGCAGGGAGTAAAGTAACAGAGCATTAAATAGGGAGTGGTGTGGCTTAAAGGTGAATAAAGGAAAGCTTTCCTTCAAACAGTAGAGCCCATCTTTATAACATTCACACCTTAGGCCAATGAGCTGCAGAGAACTATTATTATCAAGTATTTATAAAGGGCCAACATATTCCATAGCAATGTACAATAAATGGATGTATGTATTAAATATATTGATTTTATTAAAAATATCAACCAATACAAGAAGTAGAGTGAGCCCTGCCCAAAACACCTTACAATTTAAAACACACACACATATATATATTTATTAATAGAATTATGCACAGAAATATTCTTTATTACAAAAGCCTTTTTCGCTTCTCACTCTGCCCAAGTACAGCCAGAATGTGAAGCACATAATTACGTTAAAACAAAAATCAGTATATGAAAACTCTGATTATATTGGCAGCACAGGTTCTGTTCTCTGAAACGGAATCTACTAGTACTGATTGGTTGCTATGGGTAAACGAACCTGTAGTAAACTGCACCTTATATTAAATTGCCATAAACTCTTATGTCATAGCATTATGTGTCCCATGATGGCAGCCTAAGCCCCAAAACTCTTGTAATGCAGTGGGAAAAAAGGATAATGAAATTACAATATGTAGTCATATTTCTTCATAAAAAGTATTTCTGAAAATGGTTAAAGGGCAAGGAAAGTCTAAAATAGAATAAGGCTATAAATGCTGTATTTAGTATACTAAACATAAACATGAACTTACTGCAGCACAAAGTCTAATCAAACAAATGATTTATGCTTTCAAAGTTGGTCACAGGGGGCCGTCATCTTGTAACTTTATTAAACATCTTTGCAAGACCAAGACTATACACATGCTCAGTGTGGCCTGGTCTGCTTAGGGATCATCATAAATTGATCATAACAGGGAAACAAACAAACAAAGCTGCTTGAGTTGTGCATGGCTGGGAAGTAAGGCTGGGGCTCCCCAGAATTTTAATTACAGGAATTTAAGTGGGTGGGTGCACAGTACCCAATCTCAAGTGAGCAATAGCTGGGAAATGAATATACTGTATATGACACTGTTAGCTAATTATACCAGGCAAGAGCATTTTATAGAAGAGGTGCCCCAGCGCAGGGCAAAAGATTAGTATTTTGGATCACTGGGAAGGGGGTACCGGACATATAGGCCTGCTCCAAAGGTTTGCCCTTTCCCTGCTTTTTAAAGGAACAGCAACACCAAAAAATGTATGTGTTTTGAAGTAATGATAATATTATGTACTGTTGTGCCGCTCTGGTACAACTGGTGTGTTTGCTTTAGAAACACAACTATACTTCATAGAAACAGGCTGCTGTGTAGCCATGGGGGCAGCCATTCAAAGCTGAAAAAGGAGAAAAGGCACAAAGGCATTTAACAGAAAACCTCTGTAGTATACAATGAGATTCTTCAGAATGTATCTGTTCTCTACTGTGTACTCTGTGCTTGAAAGGCTGCCCCCCAAAGCTACACAGCAGCTTTTTAATGTAAACTTAAGGTGTGTTTCTGAAGCAAACACACCAGTTTTGTCAGTCCATGGCAAAAAGCACATTATATTGTCATTCCATTTAAAACACTAATTTTTTGGTGTTACTGTTCTTTAATGAGGCATGTGCCATTTTATATCTTTCCATTAAAAGAGAAGGAAAGGTTCAAACCTTATCAGAAAGGTCTACCTAAATATACCAGTAAACCCATAATGCTGCTCTGAGTCCTCTGTCAAAGAAACAGCATTTCTTTCCTTTTATTGTGTACACATGGGCTTCTGTATCAGACTTCCTGCCTTCAGCTTAAACCTCCTTGCCCCGGACGAGAGCATGCTCAGTTTGCTCCTCTTCCCCCTTCCATTCTCTGCTGTAATCTGAGCCCAGAGCTATAAGTGAGCAGGAGAGACTCAGGCAGGAAGTGATGTCACACCAAGCTAATACTGCAGCTGCTATTCTAAACAAACATCATTGTACTGGAAAGGCCAGTTTTTCTCTGCACTGAAAAGCCAGAAAAAGAAACAAAGTTTCTAACTTAATTGGCTTTTGGCAGAGAGATCAGAACTGCCAGGAGGTTTAGATAAGTTACTTTGTAACAATTTCTAGATAAGCAAATAAATAATTGTAACACTATAAGATAACAGGTCCCTTGGGAAAACTAGACTCACAACCATTTCATTAAACTTTCATAACCTGCCAAATTTTGTAAAATCAACATGGTAATTGGGGGGTGCGGACACAAAAATGGGAGTGGTCAAAAGTTTGCCGCGCTCTGTGTACCAACTTTTTTGTCCCTCTTTTTATTTCCAAAATGTTGGGAGGTATGGGTGAAAAGCTCATCAAAATAACTTTAAAATAGATGGGTGATAATTGTAAATGTATTTTAACACAGAAGAATATCTGACTTCCTCCATAAAAACAATGGCCTGAGTATGTGATATTATAAGAAGAAGTAAAGGGATCAGCTGTTTGGGAGCTGCACACACAAACACACACACACACACCTTGTTTTGTGTGAACACAACAGATATATTTATATAGCCACCCTAACAAACCTGTCCGTGTGCACACACACCAACCTTCCTCCCGCACAGAGGCAAATGCACTACCTGGTGGTTATGTTATTATAGCTGGATGTTTTGCTAATCATTTTGTAATCTTCTTTTTGTCTCATTAAGGCAAGTAACTTTATCTATAGATGGTTTCTTAAAGTCACACCTGTTCTTTGGATCTCAGTCTTTTGTACTATACTCTTTTACTGGGTTTGTCACTTTAGCCTCCATCATAGCAGAACACATTCAAGGAAACTAAGTACACAGCGTTGTTATTTTATTTGCAATCTACTAGGTGAAATTCTTCAGAATTTGTGTCACGCCATTGTCTCACGGCACTGACTAAATTACAGTTGCTTTGAAAAATCTCTCATTATTCAGTAACCCACAGGCTCATTCATTCAAGGTTGATTAAAGGGGGAACTCAGCAGCCCCCCCCAGTCAGGACTTTTATTCTCACAATGTCTTTTGTGACAATAGGAGCAAAATTCATGTACATGAGGTCACGAGTTTGACTCCCTAACACCAGTTGTAATTCAGAAACTTTGGTTATAATCAGAATGACTTACTGCTGGGTAAGCAGTGATTCCCTGATATAAGAATAGGGACACAATTATGGGCCCATCATGCTGTAAAATAAGGTAGAATGAAGTGTTAGAAACTATGATAGGGCAGATAGTTTTTTTTTTTTTAACCAACGTCACTTATATCAGTGATTCAACAGTAAAGTATGTTAAAGTGGTAGTACTTATTTTTCAGCAATAGTTCCGATGGTAATGGTACTTGGAGACAAGCTACCTAGCTAAAGGAGAAAGCTAACAAAGCGGTTTATTTCCAATAGATTAGCCACAATAGTGCAAGCTAGAATGCTATATTTATTCTTCAGAATGCTTTACCATTACCTGAGTAAACAGCTCTAGAATCTCTCTCTGTTTGTTTAGGCTAGCAGCTGCCATGAGCGACTCCCTGCTCACTCATAGTTTTGGGCTCAGATTACAGCAGGGAGGGGGGAAAGGGAGGAGAGAGGAGCAAACTGAGCATGCTCAAGCCCTAGCCCTGGAGGTTTATGCTGAAAACAGGAAGTCCAATATAAAAATCCATGTATACACAATAGAAGGAAAGAAATGCTGTGTTTCTTTTGACAGAGCACTCAGAGCAAACAGATTTTCTTTTTTTGGGGTGAGTGTGCTGCCTTATCCACAATGCTAAAATAATTTTGCCAGATATGTTACTAATAGTAGTATTACGTTAGAAGTGCTCACCAGTGTTTTAAAGAGTACAGGTATAGGATGCTTTATCCAGAAACCCTGTTATCCAGAAAGCTCCAAATTATATTTCCCATAGACTCCATTTTAGTCTAATTAAATTTTTTTTATTTCCTTTTTCTCTATAATAAAACATTACCTTGTACTCAAGCCCAAGATTAATCCTTATTGGAAGCAAAACAATCCTACTGGATTCATTTAATGGATAAAGGATTTTTTGGTAGAGTTAAGGTATGGAGATCCAAATTACGGAAAGATCCCATATCTGGATAAGCCCAGGTCCCAAACATTCTGTATTACAGGTCCCATACCAGTATAACCTGTTGCACAACATGGCAAACCAACATATAATGCAGGAAGAGAGGAAAAGTTCACGCTGTTAAACAAGAATCACATTTATAGAATAAAGTTATAGGTCATTCAGGAGATTTATGAAGATGAACACAAACACGTGGATGTCATGTGTCTATTACTGCCTTCTATTATATTGTCTTTTATTTAGCATAGAATCTTAACTTAAATATCTGAATTTATTAGGGATGCACCGAATCCATTGCGAAAGATTCTTCCTAATCAACCCTAATTTGCATATGCAAATTAGTGAGGGTGAGGGTAAAAGCGCGCCCTGCAAAATTTTTTTATACTTCCTTGTTTTGTGACGAAAAGTCACATGATTTTTCGGATTCGGTTCGGCCAGGCACAAGGAATCCTGCTGAAAACGGCCGAATACCGAACCGAATCCTGGATTCGGTGCATCCCTAGAATTTATCTCAAATGTATTTTTTTTTTTACAAAAACACCCTCATACTAGTTAAATACAGAAAAAGACACTCCTCTCCCATATGCAACATCACCAACAAGGAATCAATCACATGCTGGTTACTGTATCATCACGATGTATAGATGTTATACCCTTGCTTACACTGAGCCTAACTGTAGTTGAACCCAAAGAATAAATCTACTGTATTCTGGTATAGGCCATAAAGTAAGAACGCTGCTTTGGTCACTGTTGCCCCATTATTGTAGTGCAACAGATGATATTAACTAAAATTCTCAGAATCCCAATGCTGATTGGGGAGTGGGAACCGGTTAAACAACATCCTGAGGGCTACAGATTGCCCAGGATTTGTACATTCCCAAAGGCCATGCATTTAATTGTGCTGGAACATATTGCAGCATGAATGGAAAGCAAAACTCCTGTAAGTACTTGCCTTACAGAGCCAAACTGTGAAAAACTTTCCTCTCCCGAATGCAGCATTCCTACAGGAAATTAGTCACATGCGGAGAACCATTAATTCCTTCTTCTTATGCCCTTTATTGTAAGGTTACCCGCTCATATGAAAAATCAGCACCATTCTAAGAAATGCCAGTTACTGGCTGCCACTGATTTCCCAAACAATTAAACAGGGACTTTCCTCCTCAATATACAGTAGGAAGAAATATAAGGTGTAAAAAATACAAAACAGACTTGTACAGACATGGGATCAGTTATACAGAAACCCGTTATCCAGAAAGTTCAGAATTACAGAAAGGCCGTCTCCCTTTATCCAAATAATCCACATTTTTAAAAATGATTATCTTTTTCTCTACAGTAATAATAGCTAAATGATTATCCTTTTCTCTACAGTAATAATAGCTAAATGATTATCCTTTTCTCTACAGTAATTATAGCATAGATTTAACCCATCCTTATTGGAAGCAAAAGCAGCCTGCTTGATTTTCTAGTAGACTTGAGGTATGCAGATCCAAATTATGGAAAGATCGGTTATCTGGAAAAAACCAAGATCCCGCCATTGTGGATAACATTGTGTATATTTTAATGTTGTACTCTACAAACATTGTTAAAGCTGTAGAAGTTGAATATGTTGCAACATTATAATAATAAGAAAAGTCCACACTCGGGCACACTAATATCTCATTACTACTTTAAGTTAACAAGTAGTTTAAGTTTACATTTGCTGCACATCATTCAGTAATACACATCAAAACTGTTTTCTTTTGACTACCATAATGCATTGACCCTAGCTATATCTAACACTGAACTATATGGTTTCATTTAGATTACACAAGGTTATCTTTAGTAGCTACAACTATGACACTGTAACCACAGCTACTTTTAAGGGCAGCTGCTAAATTACTAGCATTAGTCTGCAGTTGCAACACAACGTGAACCCGAATCGCAGACTGTTTTTGTTGTTGCAGACCCGTCGCTTAGAATCCAAGCACTCCCAAAGTTTAAATGAGTTTAAGACATATGTGTAGGTCTCTTACCTTTAAAGATGAGAGTTACTATAGGGTCAGGCTTCCCAAGCTTGGTTTTAGGAATGTTAGATGCTGATTCCACAATGATTTTCAGCATTCTTGCAGATTTAGGGTGGGCTAAGCCTTAAGGGGAAAAAGCTGGGAGAGGTATCAGCTGCAGACAGGCTGCCCTCCTAATAGTGGGGCAGGCACTCAGCACTTCCATGCAGAACTGATGAGCGTGGAGGAAGCACACACACACACACACAGATGGGAATGTGGTTACTTTAAAGTAAAAAAAAAAGTTGGGTGGATCTATGAGTAATTACTGCCTGAAAGGAGTAGGCAGAAAGCAATGTAAACTGATCTCTGTCTTTCCACATAGCAAAACAGGTCCTGGCTTGTGACTTTTTTGCATAGGAAAAAAAACCTGCCGTTGGTTGCTATTGTTGCTAGTAAAAAAAGACATTTTCTACAGCAAGTGAAGGGGTTAACTTGACTTGGAGAAGACTGACTGTACTTTCCTATTACATGTTTATAGTTTGGCTTCTTGCCTTCTAAGCAGTTCATTGTTAAACAGAACTCTTTCCCTCCGCAACAGCTATAAGGGTCCAAGGATATTAGAGGATATTAGAGGGCCTTGGTTACATTATGGCAGCTAACAACAAAGTAATGATTCCATAATATTTGCAGTGCTGAACTCTAAATGGTAACATTCTGAATAACCCAACCAGATTAACCATGTTTACTGGGCTAACTAGATACAGCCCCGATGCCGCATCATAAGTGCATTGAGCGCAGTTTTAACCTGGAAATTCGGCTCTCAAACTTCTTGCCGCCCCTTGTAACTGGCTGCTCCGTGCCGCCCTAGGCAAGCCAAAAAAAAACCTGTATTATCCATTATTTATATATGTTCTGTTTTATACACAAAATAAATTGCAGCAGCAGGAATTTCATTGAAGCACAGTCCCCTTGCATGATGGCAAGCCATTAAAGGGATTTCTACAGCCTAGAAATATATGACAGTAACCACTGATGTCTACATTCCCACATTCGCCTCCTCATCCCTTTAACAGGAGTCATATTAAAGATTCATGTGTTACTGCACATGCTCATTAGACAGCCACTGGGTATATAAAGTACCCCCTCTTGTAAATTATAAAGATATATAAGATAAGTTACATAGGGGTTTCACGACCATATAAAAACACGAGGCCGAAGGTCATGGAACTTCTAATATCCTCGTATTTTGCAACTAGGGGTACTATATTTATTATATTTCACCCGTTTCAGTGAGTCATGGGACATAAATGACATCAGAACTCACCATTTATACGGATATAATTATGTTATCCAGAATGCTCCGGACCTGGGGTTTTCAGATTATGGATTTTTGTGTAATTTGGATCTTCATACCTTAAGTCTACTAGAAAATCATATAAACATTAATTAAGCCAAGTGGGCTGGTTTTGCTTCATATAAGTGATAAATATACACTGGTGTTCTGACAGTTGTGCTGTATGGAATCCCTATCAAGAGAAAACACCCTGCCATGGAACTTCCTGATGCAGAGCTAAGCCTGGGAGAAGCAGTAGCTCTTTAGTTATATTGCCTGAAGGTGTATTTACAATCCTGCTCCGGTATGTTATTAAGGTGTGTTCATCTTCCTGGCTGCCTTTGACATGTTTGCTCTGCTTTTTATATTGCAATGCATTTCTACTCTGTGAGGTTTCTTGCTGCGGGAAGATAAACACAGTAGTTAATAAAAGTGAAAAGACTATACCTAAAGTGTTTGTTGCTTGATGAACCCTTTAATCTTTGCCGTGCTTGTAGATTGTAGCTGAACCCAGAGCCATGGAAAGGGTTAACCATTAAACAGGATTTTGTAAAGATGGACATACACTATAAGATCTGCTTGTTTGGTGACATCACCAAATGAGCGGATCTTTCCCTGTTATGCGCACTAACAGCAGGGCTATATCGGGGTAATCTTAACATTCGGTTGGGCCGAACGATTGGATTATGAGGGCAATGGGCTCTGACAGGTCGGTCGTGGAAAAATCAAACTTTCCCGATTGTGGCCAGAAGCCCCCCATACACAGGTAAATAAGTTGCTGAATTGATCCAAAGGACAGATATTGGCAGCTTTATCTGCTTGTGTATGGCCACCTTAAGATGGGGTGGCTATCTCACAGTGAGTGAACTACTGGGAGTGCGACTGCACCAGGGCCCAGGCATGTGAATCTGCTGTACAAATCACTTTTGGAGGGGTGGGGAGCCTGGCTGCACGGCTGCGTTGGGTGGTATTCACATTATTAGTGATGGGCGGATTTATTTGCCAGGGGCGAATTCGCAGCGAATTCCCGCGAATAAATTTGCGAATCGCCAGCGAAGTTTCGCCAGAAAAACGAGTCGCACGTCAAAAGCATCCCGCAACTCGTTTCGCGAATTTTTCACCAAAGCGAATCTCGGGAGATTCGCCCATCACTACACATTATTGCTATCTCAACACTTTAAAGCAGGACACTTATTGAATACAAATGAATGCATGACTGTGCACAGATCAAGGCTTGAGTTGGATGATGGCATGCATGTGATTATGAATTACAGGTATTGGACCTGTTATCCAGAATGCTTGGGACCTGAGGTTTTTCATATCATGGATCTTTCTGGAATTTGGATATTCACACCTTAAGTCTACTAGAAAATCATGTAAACATTAAATAAACCCAATAGGCTGGTTTTGCATCCAATAAGGATTAATTATATCTTAGTTTGGATAAAGTACAAGGTACTGTTTTATTATTACAGAGAAAAGGGGAATCATTTTAAAAAAATTGGATAAAACGGAGTCTATGAGAGAAGGTTTTCCCTTAATTCAGAGCTTTCTGAATAACAGGCTTCCAGATAACAGAGGGATAATTCACAGCACATCACCAGGCTTCATGGTGCAAAACATTTTTAAGTATTTAGAGTGACTTCTACCGGAACCGATAACGGTGGCAAATCTGGCGTTCACTTTAGTGTTAAGTTAAACACACCGCAATAAATTTGCCATTTATTTTAAACAGCTTTTGCATCGTTTTTCCTGAGAATTCCATTTTACACAACATAATAAATATTCCCCTAAGTGTACTGCATGCCCCACATCGCTCCACCTGCATTTTGTAGGCAGCCAGAAAGAAGTGGATCTGTTCCTATAAGCATACATGTACGGTGGTACTGACAGGCACTGTGTAAATCAGTCGTCTTCATCATCTGCAGAAGGGATTCTTAGCTGTCTCTGAACACACCCAACA
>CM044443.1:32044964-32067564 GCA_024363595.1 Xenopus borealis | reverse complement strand
CTGCCAAAGTCTATGACACACACACGTTTAAAAAAAATTATATTTGCCCAGTGATCTATCTGGTCAACCAGACTTTACCTCTTATCGAGCTTACCCTGCTAGCCATAGGCTCTCTGAAAAAATCTGGAGCCCATGGTGGGAGGTAGAGCAACTGGTGGACAAGGTTCCTTGACATGAACTGAGATACACCATCCTACCTACTCTGAGGACCCAAATGTCCTATGTAGACCCTGCGTGGTGGACATCAATCTGTGTGCCTTGGATATTTTAAAACATATTGTTTTAACCATGTTGTATGTACTTTATTTTAATCTTTATTTTAATTATTGATACATGTTTTGTTTTGCATCTTTTATGTTTTAAAACCAATAAAACATTAACTATAAAAAACAATATTTTCTGCTTTTTATGGGGCAATAACAATAATAGCTGCTGTTCACTTAAATAGGAGGCACCCATGACTAGCACTGTAAAACATCAGAATAAGGGTTCCTGCCGACACACAGAGCTCTCCTTTTTGGTGACTACAAGTCTAACAGCTTTTTATCACCACCACAGCTAACAGTGATCAAAATATGACATGTGCTATAGTGTTTATGTAGCTTCATCCTCACTGTCCATGTTGCCCTAGCCTTAATACAAGCAAGTTTGCAAGTGTTTTGAACCAGCCTGTTGGAATAGACACTCCTGTGTCTTTATGTAACCTCCGCTATTGAAGTAATAATCACAAGTACCTATAGACATTATGTTCTGTGTTACCAATTATGCAACATTGATGACAGTGCTGGTACCTGCACCTAAGCTGCCTCGACCTAAATGTGTCCATACGTGATAAGATCCGCTCATTTGGCAACAGCAGGGCGATATCAGGTTAATCTGAACATTAGGCCCTAGGGCTAAATGATTGTCTTATACAAAGGAAATGTGAGTCGATGGGTTGTAGGACCGCATCAACTATATAATGCAGTCCTCAATCGCAGGAAAAATCAAACCTGCCCAATCGATGTCTGGATGATTTGTGACCAGACTTTGATCGGGAAGACACATTGTATGCACTCACACATTGGCAGATAAGCTGCAGCATTGGTCTAAAGGACTGATACTGGCAAATTTAATCCATCCATATTCTGAGCCAGGGATATGGGGAGAAAGTGGTTTCCCTAGGTCATTCTGGGCAATTTTTTCACAGGCTGGAGTACCAAGATAAACAGTACTTTAGCCTATAAAGATTATGGGGCATATTTACTAACCTGTGCAGGTGCGGCAGCCTTCACTAGCGTTCGCCGCACTTCGCCAGGCGTAGTTTCGCCAGCGCTACACAAATTCACTAAAAGTTGCGTTCAGGGAGGTAGCAAAGTTGCAGTACCGTCACTTCGCCAGGCAAAGCAAAGTTACGCTAGCGATGCCTAATTTGCATACGGCGTGAAGGTAAAGTATAATAGACGTATATGCTGCAGCCACTACATCACACTACCCAAGCCCAGGAAACCTTTAATATCTCTAATAAAGGTGTTCTATTGCCCTACACATGCGTCTCCTATATAGTTGGGTTGCCATATGTTAGGAAATGTAGGGGGGAAGGAGGTTACCCTAAAAAAAATTTACAATCTTTTTCAGGCTATCACCCTTAGTAAAAGGGTAAAACACGTCAGAGTTTTTTGGAACTTAGAAAAAATGTAAACTTTTTTTTTTCAATCTCCTTTCTGTTGTATTGAACTTTGCCAGGTCTGACCCTGGCGACGTAAAGTCTAACGCAAGAGGTAACGTTCAGTAAAATGGACATCTTAGTGAATTAGCATAGTTACGACCCTTTGCCAGTGCGCAACTTCGCATGTCGTAAGGGTGTGAAGTTGCATTAGTCTATCTACTTCGCTGGCGAAAATTAGCCAGAGTCATTGTTGGTAAATTAGCAAAATTACATCACGCTGGCGAATTAGTGCTAGCATTAGCCACTTTGCACTTTAGTGAATTTTCCCCTATGACTTTATATGACATTATGACTGCCAACTAGCTCTCCATGCATAGGCAACCTAAACATTGTTGGAGTACTGAAAATAATTAAGTGCTGCTGGACAGGAGTGGCTGATTAGTGACAATTTTAATACAAATGAATGGTGCAATCCTGCATGATTAGTAATACTAGCATGTTCCCTATAGTCATAGGAATATGTCAGTATCACTTAGGAAATTAGTTTGTGTAAAAAAAATGGCTTTGATTTAATATGGAAAACAATGACATTCCAGAATTGTGCTCATTTTGTTCCATTTGTCTCCCATATGGAACAAGCTGTCCAGGCTGTATCTTTTGGTGCTAGACCTTCATTAAAAAAGGCTTTCTTTAAATCATTCTCTAAGTGCACAGTATCCAGTGTGTTTAGAAATAACATGTTGGTAACAAAAGTGACACTTAGGCACATGAGGGTATGACAATTTGTTGCACTTACACAATTTGTTAGGGAGTCTGTGGCTGTTGGCAGCAAGGAAAGGAACAATTGTTACCCTGCAGGGCTAGACACATGTGAAACCATTATTTCTCATGAACACTTTCTAACTTAGAATAATAACTGGATTTTTTTCCTGACAAAATAATTAATCCTGACTTATTAGGAAGCTGAGCTTGCTGTGTTGTTTAGGTATCTAATATTCTAGTAGGTGTTTTCTATTGAACTGCCACTAAGGATTCGATTTTGTAACTGAAGTTTTCCATTATTAGTCTTGGTTCTCTGTTTGTACTAGTTAAACCTGAACTATAGATCTAAATGTCTGCTAAAGCTAAAGACCAATAAGGGATGTACCCAGTCTTTGTTTGAAACGGTAACATTTAGCACAGTATTTAGAGGGCATATTTACTAAAAGGCAAAAATTTTAATTTGTTGTATTTATGCCAAAAACTAAAATATGCCATTTACTAAACAGAGTTGTATGACAAGTTTTGACCAATGAACTTGGCATTGGCGAAAATTCACGTCTTTTTGCCAGGTGAAAGTTCTCCATCCAGAAACTATATGAATCTTCTCAAAGAATTGTCAATTTTGCCAGGTCGAGACTGGCAAACTACTATTATATAGAAAGAGCAACCACTTTTGCATCGCATGTTCTGTGCTAACTCCTCCATTATAATAACCCACATACATCATTTCTGTAAGGCATAAAATCTAGAGAGAATTTTCCCACTTATTGTGCAGGTATCATAAACGGTGTGGATTCTATCATGGACAGGCCTTGCATTGCAGTTATGTGTCTTAAGGTAGCCATGCACAGGTTGATTAAAGCTGCCTTACCAAACTAGAGGATCTTTCTGTGTATGACCAGCTTTAGTTATAGGTAGTAACTATAGTGGATGACTGTGGACGGTGATCCAGTATGCCCATCTACCAGAATGTCATAGGATTTTATAAACTTTTTGGGGCAGCTACTCTGTCTCCCACATGACATTCTCCCTTTGTGGAAATCTTTATCAGGACATTCTTTAACAAAATGTCTATCCTTCCCACAACCAAAACAATTGTTAGGGTTGGTGACAGGTAACCCCTTGTGCCAATCTGACCGGAACATTTTTTTGGGTAAGCGTTATATGTGGTAACTCACCATAACTTTGCTATCCTTCTTAATAGGTAAAGGCTCTGCTTTGGTACAGGTGGGGTTCCGGTATAGTGTAGGGTTGCTTCCTCTTGCTTAATCACTTCCATAAGGTCAATAAAGCCTGAAGTGCAATACATTGGGAAGAAGGATTGCATCCTCTTTAACAGTTGTTTAAGGCACAGTTTCTCTACTTTATCTGCTGCAATGACAACTAGCTGCAGTGCAAATGCAGACACATCCTTTGTAGACTGGTCAGGGTCCTCCATGTTTCCCATATGCAGAAGTGAGGATATCAATTATGTCTATAGCAGTATAATCTTTGTGACTGGTTTTAAAACTTAGCATAATATTAGCAAAAAGGCAAACCAAACCTGGTTAGGGTGAAAAGGACTGAAAGGAGCCAAAAAGCCCTTCACAAGCAATAGCATGCAAAGTGAAGCCTTCTGAAATCAGAAGGTATTTACTTGTCTCATGCCATACATATAGCACTGCCTAGATATCAAAAATGAGAGTTTTTTTCTCCCATAATGCATCATGGTCGGAGACATGTAAATCACTCTTTTATGTCCCTGTGGCCAACTATGCATCCAGAACCGCTGGTTTATAGCACAGATACAGCCTAATAGTTCAGAGCCATATATCCAAACTTGCAGACAGCCTGTTTCGATCTTGTTAGATCTCATCAGTGCAAGATATTGGAACATGGCTTCTGAGGGGTAGGACTTGGAGGGCAGCAAAAAGGGAAACCAAACCTGGTTAGGGTGATTTGGACTGGAAGGAGCCAAAAAGCCCTTCACAAGCAATTACATGCAAAGTGCAAAGCACTGCCTAGATATAAAAATTGAGAGTTTCTAGCTGCAGGTGGATGTGCATGCTCCATAATTTGCTTTCTCTGGGTTTGTTCTAAGTAGGGATGCACCGAATCCAGGATTTGGTTCGGTATTCGGCCAAGATTTGGCCATTTTCAGCAGGGTTCGGAAGAATCCTTGTGCCTGGCGAACCGAATCCAAATTCCTTTAAATCATGTGTTTTTTCGTCACAAAACAAGGAAGTAAAAACATTTTTGCAGCTTACTTCATACATAACATACATAGCAGTGTGACAGGGGCAGCAAATAGTTGAATTCATTTCTAGTTTTCCTGCATGTGGGGCTACATTTGGAGGTACTGCTGAGATCAAACAGCGCTACAAAATAAGTTGGTGCTATAGAAATACAGTACATGTTAATAAAGTAGGAATTACTGCAGATATTTCACTGAGACGCTTGAAGAGTGTCCTGTCTAAATACAGACATTAGGGGGCAAATTTACTATTATTCACCCAAAATCCTACAAATCTAGTCGAAATCCGATAAGCATTCGAATATCGAATGCTTATCGAATAGTTTTAGGCTATCATTTTGCTCGATATTCGATTTCACAATGAATTCGTACGATCGGATGCCGATCATTTGATTTCACGAAAAAATCGTGAAATTTCCTTCAAGCCTCTGAAAAATTTGTACAATTCAAATGATCGAAGCATTCGATTGTACGAATTGTATTCGAGCAGGACTTATGGGAGGTTCCCATTGGCTTCTATTGGTATTCGGTAGGTTCAATCTGGTCGAAGTAGGCATTCGAAGGATTTTAAAATTTTAATTCCTTTGATCATCGAATTATCGAATATTCAATCTATTCAGTATTCGATGATCGAAGAGGCCAAATTTGTATATTTGAATATCCGAAAAAATCGTACGATTGTAATTCGATCACATTTGAATATATATCGAACTACGATCCATTTACGTGAATTTTGTAAATTTGCCCCTAAGTCTGCGCTCTGATAGCAGATAAGAGATCAGCCATGCATGGTCCTGCTTTTCCAAGTGAGTGATACACTCAATGCAGATTGGGGTACCATATATTCTGTTCCCTCAGGGTAATCTATCTGTGGAGGTTTGCACCCTTAATACAGTACATTTTACCCTTGCCATTGAAAAGACCTGTAAACCCTCTTGAAATATTTATAAATCATCTGTTAGATTAAGTTATGGTACAAACTTGTATATAATTTGTATAATAAATCCTTGTTAAAAATGCAAAATAACACAAAGTGACAAATAGGCTTAAGTTAACCACTCGACAGAGACATTAACCATTATGCTATCAGATGTTTAAATACTGTATTTAGGCATTTGACAAACCCTTTGGTGATGCAATGCAGCATTTTGGACCAGTTTTACTTCACATTCAAATAATACTTCTGTAGGTTTATCCAGAGTCGAACTGGTGGAGTAGAAGGTAAAAACCCAGTGGGTCCTGGCATTGGTGGGCCCCAGGCCCTCTAATAACTGCGTGACTAACAGTGGCTCCCTGAGACCTCCCACCCGCCCAACCTCCCTTCACTCTGCCGAACTGTGGTTGCTCTTCCATCGTGACAAGTCCGAAGAGGGGCCCAAGGCCCATAGAGCACAGTGCAAGCGTGCTTCAATGCATGTGTGGCGCAGCAGAGTGCAATGGCGGGGGCCCTGAGACTGCAGCTCCAGTTGGCCTCCAGCCCCCCAGTCCGACCCTGATTTTATCCCCATTTTATTTCATAGAAATCACTTGTTAGAACAGTTATGCAATGCAATGATTAGATAAATTATGCAAGTATAATATTCATTATCCAGAAACCCGTTATCCAGAAAGATCTGAATTACAGGAAGGCCATCCCATAGACCTAATTTCAACTAAATAATTAAAATGTTAAAAATGATTTCCTTTTTCTCTGTAATAATCGAACAATACCTTGTAACTTGATCCAAATTAAGATCTAATTAATCCTTGTAGGCAAATCAGTCCAATTGGATTGAGTTAATGTTTAAATCATTTTTACTTAAGATGGTGTGATCTACATTCCGGAAAACCCCCCGACCCGAGCATTCTGGATACCCATACCTATATAAAACTTCCTATGCCAAATTGTTTTGCACCTATATATAATATAAGGTGAATGCAAATCTCCTTATAGAGTTGGTATAACAGAGCTAAAATGTATAATTATTGTTTATGGTAAGAATGGCAAGGAGAAATATAAGTGCCAAATGTGAGACAACACTCAGCCCAGTGGGAGAACAATTGTGCCTTTCCTTGCTGCGGCTACAACCTCCCTAACAAATTGTGCAAGTGGAACAAATTGTTCCACCCTCGTCTGTCAACTTGTCAATTTTGTTACCTCCATGTTGTTCCAAAACATACTTGCATTTTTTTGTGCTTACGGAACATTTGCAAGAAATCTTTTAAGTGAAAGTCTGGGAGGCTTGTTCTAGAGGTCACATTTTGGAGGGTTTCTTCCATATGGTAGACTGATACACAAATGGAACAAATTGGGAATAACTTTTTGGTTTTTATGAACTTTCTAATGTTAAAAACTGAATTTTCTTCTGTTAAAACTGAATCCAGCAATTCCATCTGGTTCTATAGGAAAGGCTACAAAATACACAGGCATGTCTGTTCCTTTGGTGCATGCCTCCACTATGCCTTCAAGATTGCTCCCACATTTAACAGTTGCTTTGGGCTATAAACTTGAATCACTGCTCACACAGTAAGGAACTGCTTGAGGGAATTCAATGCTTAGGGCTGTTCAGCATCATGTTGAGTTGGTTTAACAAGGAGGCCCTGTGTCCGTATGATGTCTATAGGTTTGTAAAACTGAAAACACCTGAGGCATAAGGGATTTAATTACCTATTCATTTCTAATTGAAGACATTTGCAAAGGTCCTCTAATCACTGCAGTGTCATGTGAACTCTTGTCTGTCTAATATGCAAAAAGGTTCTTCAGCCTTAAATAGAAACTGTTAATAAGAGTTTTACTGTTTCGTGAGGATGTTCTGCAAATATAAACCTACACAGGGAAACATACACCAACTCATAAACACACATAGAGCTTGGGTGCTAATTCACACTGTCTGTCTTTAACTAGGCACACAACCACTGAAGAGAAAATGTCCACTCGAAGATATTTCATATTTCTACATCCCATCATCTTTTGAACTTAGCCAAAAACGAGGCCCCCTGGGGTCCCGTACTTATGCATTGGCCCAGGATTAAATGTTTTAGCCTTCTGCCATGTATGGAAATTATTTTATTGTATAGAGCTGGAAGCTCACAGCTGAACTCCATTTGTTATGTGCTTCTTTACACATGGGAGTAGGAACATGAAAGTGATAGTAAAATGTCATTTTAAAGTTAAAGAAAATGAAATCTATTTTAAATTGTATTTGATAATTTTTGAAATGCTTTGTTATTTATCTCATAGTTATTTAGCTTCTGGACAGGTTTTAGGTCAGACCACAGATGGATTTCTCATGTGGGCCAGCGTTCGTTTCACAGCCATCTCAGACAAAGCTAATTCAATAAAGTGTGAAGTTTCATCCAGGACGCAGAACACTGGCGAAGTTGCACTAGCGTTACTTCGCCAAGCAAACTGAATTTGCGCTAGAGTTGCCTAATTTGGTGGAATGTTTGCACTTTGATAAATTTAGGGAGTAACAATGGTTTGGCTCAATGAAAATTTGCCTGGCGAAATGCCGTGAAGCCTTTCTATCGCTGAGCTTTTTTTGCTAGCAACCTTTTACTAAATTGAGGATGTACCTGTGAATTGTCTTTTTGCCAAATTTTCACTACAAAAGCCCACTTCACCCTTTAGTAAATTAGCCCTATGGAGAGAATATTGACACAGAAATGAACTAAAAATTTTCATGCCAATGCCCACTAAGAAGCAGAGGCTATGCCTCGTGGCCCTTAGCTTTAAACAAGAACTAAACCCCTAAAAATGAATATGGCCAAAAATGCACTCAACTTATTGCACAAGCCTAAAGTTTCAACTTCTCAATAGCAGCAATGATCCAGGACTTCACATTTGTAACAGGGGGATCACCATCTTGGAAAGTGTCGGTGACACTTACATGCTCAGTGGGCTCTGATCAGCTGTTAAGCTAAGCTTAGGGGTTGTCACTAATTATCCAGCAGCAGAAAATGAGGTTCCCTGGCTGTAATATAAACTGATGCTACAGGGCAGATTATTATATTCTGATGCCAGTTGCACTGGTCACTGTGCTGACATTTAGTAATTATCTGAATTAATTACTAATCAGCTTTATATTGTGACATTTCTATTCTATGTGTACTGTATATTGTGAGTGGGTCCCTAAGCTCAGTAAGTGACAGCAGCAAAGAGCATGTGAATCAGTGAATCAGCAGAAAAGAAGATGGGGAGCTACTGGGGCATCTACTGGGGAGATACAGATCTTTACTGCTAAAGTTTCCTTGGGCTGGTACAGAAGCACAAAACATAATGTACAATATTTCTAGCTACTTCTTTAGTTAAGCTTTAATTTTCCATTAAACATCAGTTGCAGGGCTGTTGATTAGATATTATTACACTAAATTTCTGTTTAGTAAAACTAGGTCCCCAGACATTATGCATTGTCAGTCCTTCCCCTTTTATATGTCTCCCCATATAATTCATTGTTTAGCAGCCCTGTTTCCTATATATCTTTTGAAGCACCGCAGATTTCAGCTTTAATAAGTGCAGTCAGAGCAATTACTTCTAAGGCCAATTACACTTAGGGTGCAAGGGTTCCAATGTTTTAAGTACAATATTATCCAGCATTGCCAGTTGGTAAGCGTTAGCCACCTGACAATGCTTTAGTGCACTTAGAATCACGTCCATTCATTATTAAAATACAACTCTTTAAAATGTTTTATCAAGTCACAAACCTTATGGTGTCTTTAATAATGTATAGCAAAAGATATATATGGGACTAAGTCTAGTAATGGGATCCGTTATACAGAAACAGAAAACTCCTAATCATGGGAGGGACATCTTACATAAAATCCATTATAAGCAAATAATTTTATTTTCTTTCTCTGTAAAAAACAAAAAACAATGCCTTGTATTTGATTGTAACTACACTGCATTAAAGAGGTGGTTCACCTTTAAGAAACTTTTAGTATGTTATAGAATGACTAGTGATGGGCGAATCTATCCCGTATCACTTCGCCCAAAAATTCACTAAGAATGACCAATTCTAAGCCACTTTTCAACTGGTCTTCATTATATATTTCATATATAGTATTTACCTTTTTCTTCTGAATGTTTTAAGGTTTCAGATGATCCCATCTAAATACAAATGCTTTTGTAAGGCTGCTAATGTATTGTTATTGTTACTTTTTATTATTCATCTTTCTATTTAGGCCTCTCCTATTCATATTACAGTCTCTTATTTAATTCAATGTATGGTTGCTGGGGTAATTTGTACTCAAAAACCACAAATAAAAAATGAAAACCAATTGCAAATTGTCTCAGAATATCACTCTTTGCGTCATACTAAAAGGCAATGAAGGTGAACAACCCTTTATCCCATAGTTGTGGCAAAACAATCATAGTAGGTTTATCTCATGTTTAAATAAATTTTACCAGACTTTAAGGTATGGTAATGAAAATTACAGAAAGATCCCTGATGGTCTCTGCATTCTTGTTAATAGAGTGCAGATACATATGCATACATCATTATTAGTGACAAAACAATCCTAATGGGTTGATCTCATGTTTAAATGAGTTATAGAAGACTTAAGGTATGATCATCGACATTTATGAAAGATCCTTTATACATTATTGAGTCTATAATAAACTTTTTCCTAAAATACTTAATCATCAAGTAAAAATAAATCAGTTAATTTATAAAATTATGGATAGATCCCTTATCTGGAAATCCCCATGATCTCAGCATTCCATTTAATAGAGCCCAGATATATATGCATAAATCCTTATTAGTGGTAAAACATTCCATGTGGGTTTATCTTAAGTGATTTTAAGCAAACTTAAACCATCCCACATAAAAAATGTTAAACATTTAATTATCAAGTAGAAATAAATGTGTTCATTTCTAAATAATATAAGAAATTTGAGCGAGGTACAGTATGCAAAATCTTTACTGTGGCTATGCATTTAGAAACTCAAAAGAAAAGCAGATTTATTTCTCTCTTCATCCATACATATTTGGTTGTATTCATATAAATGTGCATTTTGTTGGGAGACTTAATGACAGTGCCATTTGTTCATCCTCGCTGTCCATTTGGCTTTGAGGTGACAGCCTAATGGGATGGCTCATTTACATATCACAGGGGATATAACCCAGGGCAGAGATAGGAGCAGCAGATAAACTCTCTCACTCCTGCAGACAAGAACCACCCACTGGGACTGCTTTAAATGATAACAACTTTGGAAGGAGTCAGAGTTCTTCACTCTTTCTAAGCAGGGACTAACAGCAACTTTTTTGGTGCAACTTTACCACTGAGAGAGAGAGAGAGAGAGAAGATGTTACTTCTACAAAAAGCTAAATTACTGCTGCTTCTGGGACTAATGGCTTCACAATCACTCTGCGAAACCGTCCAATACTTCATAGATGAAGAAGAATCCCCTGGCACTGTTATTGGAGTTTTGTCACACCATTCAATGTTTAATACCACAGACAGTCTTGCCAACAATTTCCGTCTGATGAAGCAGTTCAACAGTTCCCTCATTCATATCCGAGAAAGTGATGGACAGCTGAGCATCGGTGAAAGGATAGACCGAGAGCAGATCTGCAGGCAGTCTCTTCATTGTACCCTTGCTTTGGATGTAGTCAGTTTTTCCAAAGGACAATTCAAGCTGATAAATGTGAAAGTGGAGGTAAGAGACATTAATGACCACAGCCCTCACTTTCCCAATGATGTAATATATGTGGAGGTGTCTGAGAGCACCCCTGTTGGCACCAGGATACCTATAGAAATTGCCATAGATGAAGATGTTGGCTCCAATGCCATCCAGAGCTTTCAGATCACAAACAACAGTCACTTCAGTATTGAGGTGCAGACCACAGGTGATGGAGTCAAATATGCAGATCTGGTCTTAATCAAAGAGCTTGACAGGGAAAGCCAACCAACCTATACATTGGAGATAATGGCCATGGATGGGGGAGAGCCTGCTCTGTCTGGCACCGCAGTAGTTAATGTGAGAGTCCTGGACTTTAATGATAACAGCCCTGTGTTTGAGAGAGGCACTGTCACTGTGGACCTTATAGAGGATGCTCCAGTGGGATATCTTTTACTGGACTTAAATGCTGCTGATGCTGATGAAGGTACAAATGGAGAGATGGTCTATAGCTTCAGCCCTCTGGTATCTCAAGAGGTACGTCGCCTATTTAAAATCAACTCCGGAACTGGTGGTGTTACCTTGGAAGACCAGGTTGACTTTGAGACCAAGCAGTCTTTTGAATTTGAGGTCCAAGCCCATGATTTGGGTCCAAACCCACTAAGTGCTAGCTGCAAAGTAATTGTGCATATAATAGACGTAAATGATAATTCCCCAGTCATCACCATTACCCCACTCACTTCCATAAGTGAAGAATTTGCCTACATTGCAGAGTCAGCTGCCAAGGAGACTATTGTAGCTCTGATCAGTACTACAGACAGAGACTCTGGTCTACATGGACAAGTTCATTGCATTCTCTATGGGCAT
Source organism: Xenopus borealis (assembly GCA_024363595.1). Taxonomy (NCBI): domain Eukaryota; kingdom Metazoa; phylum Chordata; class Amphibia; order Anura; family Pipidae; genus Xenopus; species Xenopus borealis. The sequence continues at coordinate 32,055,456 of CM044443.1, read as the reverse complement.
GAACACTTTATGCTGAAACAAGTATATGAGGATAGTTTTATGGTAGTTACCACTACTAATCTAGACAGGGAAAAGATAGCAGAGTATAACCTGACAATAGTGGCTGAAGACCTAGGATTCCCTTCACTAAGCACCAAAAAATATTACACAGTCAAGGTGACTGATGAAAATGACAATGCTCCTGTATTTTCTAAGCCAATGTATGAAGTGTATGTTCTTGAAAATAATTCTCCAGGTTCTTATATTTCTACAGTGGTAGCCAGGGACCCAGACACTGACCATAATGGCAAAGTAACTTACAGGCTGGTAGAAGCAAAAGTAATGGGCCAATCACTATCTACATTTGTTGCTATTGATGCAGATTCTGGGGTGCTGCGGGCTGTAAGGTCTCTGGATTATGAAAGAATAAAACGAATAGATTTTGAGATAGAAGCATCAGATAATGGAGTCCCTAGACACTCAAATCGTGCACAAATTAAACTCAAAATAGTTGATCAGAATGATAATCCCCCTGTCATAACATATCCACTACTGAATAATGGGTCAGGAGAGGTCCTACTGCCAGTCATTGCCCCTCAGCATTATTTAGTTTTTCAGCTCAAAGCTATGGATGCAGATGAAGGCGAGAATGCACAGCTAACCTATACCATACTGAGGGATACCCAAAAACTATTTGCTATTAACCGAGAAAATGGAGAAGTATCCTTAAGAAAGCAAATAAACCCTGACCAGACCAAGGACCTGAGCATTGGCGTTGCAGTGTATAATTCAGGAAGACCTTCTTTGTCCACCAATGCTACAGTAAGGTTCATCCTCACAGACTCTATGCCCTCCAGCGTTGAGGTGGTCATTTTGCAACCATCATCTGCAGACCAGCACCAGATAGATCTTTCCATTATCTTCATTGCAGTCTTGGCTGGAGGTTGCGTGTTGCTGCTCGTGGCTATCCTGTTTGTTGCATGTACTTGTAAAAGAAAAAGCAATGGATTCAAGCAGGTACCTGAGAAGCAAGGGGGATACAGTAGTGACCATCTACTAAAGAACTCCCCTCCTGAAATGGGATCATCAAACTTCTCTGTGTCTCAGCCTAATTCATGCCAAATCTCAATCAGTGCTGAATCTGAAGACTGCAGCATGTCCTCTAACAAAGAACAGTGTGGAGACCAGCAACCAGATGCAAAGGTATGCATTTATTTTATTATTTGTTTATATATAGTTGTTCTGTATTCAGTTTCCCTTATCTCTTGCAGAACTACAACTCCCAAAATCCTCTGTCAGCCTTCAGCTTGTTGCTAGATAATTCTGATCACTTACAGTATAAGAATAATTTGACTGACTGCAGTATGTCATCATCAGAATGCAGACAACCCAGTAATTTATTATTATTATTATTATTTGGAACTAATTTGGTTCATTCAGAATTATCCAGTAACCAATCCATTCTACATTATTACTTTCACAAAATATAATGTTTGTGGAATTAAAAATGGCTGAACTCTCAGCAAAAAAAACCCATTCAGTAAACACAGTTCTGTATTTAATGGCTAGGTGAGATGAGAGATGCTCCTTGAGGCAACTTTTCATACAAGAATTGCTGTGTCAGATACATACAGTATATTAGCAGTAAAATAAAATATAGAATATAAATACTAAACACAGTTTTTTATATTTTCTCATTCATTATTTTTTCATATTTTTTCTTTCAGCACCCTGAGTCTGTCCCACCTTATGAGACATCTGGTTGGCAGCGGGACAGTTGTGCAGAAAGCGTAAGGTAATAATTACTCTTCTCTTGCCAGTTCTGGTTTAAAGTTAGGCGCAATAGCCCAAAAATCAATATTGTAGTAGATATAGAGTACAAAATATTCTATCACAATTATGTCACTTGTATTTTGGCCATTGTTAATTTAAGCCCTCTGTGGTTTAATGGAAAAATAAAACACATTTACAACACTGATCATTTTTTCCTATGGTTTATTTACCAAGGAATTTATAGAAAATAGATACATTTTAAGGATGTATGACATGGATAGACAGTTTAAGGTACTCAAGCTGTTTTTCTGCAAAATCCAGTTTCCCCTAACAGGCTTCAGCAGTCAGGAAGATACTGATATTTGCAGTTGAGCAATATCAAGAGGGCTGTAGGCTCACTATGCACTACATCCACAATAGTGATGCATCATAAAGGGGTAGTTCACTTTTAAGTTAACTTTTGGTATGTTATAGAATGGCTAATTATAAGCATTTTTTTTTTTCAATTTTCATTTTTTCTTCTGACTGCATCCAGCTTTCAAATAGGGGTCACTGACCCCATGTAGAGAAGAAATGCTCTGTAAGTCTACAAAACAGTTATTTCTACTTTTTATTACTCATCTTTCTATTCAGGCCCTCTCCTATTCATATTCCAGTCTCTTATTCATGTCAATGCATGGTTGCCAGGGTAGTTTGGACCCTAGAAACAAGATTGCTGAAACTGAAGATTGGAGAGCTGCTGAATAAAAAGCTAAATAACTCAAAAACCACAAATAATAACAAATGAAGCCCAATTTCCAATTGTGTCATAACACTCTCTATATCATACTAAAAGTTAATTTCAAGGTGAACAACCCCCTTAAGTCCGACCGGTGCTCCAGCTAAGGTTGCATTATATACCCACATAGGGACATACTGCAGGTTATTAGTTGATACTTTGCATGCAGGACATGCTTTTGTGACATCATGTATTTAACATTGCAGTGGGAATTCTCACGTGGAACAGTACAGCACAAAGGACAGTGGCAAAGGAGACAGTGACTTCAATGATAGTGACTCCGATACCAGCGGAGAAGGGCAGAAAAAGAGCTGTGAGCAGCCAATTAAGACTCAAGGTGGTAAGTGTTAAACATTCTGTAAAAACACATGAAACTGTTCAGGGCATTACTACACATTTAAAGCTGGCCTGTTCAGGCTGACCCTTTAAAGCAGTAGTTTTCTGATATTTTCAGTTCCATTTAGGGCCAATGTTATTAATACTGTCATAGATATACAAATACATCACCGTATCAGCCTTGCTGTCATATTTCATGCCATTATACAGGATTTGCCATTTTTAATACTGACAGACAGTATGGTATTATCAGGCATTTTGGCACCCACGGGAGAAACAATTTCATGCAGATGACTAAGTACCCTGGTAGTCTTTGCCCTTAGCCCTGCAGCCTCTGCGTGGGGCCCCTTTGGAGGACATGTGGGTCACCATATTGAAAAGTGTCTGTGACACTCACATGCTCAGTGGGCTCTGAGCAGCTGTTGAGAAGCTAAGCTTAGGGGTTGGTGCGAAATCATCAAGCAGAAAATGAAGTTGGCCTGTAATACAGGCAGCTTATTAAATTCTGATACTAGTTGCACTGTTGCCATGTAGTGATTATTGGCATTAATTTCTACTCAGCCTTACTGACTGACTGTATACTGTGACATTTATATTCTATGTGTACTGTATATTGTGAGTGGGTCCCTAAGCCTTGGGCTGGTACAGAAGCACAAAACATAATGTACAACATTTATAGTCTACTTTTTTAGTTAGGCTTTAGTTCTCCTTTAAAATATGTTTGTAATAAGCACGTTGACTCAGAACAATTAGCATTTTTTGCGGGGTATATTTTTGTGAAACATTCATATTTACCCTTTTCTGTTGTGTAGTTCTCCAAACGGTCATCTCATTGCTAAACTCACTAATCCTAGCAACAAGGCCATAGAATGTCATCATTAAGGTTTAATAATATAGTCATAAAAGCATTTCACAATCAGCCCTGTATAATGGTGACCAGAGCGCTAGCAATCACCCAGCATTTGAAGCATCACTGTAGAGAAAGAAAGATGGACCCGCGTTAGTACTGGAAAGTTCTGACTTTCTCTGCACTGAACCAGAAAGTCCCGACTTTCTATGCACTGAAACAGAAAGTCCTGACTTTCTCTGCACTGAACAGCAAGAAGACATACAATGTTTCTAACTTAATTGGCTCTTGGCAGAAAGCCCAGAATAGATACTGGATACATTTGTAGCAGTTTTTTTTCCCTTGGGAGAAGTTAGACTCACAGCTTAAAGGGCAATTCAACTTCATTAGAAAAACTGTAGTAAAACATAAAAACTACAGAAATGTGTTCAAACTTTCATAACTTTGCAAATTTTGTAACATGGGCATGATAATGATATTGTGTGGCTGCAAAAAAGGGAACATGTTCAAAAAACTTGTCCCTCTTTCCATTTCAAAAATGTTGGGAGGTATGATTCGGTGAGTTTGCAATTGATCCTCAGCATGCAACTCAGATTCAAAAGCAACAGTTATGACCCATGTGGCCCCACCTCAGGTCTCTGATTGATCACTGCCTAGTAACCAATCAGTGGAAACCAAGATAGCTGCAAAGCAGGGAGTAGTGTTCTAGCTATTATGATAGACATCCAGTCTCTCCAGCCTTTATGCATTACATTTTTGGCTAACTAACTATATTAGAAACATTTTTTTTATTTTGCACAGTCTATATATTTACTCAGTTTTTACTTTTACACTGAATGATTTCTTTAATAAATGGAAAAAATATTTACTCTGCCTTTATTTCCCCCAAGGTGTAACATACAAAAAGGAAGTGATGGCATACCGGCATGTGGATAACCATTTTGGTAACAGAAGCACCAATGGTAATCAATGTGGGAATTACACTCTGCAAAAGAGTTATACATCTTACTCATTGGCTCCTGCCAGCACCTACCATGCAAGACAACTAAAACTGTTGCCTCTCCCTCACCACAGAGACCCATATAAACATGTCAGCCAACCTATCAGAATGCAGCCAGAGTTCGAAAGAGATATAGCAGCCAGAAGTGGAACATTATCTCCACAAAGAATGTCTAGAATAAGGCACCAAGAACTGCACCACAATCCACAGATTTCTCTGCAGCACTACCCCACAGAAATAGCTACAGCCTTCTAAGAATTAGGCATGAGCATATTAATTATCAAATACGATGTAGTATCAGCTTAATCAGGCCTGGACTTGCAATCTGTGGGTTCTGGCAAATGCCAAAGGGGCTGCTATAAGGTGCCATAGAAAGTCAGTATTTAGTGGGCTGGTGGGGCTGATTGGGCCTCTGTGTACCTGAAATACCAGGGTCTATTTTAATTCTCAGTCTGGACCCAAGCTTAGTATTTTAATATGGAATCTTACAAGGTATCAGTTGGCCATATTTATGGCTGGCACATCTAATAATTGGCCCAACATAACTCAGGCTCACACAGGATTTATCATTTGTTTTTTAAATCCACAATGGCTACTGTTTTTTTCTGTATGAGCCTAAAATAAGGCAAAACCACTTTCATCCTATAGGGCTATTCGCATGTGGATTGTTGGTGTCCCACCCAAGAGGGACTTTTTGTATTTATTCTAAACTAGTTTGTGTCCAACCTGACATGAGGCTCCTCTGACATAAAATGTCATTGTTGAAATGACCAATCCCATATTATTATATTTGTTCAAGTCAGGAATGTCCAATCTGTCGCCCTCTAGCAATAGCAGAATTGTGAGAGTTGTTTTTTTTCCCCTCAATTCCAGGCCACAATTTTTCCTTAGTGACCAGGACCCCTCTTCTCTAACTTCATCCTTGAGTTTCAGAAAGAAGTATTTATAGGGCCACTTACTGTGTTTAAATGAAATTCCTGATGTATCTTTTATCTCTGTAAACAAGGCCTCAAGCTGGCCATACCCATGCTGATGAAAGATTCTTTCTTGAGACTGTCTACTGGAGCGATATCTGGCTGTAAATTGTCCAAATACAATATATCTATGGGGCAGGTTTGAAAATTCCACAAATCATCTGTGATTTAATGGTTCATGTACTACCACAGTATAATCTGAAGACCAACAATCTGATCTGCCCCATTTGAGCCAGAGCACAGGTGGCCAAACTGGGAAGAGATATGCTTGATGGGCCAACTAGACAAACAAGTGGATCTCCACATATATGGCTAGCTTAGGTGTATGTACACATACTAGGAAACATGGATTCTTGTTGCACTGATCAGCATTGATACTGTATAATATGTATATAACAATATACTGTGCATTCATGTATATTTTGTGTCCAAATGTTTGTATATAAAAATGTCTTTCAATGTAAAATATTCTTTAAGATTTTCAATAAATATTTATATGGAAATACACAAAATGAAGTTATTATTATACTGTATTTATATATCCTTGAAATTGAGTTTGTCACCTTTTAAGGCTAGGCAGGGAGGATTGGCAGATAACATTTTGGAAGTGTATCTGTAATATCAGGGGCAGACTTAAGACATGAGCCAGGAGCCCTTGATTAACATTTAATTGTGAAAAAAATTTTTTATGCCCATAGACTTTTCGGGGCAACGTCAAATTTTTTGCGAAACGAAATTAGTGAAATTTGCCCATCACTACTTCTATATATTTTAAAGGTCCTGAGTCCATGTCAAATTGGTTTAGTAATATTAATATTCACCCTTAAAGGGGTTGTTCAACTTTGAATTCATTTTTGTTATCATGTGGAGAGTTATATTTTGAGACAATTTGGAATTGATTTTTGTTTTTATTATCTGCGGGTTTTGGGTTATTTAGCTTTTTATTCAGCAGCTCTCCGGTTTGTTATTTCAGCAATCTGGTTGCTGGGGTCCAAATTACCCTAGCAACCAAGCATTGATTTGAATAAGAGACTGGACTACAAATTGAAGAGGAACTGAATAGAAAGAGGAGTAATCTAGAGTAGCATAAACAACATCTGTAGCTTTACAGAGCATTTGTTTTTTTAGATGGGCTCGGTGACCCCCCACTTGAAAGTTAAAAGAGGAAGGCAAATAATTAAAGAAAAAGACCAATTGAAAAGTGGCTTAAAATTGGCCATTCTATGGCATACTAAAAGTTAACTTAAAGGGTACCAATCATAACTAAAATACACTAAATACACTATGTGAAAGTTCAAGAAATCCAATTTTTAATACAGAATTGTTTGTATAATGTAAACAGCTCACTGTACCTCCTGCAAAATCTCCCCTATCTCCGCTGAAGTTCTAGCTCATGCAGGCATCTTGGATTTCACTGATTCCTCCTACCTATATATTCACAGCCAACTGTAGCTCTGAAATCTGGCAAATGCTCAGTTGAAATTTTTTGGTTGCCTAATAAACCTAGGGTTGCCACCTTTTCTTCAAAAAAGTACCGGCCTTCCTATATAATTACCTTTTTTTCCTATTAATAACATTGGGATCAGCCATAAAAAATACCGGGCAAGCCGGTAAAATACCGGCCAGGTGGCAAACCTAAATAAACCTTGTAAGCTATTTTGAAATCTGCCAAACTGCTGTGTTAAGGTGGCCATACACGGGCAGATAAAAGCTGCCGACAGACTGTGTCGGCAGATTATCAGCCCATGTGGGGGGCCCTCTGACGGGCTTTCCCGATCGATATCTGGCCGAATGTCGGCCAGATGTCGATCGGGCAGGATTAAAAATCCCGTTGGATCATGGCTGCATCTGTTCGTTGATGCGGTCCCGCGATCCAACTGCCCGTACTGATCCGATCGTTGGGCCCTAGGGCCCACGATCGGATCAGCCCAATATCACCCACCTCAAGGTGGGCATATCGGGGAGAGATCCGCTCGTTCGGCGACATCGCCAAACGAGCGGATCTCTACGTGTATGGCCACCTTTAGCTGCTGTTCAGTAGTGCTGCCACCTTGTGGAAGTTAGTGTGTGCCCTTCATTTGCATAATGACATCAGCAGCAGGGGATATGATAGGGAAATCTTGTGATTCTTCTAGTGGAAGAGTTTACTAAAGCAAGGCATTCTGGGTAAAATACTCAGGGCAGTGCTATAATCTGAGCATGCTCTTGAACTCATTTGCATGTTGTAGTCACAGTATGGACTCCCTCAGTGAGAGAACCGATTTGACAAATCATGGGTTTTTTTTTTAAACTGCAGTTTTTTTCCCAAAGAACTGTATATGTAGTTTGGGTTGTATTGGTCAGTTTGTTAATATGTGTTTGACTTTGGCTATGATTGGTGCCCTTTAAATATGAGTCACCCCAAATAAGTTACAATTGGGGTGAGCTAAGGTACATTATAGCTATATAATCTAAATTATATCGTTTATAACAGGGGTCCCCTAACGCCGTACGTCCAAATCGGATGCTGGCACTCCCAAATTAGACACAAGTGACCAGCTTTTGACGCCCATGACCAGATTTTGACTCCAACCCCTCTGGCATATGGAGTTGCAGTTACCATTCTCTTCTCTAGTTAGTAGCCAGTTCCACTTTGCATCAGAGGGAATGTGTCTGCCATCAGCTGGTAATGTATGAAAAGCACACTTGGTTGGAAACTTCTCCCCTCTGACATATTTGGTGCTAATTTAAGCATCATTGGTTGTAAGGGGGTGTAGCGCTTGATGCAACCGAGTTACATTTCCAAAATTAACACAACTGTGCATTCTTCAGGGATGGCAGGAAGGATTGAGTTGCACTAATCACAACTTTACAGAAAGAATGTATGTCTAGCGGAGCAAATAGTCATCATCTCCAAATCAAAACCAAGCACTACTCCAGGCCAACAGATGTGGAACCATTCTATTTACCTTTTAATGCTATCTGTTCCAATCTTGGCACCAAATCTTTATACATTACATCCTCCTCCTCCTGTGCAAATAAGTGACCCACCAAATCAGATTGTAAGCTCTACAGGCCCGAGACCTGTCTTTCCTGCTTTGTATCTTAACATGTCCCTCAATCTGAATTACTGTTGATATTTGTTTTTACCTTGTATTTTTTTCAATCCAATGAGAGCCTCTCTGTTGTACATGTAACCCTTTCTACACCCCTTTGTTGGTGTTACACTCCACGTGTGGCGCTTACCTGATGGCATGGGATGAACCTGAGCCACTCCGCAGTGGTATTGGGAGAGACTGGGTACCTGGTACTTACTAGCGCAGTTCCTCCACCTAGTGGGATCCAAGAATGCACCTAAGGGTGGCCCCACTAGGAATACAGTAATAACACACACAGTATTGGTTAAACTGAAAAATGGTTTATCTAAAATAAATGGACAACTAGTACATGCAGCACTCTTAACTGCAGCACTCACTAACTAACTTGCTAGAGCAATTTGTCTGGCTAACTAAAAAGGCAAAGTCCTTTAATAAACAGTCTTTTTATCTTTAGGGTACTGCCACAAATGGATGTGTTAGAGCTCTCTTCAGGCAAATCCAGCACATTCAGGCATACAGTGCGATTACCAGCCCCTTTGGATGCTCAGATGTGAATCTCCTGCTGGTTGTTCCTCCAACCTGGATTCCTTTCACCCTGTCTTTCCAAGCACAGTATGTGGCTTCCCTGTGCCAGCCTGATCCAAATGATGCTTTTGTTGCAGCCTCTCAGCTCTCTGGGCCACGGCAGCTCTCTGGCTTCCTTCTCTGTCCACCATGCAGTTCTCTATGCCAGGCTTTTTTTTTTTTACAGTATCTGTGACTTCCTCTTCCTGCCAGCCACTCATTAGCTGTTGTGTTACTTGCTACTGCACTGAACAGCTGGTTGCTAGGTAACAGCTTACAGCACACAGACACAGGATCTGTGTTTGACTTATTACAGAGATAAGTGGAATTATCTTGATTGGATTCCCTACCTACAATTACTGTTCAGATTGCTGGCAGAGTGCACACAGTAGCGATGTGCAAAGACAGTACATAGTTACAGATCACTGTGAAAGAGGGTGCAGCGCTGGTAGGAGCCTGTGATCAACAAAACACGCTGCCTGTATGATTATATATGATATCCCACTATAGATGTATTCTGCTTTGTAAATAACTTTTTTTTAATTGGTAATTGATTGGTCTACATTTAAGCCAGCAATAAATAACTAGTTGGTGTCGTTTATGAAAAAAAAATGATGTTGGCTTGGAAACATTGTAGAGAACACGCCCCATTGCCCCTGGAGCAAAGAGAGTATCCAAACTCTTTGAAACCTGGTTTAAAACTGTGAGAATTAAAGCAGATCGAATTTTACCATTGAAATCTATAAAAAATCTGATTGGCTGTATTTAGCTCCACCCACTTTAAAAAAAAAACATTTGAATCTCAGTCACCCAGTGACCATATGTACCAAGTTTGAAGACCCGGCCTTTAACAGTATAAGAATGGCAGCAATATAAATATTCCTATTGAATTGCAAAAGGTGAAATTTGATTGGCTGTTTTAAGCTCCACCCAGTTGTCTGAATTTTAACCCCAGTCACCCAGTCATGGTCTGTACTAAGTTTGGGGCCTCTGGCTTTAAAACTGCAAGAATGGCAGTATTTGAAACTTTTACATTGACGTCAATAGGTAAAATCTGATTGGCTGTTATTGGCTCCACCCACTATTCTTAAATTTTAATCACAGTCACTCAGTGAGTAATTGTGCTGCGTTTGGGACATTTGGTATTCATGCCGTAATAATAGC
>CM044443.1:32026331-32041352 GCA_024363595.1 Xenopus borealis | reverse complement strand
CCCCAATTTAGTCAAGACTGTTTTAGACAATGTGGCCAAACGGGCACCATGATGCATATCTGGTGGGACTTCCCAAACATACAAAGGTTCTCGACCAGGATTTATACTATTATATTTACAGCACCCCAAATCAACCTTAGGAAAGATCCTTTAAACACTCTACTGAAGAGTATCTAACATTAATACCTATACAAGAATTCTGTTAAATTTTATGTTTTTGGCAGCAAAAATCACAATAGCTAAACACTGGAAATCACCCTTTGAACTAGATAATGGTTAAAGGACAAGGCAAGGCAAAAAAATAAAATCCCATTTTTACTTTCTTTAATAAAAAAGAAACCTATCTCCAATATACTTTAAAAAATGTGTACTGTTTTTATAAGAAACCTGACTGTATGAAGTGAAATTCTCCCTTCATTTACTGCTGTGGATAGGAATTGATATATGGTCCCTAACTGCTGGGCAGGGAAACAATAAAACTTATGAACAGCAGGGGGCACCCCCACCTTACATCCCGGCCATGCAAAACTCAAGCAACTTTGTTTGTTTCCCTGTTTTAATCATTTATGAAGATCCCTAAGCAACCCAGGCTACACTGAGCATGTGCACAGTCTCGGTCTTGCAAAGATTGTAACAAAGTTACAAGATGACAGCTCCCTGTGACCCACTTTAAAAGAATAAATCATTTGTTTGATTAGACTTTGTGCTGCAGTAAGTTTAGTATACTAAATACAGCATTTCTAGCCTTATTCTTAGGCTAGACTTTTTAGACTTTTATTTTCCTTTAATTAAAGGTTAACCAGTATACTCATAGATAAATGTGAGAAATTCAAAGAAATATGGGATCCATGGTATCTGTGGTGTTTATACAAATGGCCTGCGGGGTGTCACTGTGCATACACAGGACTTTCTGTACAGCTTGAAAGTGAAAGTAAGAGCTACTGCTGTTATAACAAATGGCGACAAGGATGCCTTTTCTACCTTTGCAGCAGCCTGCACTTTTTCTACCAAACCAAGGTGAGCCTACCATACCTTTTACTGCTTGGATCTGATAATTACATTATTGCTGCTGACCAAGGGGAGATTTCTGAGATTTTATATACCATTACCTGATGAGACTTATGAAAGTGCTCTTACTGCTATAAAGAACTTTTTCATGCCAAGAGTAAATGTGATTGCTGAAAGATACAAAGTCCTCCAACGTGGACAGAATAATGGCGAATCCACAGAACATTTTGTATCAGCTTTGAGAGAGCTGGTTGTTACCTGTGAGTTTGGGAATCTAACAGATGAAATGCTAAGAGACCAAACAATGGAAAACAAACTCACCATGTATTAGAGAGAGAAGAGAGACTGCTCCTAGAGCAAGATTTAAACCTCACATTGGGTGAAATTCTCTAAAGCGCGAATCGTCAATTCGTAACTTCGCAAATTTACTAACACCGACTAGCGCAACTTCGCACCCTTGTGCTAAACGAAGTTGCCCACTGACGAAGGATCGGAATTACGCAAATTCACTCAGATCAACATTTTCCTGAACGTTACCACTTACGCTAGACTTTACTTCGCCTGGTCAGACCTGGCGAAGTTCAATACAATAGGTAGGAGTTTTAAAAAAAAAAATTTCGAAGTCCAAAAAAAAATACTAGCGTGTTTTATCATTCTAGTCTGTAAAAGATTGGTTTTTTTTTGGGGGGTGGGTTAACCTCCTTCCCCCCTACATTTCCTAACATATGGCAACTCAACTATACATGGGGCACATGTAGGGCAATAGGACAACTTTATTTTATTTATTAAAGGTTTCCTGGGCTTGTGTAGTGTAATGTAGAGGCTGTAATATATACTTCTATTATACACTCAACTTCGCACCGTATGCAAATTTGGCATCGCTAGCGTAACTGCGCTTTGCCTTGCGAACTAACGGTAGCACTACTTCACTAATGTTCGCCGCCATGAGAGCAAATTCGCATCTTAGTGAATTTGCATAGTGCTGGTGAAAATTCATCTGGCGAAGTGCGGAGAACTTTAGTGAAGCCAACGCTAGCAAATTTTCGCAGCTCAGTGAATTACCCCCAAAGGCTATTACAGTTGCTAGCCAAATTGAAACAGCTGTTGCAGAGGCTAAAACTCTCAGTCAGGGAACTGATGGGAATGTACAGATTGTGAATTCTGCAAAATGTGACTTTTACATTGTGAATAAAGGTACTGCTATACTTGGAAGGGATCTCTTTGCTGCATTAAACCTACAATTAATTGATGGTCTCATTACTACAGCACCAGTGCCTGCCACACAGCCTGTGTCTAAAATTTCACCACATAGCAACATTTCACTTGGAGATTGAGATATTGAGGCAATTGTCCTACTCTATAAGCAAGGCTGTCTTACAGGAACTACATAACTACAGAGCAACGTGCTCTAAGAAACATACTGTTTAATTGTTACTATTTATTATATTTCCCAAATGCTTTCCTACTTTAGGGGGAATATGTGGTTTTTATACAAATGGCCTGCCGGTGTCACTGTGCATACACAGGAATTTCTGTACAGCTTGAAAGTGAAAGTAAAAGCTACTGCTGTTATGTAATGGCTGCATGAACCTGTTAATAAAGCACCGTTATACCCTGCTCATCCTCTGCTACCAAAACATAAAAGTATTGATATTCTTTCCCAAATACAGGAACCCCTTCACTCTTCCAGTAATTGTTCTATAGTGACTATATTAGTGTTTTGCTATACTCTTTATTTTTCATAAGATCAAGAATAGCTAATATTAACAGGTTACACCACAGGTAAGTCCTACAACTGTGAGCCCACAGAAGTATTTTCTATTACGGTATACAAGGGACCTCGCAGAAAACAAGCAATTGTCAATACTAATTCAGGAAAAACATCATGCTGTCAAAAGTTAAAGTTATTTTCATCTATTTACTTGACTTTCTTTCCCTATCTTCAATCGGCCCTCACTAATCCGATGTAGGACCGATTCTCTTTACCTCTCCTTCTCTTTTCCCATTTTCCTATTCTAAACAATCATCTGACGATTTTCCATGAATGTAACAAATGCTTATCTCTTTTAATTGTTAAAACTCAAATAAGGGGCGTGGCCAGGACGGGCAGCTGAAAGCACGCGTTTGGGGAAGCTCCCGGGGCTCCAGGGATTAAAATAGTCCAGCCACTGCAGTAAAGACAACAACCAGCCTAGGAGACAGTCCCTGAGTAAGGGGAGAACTGCCGCCACACTTACCAGCAAGCGCCAGACAGTTAGATCGGGAGATCCGCCTGAGGCCTAGTAACGCGCGTGAAGCCGCGTCCTTGCCTGATAGCGCAAGCCGACCGAGGCCTGACCAGCGGCGTGGTACTCAAAAGAGACGCAGGCAGACTGAACCGGAACCTCCCAAAACCAGCCAATACCTCTGCTGCCAACACAGAGAGACACCGAGGAGACAAAACACGCTGAGGGTGAGAGACCTCAGGAAACCCAAAAGTGCCCGATACAGAGGTATTTACTCTATATAAACACGCAAGCTCTGCAATGTAAGTGGATATAAAACCCACATAAGGCCACCATAACACGCCAGTTTAACTGCTGAAAAGGGAGTAACACACTACTAATAGAGGCCTTCTGATAAAATCAGCACCGTGCAACACAGAGACTTATATATATATCATACTACTACTCACAAGAACGGTGCTTGCGGCCTACCTCACAGTCTGCGTCCCCCCCATGCACCGCTCCCCAATATAGTAAAGACAAACAAACGCTTCTGGTACCCTTTTTGTTTATTTTATTTGCCGAACACTACCGAGCTGCAACAGTCTCCCCGGCCTGCCGTGTTCCAGTGGCGCGCGAACTGTTGCGCGACACAAGAGGGAGGTGGACTCGGCGGGGCCTTAAGGGTGCGGCGCTGACTAAAGTGAGGTCTGTTGGAGCCTTCGGCCTTGCGCATCTCCACTGGCATAACAACTACAACGATCACCCCAATTTACCACATCCTCACAACGTGTGGGCCATTATACACCACAAGAAAGAGGTGAACTCAGCAAGGCCTTGATAATACAGCGCAAATTGGATTAAGGGGAAGCGGTGACATGGTAAAAAGTAATGGGGCATAGTTGGTGACACATGTAGCCTCAGGAACCCAGCCCTACAACACCATTATAGACAGATATCGCAGCCCTAATAGTTATTGTACAGGAGACTCAACTGTTTACTACAATGACTGGAGGACGCACTAAGCATACTCAAAAAGACTTAACCTCATTTGTAAAGAAAGATAACAAGCAACTGAGAGATACCACAACTCCAAATATGGAATCTTCCCAAACTGGAGAGGCCTCACTACACGCCTTACAATCGCATGCCCTCTGTTTAACTAAAACAGACCTAACAGAAGGGCTAGATGCTCTGTTTCTCTGCAGTCCTTTCTCCAGACTGAACTACAAAAAACGGTAACTGACCTAACAAAAGAAATCACTTCAATTGGTACAAGAGTGAATGATTTGGAAGCTGACCATGATGCTCTAATAATGGAACAAAGCTCCTTAAAATCTGAAATGGCGACCCTACACCATACCATAGAATCTATGGAGACGCATATTGAAGATTTAGAAAACCGCTCTCGGCGCAACAATGTCCCAGAATCTTATACAGACATCCAAGAAGTCTTCACCACAATATTCTCAAAACTTTTACCTGAATACAATCAAGATCTCCTGCTCATTAATCGAGCACATCGGGCATTACGCCCCAAACCTCTCGCAGAAGAACCTCCAAGAGATATTTTGGCATGTCTACATTATTTTGAGACCAAAGAGGACTTGCTTCGCTCGGCTAGAGATTATGGAGTGATCACAATAGAGGGCTCTACGATTTCTATCTTTCAAGACCTCGCTCCAATTACACTGCAAAAGAGAAGAGAACTGCGCCAAGTTACAGCTGTCTTAAGACAAGCAGGAGTGAGATATAGATGGGGTTTTCCATTTCGTTTAACAGCTCAATATAAAGGTCAAACGTGCTCCATCACCAGACCATCAGACGGGTTAGCACTACTTGCTAAATTGGGATTACAGAACCACGAAGGAACACAAAAGCCTCTCAACCAAACACCCTCACCATTAAAACCCCAATGGTCTACAGCAACTAAGTCTTCCTCCAAAGCTTTGGGCCCCCCTAAGCGCTGAACAAGTTCATACTGTCTGTTCCAGGTTTATAATTTTTTACAGGGTTGGAAACTCCTAGGCGCTTGAGAGTTACGGCTATACCCCCATGCCTCACCAGATTGAGGCCGTATGTCCAAATATGATTAAGTTTTTTCAAGTTATTATTTGTTTTTATATATAATTGCAATGTTATAATAATTCCTACTCTTGCCAAATTTCTTCACCCAATATTTCAGGATTCCAGATCCCAGCTTAACAGGGCTAAATGGTATAATATACAACTGTTACATTTTATATTAACAAATGTTGGATCTCAGAAATTGCAACAATCGTTAATGTTTTCCATGTGCATTCAAAATAATGGACCTGACGCAAGGTGTAATTTCCATATAAATAGAAATACTAGTTCAAAAAATAATGGCAGAACTAACTATAATATCTCACAATGTTAAAGGATTAAACTCTCCTACTAAGAGATCCGTAGCAGCCAAATATTATCGTAACCTTAACGCGGATATTATCGCACTTCAGGAAACACACCTTGCGGATGGTTCTTTGTACCCATATTTACATAAACAATACTCCCAAGCTTACTATACTACCTTCCAATCTAAACGCAGGGGAGTAGCTCTTTATATAAAATCCACACTAGGATTTCAAGAGACTAAGGTGATAAAGGACCCTAATAGCCAATATATTATATTACAGGGTACATTATTAGGGAAATTATATACATTAGTAAATGTTTATGCTCCCTCTGAGGGTCAGAAGGTCTTTTTCCAATCTCTGTTCACTCAGATAGATAAACTAGAACAAGGAGTTAACATATTAATGGGAGACTTTAACATGGTGATGTCTACTAACCTAGATAAAACTCCATCATCCAGGATATACACCCATAAACCTCCAGCAACATTCACCAAACTTCTTAAATCCCTAGCTTTAGCAGACTCCTGGAGGTCATTACACCCCCTAACAAGAAATTACACTTTCTTTTCTTATCCACACCATAGTTATTCCCGTATAGATTATGTATTTACTCCGATTCAAATGCTCTCACAAGTTACTGATGCTTTTATTCATCCTATCACTTGGTCAGACCACGCCGCTATAGGAATAACTATGGTATATCAGCCAAATTTAAGACCTAGAACTGGTTGGAGGTTGAACGAAGCACTGTTGTCTATTCCCAACATTTACGAAACTATAACTAATGATCTAGAACAATATTTTCTTAATAACCTTGACCCAGCTTTGTCAATGGGTATCATATGGGCTGCTCATAAGGCAACCATTAGAGGCTCCTTTATAAAACAAGGGTCAATACGGAAAAAAACCTATCAACAGACAACTACGGATCTTACTGCAAAATTAAATAGTTTGGAAAATTTAAATAAACAAAATCCGAATCCATATCTTACTAAACGTATACAGGCCACTCAATCAGTCCTCACTAAACATTTAATGGAAAAAGCAGAGAAGGCCATCAGATGGTCCAAACAAAAACTATTTACTTGTAGAGATAAACCAGACACAATGCTTGCCAGGAAATTAAACAATTTCTCACAATTACTAAAAATTACAGCACTACGAAACAACCAGGGGCAATTATCCTCTATTCCACAAGAGATTTTGCAAACATTTCACGACTTTTATAGTAAACTGTACAGTAATACACTAGAACACAAAAAACAAAAAATAGACCCAGAGTTTTTTTTATCCAGTCTAGGGCTTCCAAAACTGAAGCATCAAGAATTAGAAACACTAAACGCAGAAATCACAACAGAGGAAGTAGAATAGGCCATAAAACATATGAAAACTAAGTCAAGTCCGGGCCCGGATGGGTTTACCTTGGCATATTATAAAAAATTCTCAAAATTACTGATACCACACTTAACTGCGACATTCAATGAAATACTGGAAGGCCATTCTATCCCATCAGAGATGTTGGAAGCAATAATTTGCCTATTACCTAAACAGGGTAAAGATCACACAGACCCACAAAATTTTAGACCAATCTCCATCATTAATGTGGACATGCGGCTATTAGCTAAAATAATGGCTAATAGATTAAACAAATATATGCCGAGGCTTGTCCATCCGGACCAATCTGGATTTATATTAAACAGACAGACCCCAGACAATATTAGGAGACTTATAAGTACCATAGACTATGTCAATTCTAAAGATCTGCAGTGCATAGTTCTGCTGTTGGATTTGAAGAAGGCTTTTGATTCAGTAAAATGGTCACATATCTATCACGTATTTCGCCTATTTGGCATTAAAGGAAAATTTTTAAATTTAATACGAGTGCTTTATTCGAATCCAACAGCTAAAATAAAATGCATGGGACTTCTCTCCCCTAGCTTTCCAATATTGAGAGGTACACGCCAAGGGTGTCCCCTCTCGCCACTAATTTTTGCACTTGCAGTAGAACCCCTTGCACAGCTAATTAGACAAGACCAAAACATTGGGGGAATCAGAATTAAAGACATAGAATTTAAAGTAAGTCTTTATGCAGATGATATCGGATTGACTATTACCAAACCGCAGACCTCACTACCAAACCTATTTGTGCTATTAGATAAATTTTCCCAGGTATCAGGCTTAACAGTAAATATCTCCAAGTCTCAGGCAATGCCATTAAATACCCCTAAACACGTGATTAAACTCTTGGAACTTAACTTTCCATTTATTTGGAAACACTCCTACATAGAATATTTGGGAGTCAACATTACACCTTCATACACAACACTCTACAAATATAATTACCCCAAATTAATTAAAAAATTAATTAAAGATCTCGAGGAGTGGTCAAGATACGCTATTTCATGGATTGGAAGGATCCACGCGGTTAAAATGGTTATACTACCTAGAATATTGTATAGATTTCGCACATTACCAGTTACAATTAAAACAAAAGATATTACTTTCCTCCAAAGCAAAATAAACAAATTCATTTGGGTCAACAAACCATCTCGTATAAATAAAAACACCATGTACAGACTTCCAATAAATGGAGGATTGGGGTTACCTGACCTATTATCATATTATAAAGCGGCTAGAATATCCCAGACCATACAATGGCACCTACCACAAAACGAAAATCGATGGGTACAATTAGAGGCACTATTAACACAACCTAGTGATCTGACATTCTATTTATGGATGGACAAAACACAAATTAAAAATTTTCCAGTAACTAACTCAGTACTGAAACATACTATCAAAATATGGCATGATAACCTACAAAAATTCCAACCGAAGGGGATTAGTAACATTCTCATACCTATATATAATAATCCTTTTTTCCCCCCTGGTTATGCCACCCCTGCGTTTCAATGGTGGAAAGATAAGGGTATTTATAGGATACAGGATATGCTACTATCCACTGGGATTAAAACATTTCAATATCTACAATTTACCAAAGATTTGCCTGAAAAAGAAATATATAGACACTCCCAACTATTCCACTTTATCAAATCGATAGATATGGCATTTAAAAACAGACCACCTACACTGTTAGAAACATGCTCTAGACAAGCAGGTAGAATGAGAGGGATCATCTCACTGATATATAAGCACTTGATGTCGATTAACAATGAAGTCCCCGCAAAATATATGACTGACTGGGAGATAGATTTGGGACATTCAATAAATCAACAAGAATGGACTCTGATTTGGAACACAGTTTCGAAAATTTCTCCTAATACAGCCATAAAGGAGTCAACATGTAAGGTGATGATGCGCTGGTATATTACTCCAGCTAGAAAACATAAATATGATCCCAATACATCTAACTTATGTTATAGGGGATGTACAGAGATTGGGGATTTTAAACATATCTGGTGGACATGTCCTAAAGCGGTCGAATATTGGGCTCAGATTTTCCAAATAATTGAGAAGGTCTTTAATAAAAGTATTACACCTGACCCTGTAATAGCACTGCTAGCCCGGCCAAAGAAAGAACTTACTAGGAACCAAAATACGTTAATGGGACAGATTCTGGCAATAGCAAGAATAAACCTGGCTAAGCAATGGCTACAAAAGACCATTGGTACTCAAGGCGTTATAGAAAGAATCAGTCAGACACAAAATTTATTATACTTAAACGCTTTATTGGGAGACACAGTGGAGAAACATGAACAAATATGGGATCCATGGAATACTTTTATTAAGATGTAACTGGGGAAAGGAAGAAGGTAATAATTGCAACAGAAAATGTAAAGGATATTAACATTGGCAAGAGTATGTTAAATTGGAAAAATATATAAGTTGTTGTTAATTAATAATATATTAACATTTTTTCCCACAAATATGCTGATGTGGAAATTATGTAAGTTCATTTTTGCAATTGTATTTGTGATCAAAAATAAAAGAGATATATAAAACTCAAATAAAAACTATTGAAAGAAATTCCTGTTGAATTCACATTTTGTAAATATATTTTAGACACTAACCAGTCTACATGTGAATACATTGTTCTGTTTCGCATTTAAAGAGCATTGTCAAGGAAACCCACATGGGTATCTTTATCAGCATGGAGTCAACACAAGAGCCTTGTTACTTAAAACTGTGAGTATTTATGAAGCTGCAATGCTGTACATCAGAAATATAATCAATACACTGGCAGTAACAGTGCAGCGGTGCACAATCTACCAGGGGTACTTTATTTATTATAATACACAAGTTTCAGTGAGTCATGTGAAATTACATCAGAACTCACCATTTATAACTGATGACATCAGAAGTCACCATTTATAAGGATATAGTTTTCAAGATTCATGGCTTTTGTGTGCCTTCCTGTGAGTCAATACAGTGGATATATGATAATATATTTTAAGTTTTCATTTGTCACAGCAGCAGTAGGACCTTGCCAGAGTACTGCACAGGTAAATTTAGAAGAGGAAAAAGGAGGTTCTCTCCTGTGACTGCACAGTGGGTTGATTGATACCAAGGCAGCTCCTGCTCCTGCTCGTAACAGGGTTTCTCTGTGGGTAGAGGCAGCCTAATACTCAGTGGTGGATATTATGACATAATGCTGATTTCAAGTTATGAGTGGCAGAGCATAGTAGTGATCCCTTATGGAATTCTGGCTTAGAATTTTTCCATGAGGCAGACAATGTCCTATTTAATTGATAAAAACTTAATAAATGCTGTGGCTCCTGGTGTTTCACTACAGTATGTAACAAGGTGTTCAATGGGATAGCTGAAGGTGAAGGGTTTTTGAGGAGTCTCCTTGTCAAGTACTTTACCAGTGAAGACAATTTTGTCCTTTGCAGCTGTGCCAGACTTTGTATTAATACTCTCTGCACTGCATGACAAGTGTTCTTTTTATTTGCAGTTTTTGCTCTGAAATTCATTAATTGTCAATTCTGACTTCTAGGTCAAGCATAATAAATACTGACCAACAAGCAGCTCACACTGAGCCTAATCATACCTGAGACAGGAAATCAATGGAATGGTGATGCCAGGCCAAACAAGGGAACAAGGATGAGCAGATTCATGGTCAGGCATATATGAGGATGGGGCACACTATACATCCACTAAAGTGATCCCAGGGGCTGGTGTCTGGCATTAAAAAGGCACTGTGTCATAAAAAAGATTATGCAAGCACAATAACGCTTGCATATTTACACATCAGCATGAGCATAATTTTGTACACGGAAGGACAGCAATGCACAACAAGGCTGGAAGACAATCGATCCATGGTGCTCACTGGAAGAAACCCAGGCCGTGCAGTCTTCTCCTAACAGGAGCACCAGCCCGGGGTGTCAGGTAAATAAATGCTTACTTGGTGGTGCCTAACTTTTTGCAACCCTAAGTATAAAAGGTCTTTCCTTCTCCTTTAAGAAGTATAAAATATAGAAAAAGTACAAAAAGTATAAAAAATATGTGGCCCAACACTTGGAGCTAAGAGCAAAAGTGCTTTGTGTGTCTTTTGTCCTTGACCTTATCCCATGCATGGTAAATGAGGCTTACAGCTTTCATGCATTTGGATTATGTACAATAAGGAAGGAGCGCATGGGTTACATTGGACTCTAACACACAATGATGGGCCTTTGCTAAGTAGAAGGAATGAAGGGGAGGTCTAGCAGAAGTACAACTCAGGCTACTGTGCTTAAAAATAAAATTATGATGCAAGGAGGTTCTTGCAGCAAACAAACAGAACTGGTTTACTGTCCAATACAATTCAACAGGGTTAATACTCACAGGGGCTCATTTATAAACTTTGCGCAGGGCAGATTGGTTTGCACAGTTAATATTTTTGCCCTTCACCTGGTTATTTTTATAAAGCTAAATAAGAGTGTGCAAACAGATTTGCAAATTTGTTTGTCTATAAGGGAAAAAATTGCAAATATTTATGCACACACTCTGCGTCTAAATTACGCCACAACTTTGGTGGCGGAGAAAATATTCACAAAAAAAGCTTCGCTGTTAGTGTCAGTGCTATTTTGATGCACAACAACCTTGCACAGTGCGAATTTGCAAAAAAATGGAAAGACAACAGCATAATATTTTAGCGTTCAGGAAAAAGAATGGGCAAAAAAACATTTGCAAATACATATGCATAAATGACCCCCACAATATCCAGAAAAAACAGTGTAGCAAATAATGATAATGATATTTCAGATGATAATGTATCAGAGGGAAAATGGCCGCCAGGTGAAAGCTGCTGTTTGTTTTAGAAAAATGTGATGGCGCTGGCAAACAGATGGGGTATATAAGATATGCCCAACTTATATACAGGGTAGGAAAATGTAGGCTTTACATGCCCTTTATGTGGTCCAGATTAGTGATGGGCGAATCTCCCGCGATTCGCTTCGCCAAAAAATTCGCGAATTTCTAGAGAAATTCACGAATCGGCGAAAAATTCGCGAAACGAGTTGCGGGACGATTTTGTCGTCAACTTCGACGCGTCGTGTCGTTTTCGGCACGCGTTGCGTCATTTTCGGCGCGCGTCGTTTTCGTCGCGTCAAAAACGATGCGCGACTGACGCGCGACTCGTTTTTCGGCGAATTTTCGCCAAGCGAAATTTCGCTGGTGATTCGCGAATCGCGGGAATTCGCCGCGAATTCGACCTAGGCGAATAAATTCGCCCATCACTAGTCCAGATCCCATGCAGCAGAAATGTATCAGGGAGAAAAATCTCAGCCTGATTCCCTATTTATACTGTAATCCACCCCATACCAAACACTAAAATAAGGGGGCTATTTGTCAAAGGTTGAATTTTAGAGAGTTGTGAGCTTTTTTTTTTTAAACCTCAATTACATCTGGAATGGTTTCCGATTTAAGTAAAAACTCGAAACAGTGAATTGAACGACCTGAAAACACAAATTGTTTTCAGCTGGAAAAACTTTAAAAAAAAATTGATTCACGTTTTCAAGCACAACCCAACAAAAAAAACCTCAAACATCATGAAGGCTATTAATATTTTTAAATGGTTCAAGGGACCTCTGCCATTGACTTGACATTACCACATGGCAGTGACAGGTTTTAGATTTTTTTATTTAAATTTTTTGAGTTTTTGTAACCAGCAAATTCGAGTTTTGACTGGAAAATACCCTAAAAAAACTTCATGGAAAAAACTACTCAACCTTTAATAAATAACCCGCTAAGTGTGGCAGGAAGCGGTTACAAGCCTTTGGGCCTATGCTAATAACATACCTACCAACTGTCCCGCTTTGAGCGGCAAAGTCCCGCTTTTAACAGCTCAACCTGCATTTGTACTGGAATGTACCGTCTCTTTTATGTCCAGCACTGAACAGCCAGAAAAAGATACAAAGTTTCTAACTTAATTGGATTTTGGCAGAGAGCCCAGATTAGGCATCCAGGTGCACTAAGATACCTTTGTAACAATTTTGAGATAAGCAAATAAGTAATTAGGAAAGTTTAACTACAGAAGTAGCTAGAAATGTTGTACATGATGTTTTGTGCTTCTGTACCAGCCCAAGGAAACCACAGCCCTTTAGCAGTAAAGATCTGTGTCTCCAAGGATGCCCCAGTAGCTCCCCATCTTCTTTTCTGCTGATTCACTGATTCACTTGCTCTGTGCTGCTGTCACTTACTGAGCTTAGGGACCCACTCACAATATACAGTACACATAGAATAGAAATGCCACAATATAAGGCTGATTAGTCATTAATACAGATAATTACTACATGGCAGCACAGAAACTAGTAATTTAATAATCAGCCCTGTAGCATCAGCTTATATTACAGACCCCTAAGCTTAGCTTCTCTACAGCTGCTCAGAGCCCACTGAGCATGTGAGTGTCACAGACACTTTCCAAGATGGTGACCCCCTGTGACAAGTTTGAAGTCCTGAATCATTGCTGCTATTGACATGCTGAAACTTTAGGCTGGTGCAATAAATTCACTATATAAAACAAGTAAAGGCCAATTGAAAATAAATGAGTACATCTATTCCTGCACTCCAGGACTGGACTGAGAATCAAAATAGGCCCTGGCATTTCAGGTACACAGAGGCCCAATCAGCCCACACAGAGGCCCAAACAGTCCCCACCAGCCCACTAAATACTGACTTTCTATGGGACCTTATAGCAGCCCATCTGGCATTTGCCCTAACCCACAGATTGCCAGTCCGGGCCTGCTGCACTCCCCTGGGGCTGAACACAGCGAAATTGAACGCAGGGGAGCGCAGGTTAAAACTCCCGTGTGTAAAGGCGATTACAATCTGATTTCTGTAAGAAAGGTTGCTATGATACACTAATAAACCACCTAATACAGGTATGGGACCTGTTATCCAGAATGCTTGGGACCTGGGGTTTGCCAGATAATGGATCTTTCCATAATTTGGATCTTCATAACTTAAATCTACTAGAAAATCATTTAAACATTAAATAATAGGCTGGTTTTGCCTCCAATAAGGATTAATTATATCTTAGTTGGGATCAAGTAAAAGCTACTGTTTTATTATTGCAAAGAAAAAGGAAATCATTTTTAAATATTTGGATTTTTTCATTATAATGGAGTCTATGGGAGACGGCCATTCCGTAATTCAGAGCTCTCTGGATAACGGGTTTCCAGATAAGGGATTCAATACTTGTATCTAAAAAGAGGTTTTGAAAAGCTATTTATGAAACATCCACTACACTTTGAATCCATTCTTTGTGTTACACGTTTCGCCGGTAGAACTACCCAGATTTAGCAGGCACAAAATGCTGTGCTCCCAGGGGTGCAGTGTGTATGAATGCACAGTACAGACGTCCTTCCTGTGGGAAAACAATGTTGTTTAAATTCACAGACCAATCGCACAAAGACTACTCTGTCTTTTTCAGAAAAGTCTATTAGGTTAAAAAAAAATATTTCTGTTGTTGGCACAGGGGGATAAAGTAATTTAATGAATAGAATTGGTTTTCTAATCTAATTGGAGAGCCAGGGTCGGGAACGCCATTTTCATAAAGCAGTAAATAAGGCTTCAGATATTTCTGTATAGATATAGCATGCACAGCAACTGTTCTGCAGAAGCACACACAGCTTGCTAAAGACTCACAGTCGGCTTCATTTACTAAGTAGCCCTTAAGTGAAAACCATTAAAGGGGTTGTTCACCTTTGTGTTAACTTTTAGTATAATGTAGAGAGTGATATTCTGAGACAATTTGCTCTGTAAGCAGGTTGCAAGCGGGGTTCGGAGGAGGCACTGTCTGCTCTGCACCCTCCAAAGATTTTTTTGCAGGGGGCTGAGTGCTTTTAAGGTATGCCACTGTGCCACTGTGTGTATGGCATTTTGACTCTGTGCCTTGGGAATAACAACATCCAAACACATATGATTTTCAGCACAATTGTGTCCAATCATGTTTCTCAGAAATGTACCAGGTTCATCACCACTTCACACCC
>CM044443.1:31992516-32008794 GCA_024363595.1 Xenopus borealis | reverse complement strand
TTTAAATATAATTTTGGAGACCTTTGGAAGCAGCAGGTTTCTCTATAATCCTTAATAGCATAGTTTTAAAAAGGGCGATGAAAGAGAAACACAGTAAAATGACAATGAAAGCCT
Source organism: Xenopus borealis (assembly GCA_024363595.1). Lineage (NCBI taxonomy): Eukaryota > Metazoa > Chordata > Amphibia > Anura > Pipidae > Xenopus > Xenopus borealis. The sequence continues at coordinate 32,008,680 of CM044443.1, read as the reverse complement.
GTTTACAGATGTTTATATAGGCACAAATTACAGGGTGGTGGTTAGAAAAAACACATAAACTTCTTGAGATATATTGAAGAAGGTCTCATTGCAAAGTATTTGTAGGCTGTGTTTGAAATATATGTTTCTCCTGTGGAAAAGCTATCTATTCTTTTCATAAATGTTTCCTCATACCTTTAGAGAAATTCATGAATGAATGAAGTTTCTGTGTAAGTCTGAGCATATTAATGATGTAAATACTAGGGATTCACCTAATCAACTATTCAGTTTGGTATTTGGCCGGTCTCCAGAAGTTTTTGGATCTGGCCAAGTCATTAGTTCTCAGCCAAACACAATCTGAACCTTTTAAGTCGTGTAAAGAACTGGATTAAATGAAGGTGAAATGTTTTTTACATGAAAATGTAGATTTTATTCAAATATGAAAATACTAATTATTTATTATTTAGAGTCAGTCTCATGTTTTCTTGAATCTTTTGTCCAGGATTTGGTATGCAGCTGGATTTTAAAAAAAGGGTTAGTTACATGGCTAATTATTACCCTTGTGTAACAAAAAGCACAAGGTTAAACAGACAACCAATAAATGCTTCTTGCTGACATGGGACAACTTAGCAGGGCTCATTTACTTTTGTCAAGGTCGTTAGTGCTAGAGCACAAGAGTGCACCCCTTGGTGCTCATCTAACAAGCATCTAATACTAGGGGAATTCCCTGGACAGCCCTGTCCATACCACCTGCCTTAGGGCAAGTTGTAAGGAAAGAACCTGGTTGAGTTAAAGTCCACAATGTCTACTTTGTAACTGCTAATGCAAATGATGAATGGAACTAACACTTGGCAGGAGTAAAAGTGGCATAATGATAACTATTAAACAGGCCTAATCTGTCCTAACACATTTACATTATGAAGATGAACTAGTTAAGAGCGTAGAGATGCTGTAAATGAAACACCCTGGACTGTAGAATTAACAGATTAGGAATATGTTTCCTGTGTTGCCCCCATGCAGGATCCCCATTGATTCAGAAGTAGAAAATGTAAATAAAGATACAATGGAAATTGATGAGGTGGACTCAGATATGTGCTCATTGGGTGTAAGCATTTTACAGGAAAGACCAATGATAATAGATGAGGTTGATCAAGAAATACCTTCAGGGGATGAGGACATCATCCAGGAACAGCTAAAGCAAATATAGGAGATAGAACTAGAATACGATGAAGAAAAAAAAATATGCAAAAACAGATGTCTCCAGGGCAGCAGATAAACACATTTTCCCCAAATAATAATCATGGAGGCATTCATATGTGGGTTAAATTCCCCCAGAGAAGCCAGAATACAAGGAACAAGGGAATAAAACCATTCATCAGGAATCTGAAAATGAGGCAGAGTAATTCACAGAGACTATACAGAGAGGGGAACAAGAAACTGAACTGTGACAGCAAGATCCTGCTCCAGAAATGCATTGCTCAGGACCCTATCATGGCTCTTTGGAGACAAAAAGAGCAACACTAAACTCTGTAGGTGTATAGCAGAGTGTAATATTTTGTAAATGTATGAAATGAAGAAGGAAGACTTATTACTAAATTCCCAAGAACAGGACATGAAGATTAGTTGAAACATTCCCAAGAACAGGCCACTTCTATAATATATTAAAAGTTCATTTAAAGGTAAACTTCCCCTTTCTGTTGTCATAGGCATTATAACACAATAACTTCCAGTTTATAATTGTGCCAATAATGTTTAGAATTGCAGGTATGAGGTGGTTGCATTATGAACAATTATAAGGTATTACTTAGTGCATTATTCATGAAATGAGTAATAGGGAGGGGCTTAATTTGACTTCCTTTCCACTGGATGCTGCTCTTGTTCAGACAAAAGGTGCATTATGCTTATGCTGGATATACAGATTGTAGCTGCTTCATAGATTATATTGTTTTCATACAGGTTTAGGAGTCATGGAGCAAAATTTGTCTGCATCACATCTCCATGCCAACAAAACTCTATATAGCAACCATCAAATGATTCATTCCGAACCATGTGGATTTTGTATTGGCCCATTTTTTTTGGATTTTTGTTCATGACAGCTTTATGTGGTCATGCAAAGGAACATTTACTTTCTCATGTGACATGATGAGCCTATATTATGTTATGTTTGAATGTCCAGGCTAATGCCCTCATAGTCAACATCTAAAATTCATTTAATCTTGCCAATACAATGATGGGTCACAGATTTAAAACAATAGTTTTACCTGCATGCAAAGGCATTATTATACAACTATAATTGCTCATTTAGCTTTATGTGTCCATCCAATAATGAGTATACATACAGTAAGAGGTAGTGGAAATACAGCAAGCAACAGCTTAGCAAGTAGTGCTGAACAAAATATTTGCTCAGCAACTTGCTCAGCATATTTTATCTTTCGCATCTCACAATCTTGTTGCTTTTGTTTGACTCTTATAGAAGGCATGTTAAAAAAAACTGGGTGTAGGAGAGTGGTTCAGAGCATGACAATTAATCTTAAATATAAAGATGCCTAAAGGGTCCATTGATTATTTTATTTACTGACCTATTACAAAACCCAAAGAATAGAAGGTGACCATAAGTCCCTAATGATATATTGCAAGTGCATGGTGTTGGAGGGGGCCCAAAGGTAAAACCTGCATTACTGCTTTTTGCATTGTTTAAGGCTCCAACACCCTTGTGTTAGGGTGGGAATGAAGAGACCATAGGGTATGGCACTATACTGTCTTTGTATCTATTCATCTTCTGGCTTTCTATAAACTTGGGAAGCTCTCATTCTGTCCAACGACTTCATAAGCATCTTTATATGACATCATTGTTTTAATATAACTCAGTTTGTGAACTGCTGAAGTTAGTCTTGTCTGATACATACAGCAGCTTTCGAATTGCTCAGTTGTCCTCTGGCACTTAATCAGTGTTGTGAATCTATGAGCAGGTAGCCTGACTGTACTTAAAATACCCGTCATGTAGGTACCCAAATACAATGAACATGCAGGGGGAATATAGAGAGTATAGTTTTACCAACATACATTTATTAGAAAAACATGTAGACATTGACAAGGTGACCATTTAAAGACATTAAGGGGGTTACTTACTGCTCCGGTTTATTATTATTATTATTATTATTATTAAAGCCCAGTGCAGCAAAAAGCCTGAATCCGAAAATCCGCCATCTCAGGCCTGCCAAGGTTGTATACGTATAAGTCAATGGCAGAGGTCACTATCCTATTTGGCAGTTTCTGTGGTCTGCACTGGAATTAGCCCTAAAATCCGACCATTTCTGGCTTTTAGGGCAAAAATCGGAAAAATTCTGATTGATAAGGAAAAAGTCCCAAAAAATGTGATCGATTCAGGAAAACAACTCAGGGTTTAGCTAGATTTTATCGAGTTTTTACCTAAACTGATTAAATTGAGCTCTTTTAATAATAAATAAAGGTAAAATCAGGTATGGGTTTTTTTTTTTTTAAAAATTAGACAAATCTGGATTTTAGTAAGTAACCTCTTAAAAAATGACAAATTCCCCATTAAAGGGGACATGTACCATACATGTTTACACTTAACTAATAGCTTTTGAATAAATAAAATAGAATGACCGCCCTATCTGCCTGCTCCTCCTCCTGTCTCATCACTGGCATTGTGCGCCTGCTTCTCCACCCTGATTACCTTCTACCCCTCTGCTCTGATCTCCTGGTAATTAGCATGACCATCACTGGTGGGAAAAAGAAACAGCAATTACATTCATTAACAAGCCTTATCTTTAGGAATAATAACAAATCTTTACTGTACACAATTATTACATTTCATTACATTCATTTCAGTCTAGCCTCTGTAGCGAAAGCTTCTCTCTGCAGCTCTGATATAATGGCAGTTTTAGGAGGTAAAATGCTTTCAAACTGTTTTTTTCTGCATTATTACATATTTTAAAGAAGCATGAACACTATAGCTGAAGATGAATATTGTTTAAAATGTCTCCTTTACGTAATGGGTCATGGTCCAAACAGAATGTGAGGGGCCAACCATTGAATAGGTATCGTTGACTAAAGTGTACCTGGTATTAGATTACTCCTACAACTCGTAACAGCCTTTGGAATAAGCTTTTCTTCCTGCCTGAAGGTGCACCACCAGTTCATCATGAATTTCATTTAAAGTAGAATAAGAAATCATCATTATTCCTACAAAAATGCTCATTATTGTGAAGAAATCATTATACCTATTCAACCTCAACTTTTTGGAATAGCATTTTTATGTATGGTATGTGTAATAAATATCCTGTATCCTGCCAGAAGCTTACATAACTAAGAATACCTAACTAATGCCTACATGGGCATCTTATGATTTAATCACCATTCTAGAATATCTGAGACACTTTTCTGAGCTTTGATATTTTCCCAGATGTTTCACATATCCTGATTAGAATTCTGCTTTGTGTCTTGCCTATAGCTACTGTCTGTTCCTTAACTTGACTTCAGCTTTGTATTCTCTGGCCTAGGCTTGTGGGATGCCTCTTGGCTTCCGGCTTGTATGATCATGTAAGAACCTGTTGTACCAGTCCTGATCTCAGAGCAGATTATATAGAGAATAAAGTACCAGCTATTGTAAAATATAAATATATTATAAGTCACGAGGAGTTCCATTACCATATAAAAGCGTAAGCAGGCCTGGATTTGTGGAAAGGCCACCTAGGCCTGGGCCTAGGGTGACAGGATTTTAGGGGGCGGCATGCTGCCCAGCCACACCCACAATGGTTCAGAAATACTGGGGATACGCAGGAGATACTGTAGTTTTTAAAATTTCCCATGCACCAATCCCCAAAGCTCCGGTCCTGAAGATGAAAATTTTCTAACAAAGGTCGAATATGGGGTTGACGAACAGCAGTGGGCCTAGGGGTGCCCGCTATGTAAATCCGGCCCTGAGCGTAAGTTAAGGTGACTTCTAATACTCTCATATTATACAATAAGGGGTACGTTATTTATTTATAATACTCTCTGCACTAGCGACGTGGACCCCCTGACCCCTGTTCGACACTAAAGATGAGTGCCGTGGGGAGGCAGGGGGGTGGCAAAACGAAGGCCGCCTCAGGCGGCAAAATGGGCAGGGTCGCCCCTGATTATATCCTGTTAAACTATGATATCTGAGCAAACCTCTGGCCTGTCTTACTACTCCCTTCATTGATTCCAGTATTTAAATTTAGTTTGCAAATGTACTGCTTTCTCTTTTCACATTTGATATCACGGTAATGTCACTACAATAGATTTGCAGCAGTGTGGTGGATTACTACACACTCCTTGCATTGCTTCCTTGGGCAATCGTCACATCTGAAACCTCCTACAGTCGCTTGCATTGATGCTTCTTTTGTAGACTGAGTCACCATTGTCAGGTGTCTTCATAAGAATGAAGAAGATCATACAACCGGTCAACACAAACCTATGGCGGTTCATAAAGGAGCTACAATTAAGGTCAAAATAGATCAATATCAAGCAAGGTAATCCTTTTGCCCAAGAAAATCCCACAAATCCTTAGTTATTGTAGAGAAAGGCAAAAAATAATCTATCTGAAATGGTCACACTCATCAACTTTTAATTCTAATTCAAAAATGGTAAATCCTAATCTATTTACCTAACATAGCAGGATCTAGCTGTAACACTGGATCAGTAAAGGGTAATTGGGGAAAATGCTCAGTTGCTTGGGAAAGAACTTCTACACACAACCAGTTTGCTACCCAAACTTACTGTACCTTCTCCTGGTTCACAGGTACCACCTATGGTGATACAACCCAGACTTACTATGAAGCAAAAGTTGCCATTTAGACTCATTACCATATTAAAACTCACTGGACAATGGGTCATTGGACCACCAGTGGTTTGGTTTTTCTTAGCAGTGTTCAGGTCACAACTGCCTGTTCAGGTTTCAGCTTTGTGAAACAACACTATGGCCAATATACACCTCCAATGCCAAAACCATGCCCACACAAAGCACAAGCATGTCCCCAAATGCCATAACTCACCCCCATATATCACTGTGTTCTGCCCCAATACCATCATCCTGCCCCCTTGTTCGATTTTTGCAGCTGTAAGGGAAAGGTCACATGGCATTTTTACATTGTGTTTTTAAAGGAATAGTTCAGTATTAAAATGAAAACTGGATAAATAGATAGGCTGTGCAAAATAAAAAATGTTTCCAATATAGTTAGTCAGGGAAAAATGCAAACTATAAAGGCTGGAGTGACTGGATGTGTAATATAATAGCCAGAATCCAACTTCCTGCTTTTCAGATCTCTAAATCTGAGTAAGTCAGTGACTTGAAGGGGGGCCACATGGGACACAACTCTTCAGTGAATCTGCAACTTCAGCATTAAGGTCAGATTCAAAAGCAACAGTTATGGTCCATGTGGCCCTCCCTCAAGTCACTGATTGGTTACTGCCTGGTCACCAGGGTAACCAGTCCAAGAGCTGAAAAAGCAGGAAGTTGCATTCTGGCTATTATATTAGACATCCAGCAACTCCAGCTTTAATACATTACATTTTTGGCTAACTAACTATATTAAAAACATTTTTTATTTTGCACTGCCTATCTATGTACCCCGTTTTTATTTTTATACTGAACAATTCCTTTAAAAACATGTAATCAAGCGTAAATGCACCAAATGAAACCACATACACATGCGTTTTTCAGCAAGTAGTATTCTTTTCCCAACATGCAATTCTGATTTTTCTCGTTTATCAAGAAAGACATCTTGGAAGAATTTTAGTAAACCTTTGTGAAAAAAGCCATGGTGAAAACCTATACACATGTAGCCGGAATTATCGCCAATTCGCAATGTAATTACGTCACCATTATACAACATTGCAAATACATGTATGTGCAATCCATCTCATGAGAGTTTCAAAATACATGGTGTATTTCAGCAAGTAGTATTTTCAAACCTGCAGTTCCCATAGAGTTCAATAATATGGCTTTTTCTGGTGTATTGGCGTTTCTACTGAAAAACGCAAATACTGACATCGCGTGGCAGATGTTGGCTTGCAATTGTCCTATGGGAGTTATAGTGCGTATTCCATTATTTTCAGTTTTAAAAACGCAAAGTAAAAACGCTTTGTTTTACCTCGCCCTAAAAGGTGGCAACCCTAGGTGCTAATTATACTCATATGTATGTATGCACTAAATATGCTGAGAAGAAATACTCTGTAAAGAAAAAAACACATAAATTTTTGCCAACATTTTTATTTGAGGGTATGGCATGACTTGGTTAATTTAATCCAAGACCAGCTGTTTATCAAAAGATCTCACAAATTACAAACTACAATTTTTGGAGTAAAACTCCATACTATTCTATTGCACTAAACCTATTATTTGTGGCAGATTAGGTTAAACTGGAAAACTGCTTCAGGCCTGCAATGGTAGGTCCCAAATCTGTGCATTCCTGAACAGAAACCCTGCCCTTATTGTAAAATACATCTCAGGAGGCACCCATTTGTAATAAACATTCGCCCAATCAATACACACAGATGCTAAAGGAAGAATTAATTTGCCTTAAATTACACATCATTAGATGTATTACTGATGGGGAAAAATATATTTACACTGTATCAGCAAATGTTAGATCCCTTTGAAACTGTGTTTGTGAGGGTGATGGGTCTGACATGTGTGATATATATATTAAATCAGTGAGTCAGTGTGAGAGTTGCAAATACATGCGTAGTCTCACATGACTCGGTAACGTCACACCAATTTACAAGCTTGCATTGAAACAAAGCAATTAATTCTTCGGCAGTCGGCACATCACTTAAAATTCATGCTTCAAGCAGAAAAACAGTTTGCCAGCAAGTTCCCTTGCCTTCTGCTTGTATCTTCCATACAGACACCCACGTGAGGGGAACAGATTAAGTTTATCTCCGTAACACCGGGAGCCCCGTCTTCTCTTCCCACATCTTGAGCAAAGGAGGGGACCCTGTGACGTAGTTGTAGTCACAGATGGATAAACTGGCTGGCTCTCTGCTTCTATTCTCCTGATTCAAAGCTCCTTTAATGGAGTTGTTTGTGGCTGTCACGTGCCATCCATAGGCAGCCCTGCTTTTCTTCTGTTTGAGAAAAAAATGAATGAAGTGGAACACGAATGTTACAATGCAGCGTGCCTTATGAATACATTTTTTTGGACGGGATTTATTTTGAAGAGGCGTATGAGTAAATCCGCTGCATGCCTGCTAAATCATCATCCTAACGACAGCTGCAACACAGATATTCTGTAAAGCTAAGCCATAATATGGCTATATATATATGATACTGCCTTTATTTGGGGTTATATTAAATCCATTTAAATCCCCCACTCATATCTGCTGCTAGTATGATACTTACCCCTATATGTAATATTAGGCACTAAGTTTGCCCAGGAGCAGTAACTCATGGCAACCAATAAGATGCTTGCATTTAAACAGGTGACTAGTGAATTGTACCTGCTGATTGGTTGCTATAGGTTACTGCCCCTGGGCAAACTTAGTGCCTGAAATCCACTTTTGTAGCAGGTACCGGGAAAGGGTTAAATATAATTGAAATCACACAGCAACTATCACCTTTAGGGTAATGGCACAAGCTACTACTTGGGGAGATTAGTCCACAGCAATAAATCGGCTCTTCTTCAGGCGACTAATTTCCCTTCCAAATGCCTTCCCGCCGGCTAAAATGTAAATTGCCGGCATGATGGCACTCGGATTGATTTGGCTTTCCAAAGTCGCCCGAAGTTCCCTCCTGAAGCAACTTTGGACGACTTTGGAAAACGAAGTGTTCTGAGTGCCATCTTTGCAGGCGATTTACATTGTATCAGGGGGAATTAATTTGGGGGAGATTAGTCACCCACAGAAGAGGAGATTTGTTGCTAGGCAACTAATCTCCCCCAGTAGCTTCATCTACCACTACCCTTAGGCTAGTGGCAGACAGAGATATTAGTCGCCCAGCGACAAATCTCCTCTTCTGCAGGCAACTAATCTCCCCCAAATGCCTTTCCGACGGTGATTCATATTATTGCTTCGGATTTCCAAAGTCACACAAGGTTGCCTTGTGAGGCAGTTTCGAGCGACTTTGTAAATCGCGTCACCCGTGTGAATAGACGCCGGCGACTTTAGCGCTAGCGGGTGCAAGATATGAGCAAGTCATTCAAGGAGATTAGTCGCCTCAAAGACGTGCCGTTTTGTCGCCAGGCGGCGAATCTCCTTGAATCTTCTCGTCTGGATGAGCCCTTAAAAGTTGACTATAACAAGATTACATACATAATTTAATCAAATACTATACCAAAAGAAGAATGGACTTAAACTCTTGATGACACTCAAATAATCATATTAACATAAAAGGCAATATCTATTCTCACGATAAATGTTGCCTTTTATCTTTATACAAGGATTTGAGTGTCATCAAGGTAAGTCCATTCTTCTTTTGGTTCTATATCGTAAAGTCACAAAGTTCCTGCCTCATCTAGGAACCAATCAAATGTTTATTTCAAACAGGTGATGCATAAATGCTACCTCCTGATTGGTTAGTATGGTTTACTAGATCTGGTAAAAACTTTGTGAGGTGCGTTAAAATAAGCAAATGTCAGTAATCAGTGTGCCACTTCTAACTGCCAGTTCAGAGTTGCAATGGCTGCTGTTATCACTAGTGATCTCAGCAGGCAAAATATATATTTGATACACACAAGTGATAAAACAGGATAAGGGCACAATAAAGTACCCAGATATCCTGATCAGATGAAGAGCATACAGGTTGTATGTATAAATTATATAGTAATGGGTGAATTTAAATAAAGGGAAGGGCCTATGTATAGCTTCACAAAGCCAGCCAGTGCTGAAGTCATATGTAGAGCCAGGTTTCAGTTAGCTGAGAAGTAAGAGGGGAAAAACTAGACATCCCTTTTTAGGTGACCAGTTGATGTTAAAAAAGACAATTCTGGAAAACCTAGCTACAAGGGTTGTATTGATGCCATTTCATTTATATGCAGACAGTGCAGCCCAGCAACTTGCATTTATAAAAACTTCCCTTGACCTTTTAAGTATCAGGAACCCTAGTTTTTTAACAAAACACCCCTATTTAAAGTAGTATATATGTACATTGTACGGGTAGAACAATATTTATGCCAGGTTCATACATAATCCGTGGCATTTTGTTGCTACTCTGAAATCAATATGAGCCTTGTGGGTTGAAGGTCCTTACACTGAGGCTTTTGGATGTTTGTCTATTGCAATGAATGCACCCTGTAAATTCAGCATGCATTTATCTATTTTAATATATTTTAACCCTGTGGCAAATGAATAAAAATGCAGCATTATACATGACTATGAAACACAGATCTGAATGCTCATGGGTACAACCAGGCAGAGTAAAATTAAATCAATTAACGCATCAAGTACACTTAAAAAGTCCATGTTTCAGGGCCATTGCTATAAAACTGAGAACTACTGACAGACATATACTGCATGCCTGACAAGAGATGTGTTGAGCCGCGCTTGGCCCAGTTACAAAGAAATCTGTGAAATTTGAAGCTTGCATAGGAACTTATTAGTAATCACTGACTGAGCATTTTCTGGTAAAGCTGGCCATGCACATGTGGCATGGTTGCCGAACTAGGAAATCTTTGCCGATTTGGCCGCTACATGCAGTAGCAAATCAGGCCCTGGGGCCAAACAATAGGATCATGATGGAGGCCTATGCAGGGCTGTCGGACAGGGGAGGACCCTCTGGGATTTTCAAATCTGCCCAACAGATATGTTGGAGAGAAAGTCAAGGAAGGCCCATACGGAAGATAAGCTGCTAGCTTAAATCTGCCCATGTATGACCGACTTAAGGCCCCCATACACAGGCCGATATAAGCTGCCGACAGACCGAGTCGGCACCTTATTGGCCCGTGTGGGGCCATCCGATGGGCTTCCCCGATCGATATCTGGCCAAAAGTCGGCCAGATCTCGATCGGGCAGGTTAAAAAACCTAGTCGGATCTCGGGCGCATCTGTGCGTGTATGCAGTCCCCCGATCCGACCGACTGTATCGCCCACATTATGATCCGATCGTTGGGCCCTAGGGCCCACGATCGGATCATCCCGATATAGCCCACCTTTAGTTGACCATATAACCTCCAAGGCCAGTTTGCAGCTGACTACTAGTAGGCTAAAACTTCATACTCTCAAGGACAATCTTTGTTAAAACTTATAGCCTATGTCACTTTTCCCATTAAAAACCATGAAAGCTTTGAGTCAAACGTGCATTGCATCAAACAGGTAAAACCTTATTCTGTCTCCAACTAGAAAAAAATCAGACAATACCATCCTTTTATGCGAGAACCAAAAATATATGTTTTTGCTGGTTAGCACTGATCTGATTACAACTTTTATTTTTAGTGTCTTAATTTAAAGGGAGGAACTGGTCAGGATGTTCATAGCCTCCAACATACTTTCTTAATATAATATATTTCTAAGGAAGGAAGAGGCCTTCTATGTTGCAATCTCTGTATAACACATACAATAGAAAGTGTACATTGTTGAAGGGGAGGGTTGGAATCTATGGTTTATTTTAGCTGCCTGCAGTTTTTGAAGAGATAATGTGCAACCCATTGGTCATAGGCAGTTAAAACTGGACAACCAAAAATTCAAGTTCACCCCTCCAGCTGTAGGGATTACACTCCCAGTATCCAGGTAGCCTGCCTACATGTGTGAAGACTAATCATCACTTGGCCATAATTGATTTGGTGATGAAATACTAAAACCTCCAGAAATACGTAATGCTTACTTTGCATATTCAGATTGGAGATAAATTTGAAAATTGCATGTGGTTTGAGAGCTTGTAGCATTGTTGTCTAGAGGTTTAGAGCCACATTTCAGTTGCGTAACAAGATGCTACTGGGCCCCACGGCAAATTCAATTTAGAGCCTCAAATCATTGGTAAATTGATCTACTCTACTAAGATTAATTTGGGCCTTTCTGGGCCACCTACAGTCCTGGGCTCCCTGCAACCGCAGGGTCTGCTTCCTCTGTAGTTACTCCCCTGCCACATGCCTTTTAGGACAATGGCTAGTGATGAAATTTGGGGTGGGAATTTGTCAATAGCGTGGGTGACAAAATGCCCCAAAATACCTCTAATAGAGATCACTCTATCCAAACCAGGGCAATAGCTTACTCCTGCAAAATTGCTTCCATCTACATTTTAATGCAATTCCCTTAGGTTTTGGCCAAAACCAAATCCTGCAAAAAACAAGTGCTAAGATGGGGTTAAATCCAAACTTAATTATGGATTGGGTGCATCTCTAGTGATAATGGCTGTCAATGTTCTAAAGTGTGAGCATTCATCATTTTGGGCTGGAACTAGAGGTGGCCGTCCACACCAAGAGACCCTCCTGGTATAGGCAGCATAGCTCTCACAAGGAGGGTATTGCTTTTTAAAATACTACTGCTTTGTCCAACAAGAGTACAGGCTTTTAGTGGAGAAAGGAATTTCTGTATGATAGAAACTCTTTAAAGTAAGGATGCACCAAATCCACTATTTAGGATTCGACTGAACCCCCCGAATCCTTTGTGAACGATTCATCCAAATACTGAACCGAAACCTAATTTTCATATGCAATTTACATGTGGGAAGGGGAAACATTTTTTACTTCCTCGTTTTGTGACAAAGTGACTTGATTTCCCTGCCTCTAATTTGCATATGCAAATTAGGATTCAGATTTGGTTCAGCCAGGCAGAAGGATTCTGCTGAAAAAGGCTGAATCCTGAACTGAATCCTGGATTAGGTGCATCTCTTTAAGGATGTGTGGCTCAGAAGTTTTTAAAAGGGTTGTTTCCCTTTAAATGAACGTTTAGTGTGATGTACGAAGTGATATTCTGAGACAATTTACAATTGGTTTTCATTTTATTTTCAGTTTTTTGAGTTATTTAGCTTTGTATTCAGCAGCTCTTCAGTTTGCAATGTCAGCAATTTGTTTGCTGGGGCACAAATTACCCTAGTAACCATGCATTGATTTGAATAATAGACAAATATGAATAGGAGAGGGCCTGAATAGAAAAATGAGTAATAAAAAATAGCAATAACAATAAATAGGTATCCTTACAGATGATTTCTTTTCTAGAACGGGTCAGTGACCCCCATTTGAAAGCTGGAAAGAATCAGAAGGCAAATGATTCAACATTTGTAAAAAGAAAAAACAAGGACCAATTGAAAAGTTGCTTACAATTATCCATTCTATAACATATAAGACAAGGGTGATCCAAACTTTTTGCAATGAGGGCCTGATTTGATGAGGTGAAAATGTGTGGGGCCCGACCATTCAGGGCTGAACTCCACGGATGTTTTGCGCGCAATCCACTGCACTGAGCAAAAATACATGCGTCCATGGAGTTCAGCCCTTAGCCTGACATTCTTTGAACCATTATTATTTAATTGGTATGCTGCTGTTAATCAGCTGTGTGGGGCTATGGAGGGTACAATATATTTGCCCTTATCACCTCGTGTGTTGCCCGCATTCGTAATTAACGAGGAAAAACAATACTGAAGATGAATATATCTGAAGTCCTGGAATCTAGGTTAAGACAAATACAGTTTTAATCTGGCATTTTATCTAAAACTAAAGAAAACATCTGGCAAAATATTATGCAAAATGTCCCCTTATATATAAATAGACTTATTATTATATTAGTATTACTAACTGGACATTGGGCAGAGTCCCCCCGCCTCCTATATCCTTTGTGACATGATGTTTCCCCAGGAACCAAGCATTTCAAGCTGGGCCGCATTCATATCCATCCTGGGACGCATGAGGTCCCCGGTCCGCAGTTGGACACAAAGTGAACATTGTTTCTGTAAATCTGCCCACTGGAGGGCACTGTTCACTGGCAGTTATACGTAATAATCATAATCAATATGGCAGCATCCGTGTATGCAGATACACAGCATCATATCCTCTGTTTTTTACAAAAAATAAGATGAGATGGGCAAATCCTAGTGAAAAATCCATAATATTATAAAATTTATCCCAGCAATGATTTTAATTTACAATACAAGACATCCTTCAACCCTCCTCCCACTGAGGGCAATTAGAAGAGCTAACGTGGTTCAATAAATAAGCTATTGTGTTACCCCTGGATGATACAACCAGTTCAGCCCTCTGGGATACGCTGCAGTGCAAACTGAGAAGCCACAGCAGATGAAAGGTGAGGGTCGTACCATAGGTATCCATGGAGGGGGGGCAGGTCACATGATGCTGTGTGAGGAGAGAGGCTGAATGTACTTGTTACTGTCTTTAATGCATTATTATGCAGTAAGTGGGAAATGTCAGCCTGTGGCTGTTGCACCAAACTCAACCAACCAGAGCCCAGTCTGAGCCTCACTTTTATTTATTTGTTATACATTTAAGACAGTTTTATTGTGTATCTATCATTTCCCACAGTTATGTTTTAGCTTAGTCTCCCTACTGACTGGAAATTTTCCATGTTTGCTTCCAAAGTTATCCCTATAAGTCTCTCAATATAAACTATGTAGTACCCATCGAATCAAATATAAGCTAGTGGCTGGTCAACCTTATCCCATTTAATGCCATGTCAGCCCCAGTTGGGATAGCCACATAAATGAATGGTTGCATATGAATTCATGTTTAAAACAGAAATTTCTATCATGCCCTGTCATCTGAAAGAGAAGGAAATTCGCTCCTCAAAAAAAAACTCCCTCTTCTGCTAAATAAAAGCTTTGTAGTTCAACAGTAGCTTGAGGAATGCAGATAGGACCAACTTTTGCAATATATTTATTATAATATGGAGCCCTTTGGCAGTAGGTAGGGTTGCCACCTGGCCGGTATTTTTGATGGTTGATCCCAATGTTATTAATAGGAAAAAAGATAAATATATGGGAAGGCTGGTATTTTTTTCAAGAAAAGGTGGCAACCCTAGCTGTAGGTATAGGAACAGTTCAGCTGCATGGAGTATAATGTCATTCATTCTTTATAGGTTGGATGTTGTCACTCTATGTGCTGCAAGTACAGGTATAGGATCTGTTATCAGGGGCGATCCTGGCCATTTTGCTGCCTGATGCAGCCTTCCTTTTGCCGCCACCCACCCCTCCCCACGGTACTCACCTTTTCAGCACCGTTGGGGGTCAGGGTGGTCCCTGTTGCTAGTGCAGAGAGCGCATTTGCACTCTCTGCACTAGAAGAGTTGAATTTCCAGGTTTAAAACAGAAATTCGGGTCTTAGTTACCAGGAGCGGCATTTTTGCTGCCCCAGGCAACCACGGGGAGCTGCCGCCTGAGGTGAGTATCTCAATTGGTGAAGCGCCCCTGTCTGTTATCCAGAATGATCGGGACCTGCGACTTTCTGGATAAGGGGTCTTAAGTAATTTGGATCTTCATGTCTTAAGTCTACTAAAACATACCCTAAAAACTAAATAAGCCCAATAGGCTGGTTTTGGTTCCAACAAGGATTAATTATATCTTAGTTTGGATCAAATACAAGTTACGGATTTATTAATACAGATAAAAAGGAAATCACTTTTAAAAATATAAATTATTTGATTATAATGTCTATGGGAGATGGTCTTTCCGTAATTCAGAGTTTTCTGGCTAACGGGTTTCCAGATAATGGATCCCATACCTGTACAGGGAAATTACTTGAGTTTCCTAGGATCTGATATGGGTATTGAACCTCGCAGCATAAGGATGGAGCATTCGTATCCAAATGATATCACTTATCATGCTTTTCTGTTATTGATACACGTAAGTAAAAGCAGCCTCCTAGTTACAAAATTATATAAACTGTGGGCTGCTTGCTGGGCTTTGCTTGGTATTACCTTAAAGGAGAAGGAAAGGATTATTTAATTGGGGGTGCCAAAAGTTAGACACCCCCAAGTGATTATATATACTTTCCTCACACCCCAGTCCGGCGCTCCTAACAGTAGAAAACTGCACCGAGGGGTTCTTCCAGCGAGCACCATTGATCAATTGGCTTCCTTCTTCAAATTTCCTGGGGCAGACGTATATGCAGTAAAACAAAATAGCCGACTTCTTAGTTAAAGTTTAGCTTTTCTCACTACTGCGCATGAACACCCACAACCATGCGAAGAATGAAGAAGACAGAAGCTGATTGCTGGAATAACCCCGGCCGGTGCAGTTTTCTCCTGGTAGGAGCACTGGCCG
>CM044443.1:31934694-31955928 GCA_024363595.1 Xenopus borealis | reverse complement strand
GAGGAGAACCTGATTGTTTTTGCTGGTGGACTTTTGCAAGGGGAACCATTGTTTTTTTCCAAGGACTTCCTCTGATTAACTGTTATTTTCACTTTTGTCTGTGTTGTTCCTGAAATTCCATATGGAAATGCTTGTAATCAAGGGTAAAAGGGTGGTATACATGGACACATTCTATACATATAGAGCACACCTAGCAGTTGTGAGGAGATGGTTCATCCTAATTCTTTGCATGGTAAGTCACAATTAACCACAGGGTATAACAGATTTTAAAGGCAGTTGAAGAATGTTTTTAATTTATCACTGGGTTATTAATGTTCCATTTTATTGTTACAATTCAGAAATAATCCTTGGCATACAAAGAAAGAAAGTGCTTTATTGCGGTATGGCACTGCTCAGTATTGTTGGACAGATGTGTGAAATATCGCACTTGGCTCAAAACACTGGCAAATATTTGCAACTGCCTGAGTTTCTAAGAAACAGACTACGTTACATGTACAAGTGTCAGACATTCATTATTTGGGAGGCAAAT
Organism: Xenopus borealis; assembly: GCA_024363595.1. Classification (NCBI taxonomy): domain Eukaryota; kingdom Metazoa; phylum Chordata; class Amphibia; order Anura; family Pipidae; genus Xenopus; species Xenopus borealis. The sequence goes on along the minus strand of CM044443.1, from coordinate 31,955,399 downwards.
GATAGAGGTTCATTACACAGCTGTCACACTCAGTAGTCATGCTTGGGTGGGATTGTGATTGATATCTGTTGCTCAAGACTAGGTGAACTGGATGCACTAATTCATTCTGTGTTTGCCCTATGCAAGTACATCTGATCAGTCTGAGAATGTAGGAATGGAGAAGTACCAGTGGTTGCATGACCTGTGCTTTCTTCAGAATGCCAGCAGTGTAGAATTGAGCTGTAGTACCGCGTTAGCCATTCAAAAAAAATGTATAAAATGTAAAGTTTGGTGATACCTTTTATTGGCTAACTGAATAAGTAACAATTGCAAGCTTTCGGAGCACACAGGCCCCTTCGTCAGGCAAAATACTGTATTTTGCCTGACGAAGGGGCCTGTGTGCTCTGAAAGCTTGCAATTTGTTACTTATTCAGTTAGCCAATAAAAGGTATTACCAAACTTTACATTTTATACAGCAGTGTAGAACACATGCATAATATTGCGCATTGGACAGCTTGCACCAGGGATGTCTTGGATTTAAATTACCAGAGATTAGCGTGTTTATGTAAAAATTGCTGAATCTGGACATAACTGGGTACTGGAATTCAGTATGAGTGGAGGAGGATGTGTTTTTTTCAGTGTTCCTTCTGCATGACTGTTGCACCACATCTCCCCAGTTATAAAATGCATTGAAGGCCCATTGAGTTTTCTGGGCACATGTTTTTGTTAATGCACTGCTGGAGGCGGTAAATAGTTCATGTCTGTGTGCCAGATGCAGAGTGATAGTGAGTGCTTTTTCTCTGCATCCGCCACAAATGTGTTTGTAATGTATTCAGTAACCTCTGTGTTTTAAAATGTGACTGGCACACTTTGAGGTGGTAGCACCTTTACATATCAAGTTCTGTTTGTTGCCATTAAAATGGATACCAGTTATGTGAATTTGCTTTCAATTCTTTAACATTGGCATTATATTGAAGGATAGTAGTCAGACCTGGATCTGTAAGAAGGCCATAAAGGTCCTGTCGAGGGCAGCAGAATTTTAGGGGCATCATGCCGCACAGCCGCATCACAATGGGTTTGGAAGCACTGGGGACATGTGGATTTTCTAGCTCTTTAAATTTTCTTTGTGCCAATCCCTGTGCTCAGTACCCAAAGAGATAACACTTGTGCATGTGTGTGTATATGAAGGGGTGGGGGGTAGGGGGGAAGCAGAAAGGTGGGCAACGAAGGGGCACCCTTAGTATAAAATATCAATTGAAAAAGGTTGGCACAAACTGGATCACTCTCCACGATGTAGTTAAAAAATGTATTTATTTAGAACAGCAACATCCCAAATGCCTTACGCGTTTCTTGCCTTTTGGGCACTTAATCATAGGCTAGTAGTACACCCTTAGTATAAATGCGGCCCTGATGGTAGTGAGTCTGTGCAGGAATGATCAAAAAATGCATTTCTGGCAGTTGCTGGATCGTACTGTAACTCCTAGCATCCTTTGTTAGCTGTAGATATGTGGCAGACTCTGGGGGTTATTAATGCCAAAAACGTAGAGTTTTTTTAACTATGAAATCTGAATTATTTGTGGGAAAAAAAACCCTTGACATTTTGGGGATTTACTAAAGCCCAATGCTGCAAAAAGTCTAAATCCGAAATGAGACACCTCAGACCTGCTGAGGTTGTATATACTGTAAGTAGGGTTGCCACCCAGCCGGGTGCAAAGGCCGGGGCTGGTATTACAAATTTACGGGCAATGTAGCTGATGGTAAATTTGTAATACTCCTAAATAAAGCCCTCGGCCCGGCACCAATTTGCTGAAGAAGTAGCTTTTTTTCGCTACCAGGCCAATCGCTCTCTGTTGTCCCGCCCCCTTTGACCACTGTATGTGTGGTTCTTCCCCTTTTGTGTCCTTGTCCCACCCCCTTTGACATCATCACCCACCCCTTCCTGCCCCCCCACCAGCCAGTAACATTATTTTGAAAAGGTGGCAACCCTAACTGTAAGTCAGTTGGACAGGACCCTATCCTATGTGGATGTTTCTGTGGTCTGTGATTGTATTAACCCGAAAATCCAACTATTTTGGCCTTTCGGGCAAAAATCTGAAAATTCTGACTTTTCTGGGAAAAGTCTGAATAAAGTGAGAGATTTGGGAAAAAATCAGAAAAAAAAACGTACAATTCAGATTTTTGTTAGTTTTTTTGGTGCTTGTCCCTGATCCAATAAAACTGTGATTTCTTAATAATAAATAAGGTCTAATCACGGATTCTAGATTGGTCGGACATTTTTCATTTAAAAAGTCAGATAAATTCGGACTTCGATAAATCAAGCCCTGGGGGTCACTGGCAAGGCACTAGTTAGTATGGCTGCATTAACACATTTTTGGATAGTTCTGACTTTTGTTTTTAAACTTCTGGAAAAAAAAGAAAATCAGACACAATTTCAGAACACATTGTATGTACTGTATGACAGACGTTTCCTGTTAAGATTAATAAATGAAGTAAATAGCCTTCTTATCACTTAAAGCAAGTTCCTTTTTTTAACGGGAACAAAGACTGAGGTTATTGTGTTAAATGAAATGCTTGCAGAGTGTAGGATTTTGATAACTTGTTTCTTCTTATTGGTCTATTAGTTTGAGGAATGTTAAGTATGATGGTCATGGTTTCCTTACTATAGGGCATTAATAACACATGATATCCAACTTGGTTGGATGTCTCCATGACTGCAGTGTTTTGTTATTTAATCAAAAATAACAGTGTGCCTATTATTTATGAGGCCAACAGTTTTCAGCTTTGAACACTTTCCTGTCTGAGCTACATATTATGCTAATCTGAAAAAAGACAGAAGTTCAGCATTTCCAAACCCCCTAACAGTTGTCTCCATAAAGTGACAAACAAGAATAAACTGTTATTTTTATCTGTCTACACAGTTGAGGAACAAGCTAATAAAAGTTTCCTTTGTAGTAGACCCAATGCTAGTAATATAACTAATGATACATGGGTCACTGAAGCATTCCTCCTTTTTTCTTTCTGGTTTTAAAGTAAGCTGGTTAGGACATGGATTCTATACAGCAAGGACTTTCACTCCCTGAATATACACATTTTTTTAAGGATTTAGCTATTGAGCAGCACACATTTTAGATACTGTCAAATTGAGGAGTTTAGAAATGCATATATATTTATTAGTTTTGGCATTTTTTTTGTAGGTTAGGCAGCCGCTACTCGTCATAACCTTGCCCCCTGCGCATCATGCTAAAACAAGCCCATCCCACAACCATAAGCCACACCCTCTGTTATATCGAGCCTCACACACCAATACCTACAGGTTTCACCCAATTTAAAGCAAACCCATTTTCCTATTTCCATTTTGGTATTTCCTTCTAATGCACAGTTTGATGCCCAGTATGCATAGGTTTACCTAAGTATGTGACCTGTAGGGACCCCAAAACTAAAATTGTGCATGTGACTTGTCTTGGCTGTCAATCCAGCTTCTGTCTGTATATTGTTTCATAACATAGCACAACCCAATCATATTCTATATTACCTAAGATTATTTTATATATTTCATTCTCTCAATATTCTGTAATCTGTTGTTGCTTAATACCTTCTTTTATTCTTTTTGTTTCCCCTGTTTTCTTCTTCTCTCCTTTTCTCTATAACCCTCTCTGATGCCTTAACCTTCTTTATCTGTTTAACACTTCTCTGTCCCTTCTCTATTTCTCTCCCAGCAATTTTTTCTCTCTATTTATCTTCGATATATTTAACTATATTTTAATTTATCTCTGCATTTTATCTGCACGCAGAAGTGAGAGGAGCAAAAGTTCTGGGATGCAAAACTCTTGCATCCCCTCAGGGGATGCTATTTCACAAAAATAAAGAAGGGATGGTATCCCTGTGCACAACCTCCGCAGTTCCACTACTGGATAGATTTAGATAGAGTGTGGGTATTTATGTCACTAGGATTCATTAGGGGACGTGGAACTTGATTGATTTTGGTCTTTTCAACACAATTATAATATGTAACAGAACATTTTCTGCCAAGTTACCCTCAAATTATGTCTTTGCTGTCAGAAATAGGCCTTAGATATCTTCCCCGATCATTGGTAATGTGTGTCCAGGTAGCAATTTAGTGAGTATATTTTAATGGCACAGTGAGTGTCTTACCTACAATGATAAAGTGTAGTGCAACAATGTGTAGGGTTGCCATTTGGACAGTATTTTACTAGCCTGGCCTTTAAAAATGTTGCACATCCCAATGTCATTAATAGAACAGCAAGATAACACATATAGGATGGCTTTAATTTCTTCTTTCAGAAAATGTGTTAACCCTGGCAATGTTTGAGAGAGGCTAACATTCAATAAACATACAAAATAATGAATATTGCGACCAATCAGCAAGACTCATGGTAAAGGTGAACATAACATTGTGAGACATCTCAATGAAATAAGTGAAACCTTAATATACTTATAGATTAGTTTGCAATAATGTGTTATTTACACAAGCGTAGTTATTTGTTTTGGCGTTACTGCTTGCAAGTAGTTTGGCTCATATAGGACAACTGCATAAATATGCACATTTTTCCAAATGGACTCTCTAATATCTCTTCTACTATATACATTGGTGGAGTATTTTTCACATTAAACCACTCACTGCAAAAGAAATTGTCTGTATTTGTGGACAATTCTGCTGCTTGTCTAGTAAAGGATGCAAAATAGCTTATGTGCATGAACAGGATTTTAAGTGATAACATTTATAATATTAATATAAATGTGCCCCAGAAAATCTGAAATTTGAAAATCTGAAATGCTCTGACTCTTTAGTACAGGTATATAATCTGTTATACAGAATACTTGGGACCTGGGGTTTTCCAGATAAGAGGTCTTTCCATAATTTGGAACACTAAGGGACAGATTTACTAAATTCGTGTGAAGGATTAAAATTTCAATCGAATTTTCAAAAACATTTGAATTTTCGAATACCTTTTTTGCACTTCAAAAAATTCAATCAATTCGAATAAAAACCTATTAGATCATTCAATAGTGACCATTCAATAGTCAAATTACTTGCCCTTTAAATTTTTATTCGAATCCCTAGTTCACCAGATTAAACCTACCGAAATGCTTTATAACCCTATGGGAAAAGATCGAAAAAAAGCGATGGAATGGTTAAAATCATTCGAATCGTTCGATTACAACGATTTAATTGTTCAATCAAATTTTATTTTGTTCAATCGATCGAATTTCGCTAAAACCCTTTAAATTCGATATACGAATTTGAAGGGTTAAAATTTGACAGAAATTTGATTGGTCAAATTCGAGGTTTAACAGTGGAATTCCACCAATAGTAAATCTGCCCCTAAATCTTAAATTTGCTAAAAATCATTGAAACATGAATTAAACCCAATAGTATTGTTTTGCATTCAGTAAGGATTAATTATAATATCTTAGTTGGAACCCAAGTTCAAGCTACTTCTAAGCTATTTCTTGGACAGACATAATATCAAAGGCTATTGTGAAACTAAACTCTATAGTTAGTATAGCTATGTGTATATATAATTTATGGGAAAGTATGGAGGGGTGTGTGTGTATGTTGGGTATTCATTTGGAGGGGTTGAACTCGATGGACTTTTTTGTCAACCCACTTCAACTATGTAACTGTTTTGTTATTACAGAGAAAAGGAAAATATTTTCTGGATAACGAGTTTGGATAATGGATCCCATACCTGTAAAGGTTGCATGGTAACCACAGGCAGTTGGTGGAGGTGTTGCCAGGCAACATGAAACTGCAGTTTTCCTTTTAGCTGTTGTCCCACATGAGTGGCCAAGGCTGGATTTTTGGGACAGATGTTACTCTACTTAAATGTTAAAAAAGGAAATATGTACGAATACCATTACGTGGGATACTGCAATGTTAGCTGATTACATATACATAAGGCTGACATGAATAGGAGCAATTAGTATCTCTCTAAGGAGCTGATTGGGTATTGTGCTTCTGTGAGCTCATTCACTTTATCTGAGGATTCCATTCATAATTTTTTTTTACGTAGGTTTCAGGGTTTGGCCAAAAGACGTCATCATTTAAATTCTTAAATTGTCAACAGGTGTTTTTGCAACAATCCCTATTTATGGCAGAAAACTAAGCCTAAGTCTGTAAGCTTTTTTGCCTCTCAGATGTTTATGCATTGTTTTATAGCATCGCCTTTTTATTGTAAGATATCATTTATTTGGGGTTTGGGCACTTTCTTAAATTATATCTGTTCAGAAATTTAAAGGGCCATTAAAGTGGTGGAAGCATTTTTTGCTTGACTGCTTTAATCACTTGTGCAGAGCTGCCGAATAACACAGCATCCTCAGCTGTGTAAAGGCTTCCATATAGAGGCACATATAGATTGCCAATTGCAGGAAGCTGGAGAGGTCATCACTACTCTTAAATGGACAGATTTAGTGCTCGGTCCCCACACCAATGAAAACAAACATTTTCAGTTTGGATAGACCAAGATCCGACACATTGCCACATTGGAAATGGGTAAAGAGGGACACAACAAATTATCTCATGTGTATCATGGTGCAAATATTGGTCTACAAAATGTTTTTAATGTTGTAGAGTGTGCTTCTCTATTGTTACAGCTATGATTTGTTTTAGCTTTATTTCATTTTCCTGTTTCTGTTATGTCTTTAGCCCCTCTTGCTTTCTCTTGCTTTAAGTGTCTACAACGTTTTCTCTTCCGTATGTTACATTTTTACTGTCTTTTCTTCTTACCCTTCTTCTACCCAAAAGCCCCATTTCTACTTAGCCTTGGTTAGTGACCTCTGGGTTTCTCTCTGTTCTTGGATTTAATGTTTCCTTCTTCTTCTTGCCCACATCTCCTCTGTTTTTCAATTCTTTTTTACACCTTTCCCTGTTGTCATCTCTTTCCATATGCTTTCCCCTTCCTCTCGAGTCAGTTCCTTTTTTTACCTAGTGTTTCTCCTGCTAACAAAGACAGAACATGCATATAGTAAATGAGGGATCTGCATGCAGTCACCTCTCTTGAGCATTGTTATACTTAATGGACTAAGTGAAGGCAAGAGTTTGATTCACCCACCTCTCACCCAAAACATGCTGCTCTGTAATTTGCGAAAACAGGGAACTGAGTGAGGAATGATAGGCAAGAATGGGGCAGATCCTGGGCTCTGGAAGTGATCTCCAGTGCTGGTGCAAAATTCAGGCCATTGAATAGCTCGACTAGGAGCACAGGACTTTCCCTCGGAAATTGGGACATTTGAAAGGTATGACTGGCAGATGGTGGGGCAATTAGGCTGAAATCAGCACTGCGGGGTCAGTGACGCAGCTGATAAAAAATATAATAGGAATGCAAAAATTCAGTAACCATACAAAATAACTAATAAAGACCAACTGAAAAGTAAACATCCCTGTTTATGGCCTATGCTTATCCTCTGTGCTTTCTGCCAGTCATCTGTTTGTACAAGTGTACTTGTATTCTAATATCATATCTCATATAGTCATATTGTAGCACAGGAGTGTCCATACTTTACTAACGGGAGGTCTACTTTTAGTCCTGGTTTCCCATTATGATCTACATCCATAAACGCATTGTTAGCATTCTGTTCCACGGAAAATATTACTTAAATATTGATTTGTGAGAAAATGTATATTGCTATATTTGACAAAAAACTATTTCTTATGTAACCTTAAAATAATAAATATCTGAATGAAAAAGCATGAAACTGGAGGGTGATTTAGACAATCTGTTTGTTGACAGTGTCTTGAGATCTACTGATCACCAGCTAAAGGTCTACTAGTAGACCCAATCTACCTTTTGGGCACCCCTCTTCTAGCATGTAACGTTTGATTTTTACTTCCCAATGTAAGCAGTGAATGATCTGTAGACACAGGCAAACAGGCTGCAGATAAAATACATCTGCATGCATTGCCTGCTGGTCACTTCAGTCGTAGGGTTGCCACCTTTTCTTGATAAAAATACCGGCCTTCCTATACATTTATCTGTTTTTCCTATTAATAACATTGGGATCAACCATCAAAAATACCGGCCAGGCTGGTAAAATACCCTACCCTACAACCCTAGTTGCCACCTGACCGGTATTTTATCGGCCTGGCTGGTATTTTTGATGGTTGATCCCAATATTATTAATAGGAAAAAAAGATAAATTTATAGGAAGGCTGGTATTTTTTTCAAGAAAAGGTGGCAACCCTATTCAATCGGCTAGCTACATTTGACTGTGTTGCTTTTGTAAGAGGTATAAAGTTAAGCACCCCCCAATAAAATTTGTGAAACAAAACAAGTTTGGCACTTAATTAGATTTTGTTTCTGGTAAGACTGGATTATTCAGGAACACATCCTGCTCTGCTACTGCAGAGGGAACCAATGTGCGCAGCTGAGGTAGGAACTGTTACCTGATGCACCAGTTCCCATGTGCAGGATTAAGAGAATGTTCCTGTTGTCTTTCAGGTAGTAATCCACAGTCTAATGTTTAATAAACTCAATGAATCTTGTTTATATGACACTGCAATAAATGGAATTGCTTCTCTCTCACCCTCCCCTCGCACTCTGAATTCATTTTCATTTTACACTTTAGTCAGACAATTAGATTAGTAAGCAGAGTCATCTGACATTGGCTGGTTCTAAGCAGAGCAACATCACATTGTTTAATTGTATATTAATTTGTTTTGAGGTTTATATTTTCTTTAAGAGAGCTGAAGTTTTATTAAGGCCTTTTCTAGTCTCTTGGTTTCCACTGTAGCATATATTTACTCCAAATGAAATTAGAAGAGAAACAAGACATGACCCATATTTCATAGGACTTTTGCAGCAGTGCTGCTGTTTCTTTTCTCAGTGCTTAACAAAATGTAGGGCAGTAACTTGAATATATTATGAATTTATTGCACTTTAAATACATACATGTTACAGGTCTGGAATCCATTATCCAGAAAGCTTCAAATTATGTGATAGCTATTTCCCATAACAGTCAATAATTAGCCTCTCCAAACTCACCCCCAGGGAAAACTTTACTCCTCCACTTGCTCCACTCCAGAAACGGGTGCTCAGCCTCCACTGCCTCTGCTGTTGAAAATTGAAATAAGGAATCATAGGCTTGATTAAGCGATCTTGTTCCCGAAACGCGTAAGTCTATGGGGATCCGTCCATTGACATTTTTACTACGGTGCCCAGGTTAATGTTACCAATCAAAAGTCTTGGGAAGTCAGAATGATATAGACCAGGGCCACGACACTTCTTAATTTGTTGTTTTCCATCCGCTCAAAATACAAAGGCAACTAAAAGGCAAGGCCAATCAGAGATTATATTACACATTGACATAGTTCAGATGAATGCTGTTTCTAGGTGAATACAAGCGGTCAAGCCTCCCACCTTGCCTTATATTGTTGCTGAACCAACCCCCCCCCCCTCCTTAAGCCTCATGTTGTAAATATGGCCCTTTTTGTGGCCCCATGCTGGATAGAAAAGCAATGAAGCCGAGAAATACGATTTTTTATTTGAAAAGCCAGAAAGGCCATCAATTATATTAAATTATTTATTTTTTCTTGTACTTGATCCAAACTAATCTACAAAAGTCCATATTGTCCCAGACCAATCATTGGGTTGATTTAAATGATTTTTAGTCATTTTAAGGTATGGTGATCCAAATTTTGGAGAAAAAACATTATCCAGGTTCCCAGCATTTCTAGTTAATAAATGTGTGAAGGCCAGCTTTACCAGTCAACATGGCAAGTCAATATTCTAGTTCTGAAAGCAGCCCAGTAAACTGTGTGTGTGTGAAGCAGATTCATTGAATATGCTTCTTGTCTGTAGACTGCTGCTGCTGAAACTATGAAATTTGAGGGATATACAGTATTTACACGTGCAGTATTCCCAAATAAGGCTAGCAGTCTCCTTTGCATTGTCTCTGTTCCATTAACCAGGTAAGAATATTATCTAGTGTTCCATCCAATAGATTAAAATAAAAATGTACTTTTTCTACTTATTATTTCAGGACCCATATTTATATGGAAATTGCTCATCATCAGACTGGTGCCCTGCACGTAAAGGCCCACCAATAGTGGCTGAATGTGCGCCCCTGCTTGCAGTGAATGAAACATTATTGAAATATCATTGAATGATCACATTTTTATTCATATTTAGCCATTTCAGATAGTCAAGTTCTTGTGAGGTGCCATAAGAGCAAACCCACTTAGCAAAGAGCCATACAAGGGAGCACTAAAGACACTTCAATACTTAATAGTAGTCTAGTTACCAGACTAATATATTGTGTTAGGAGGAGCAGCAAGCATCAGCTGATGGTTCTTTGAGTCTGCTTATGTTTGTCTGTTCCATCCTGCTCCTTTTTGTGCTACATCTGCTCTGCAGGAGAATAATAGTCAAGCTGCCTGATAGTTTTTAAGGAAAAGGAAAACTTAACATATATGGGGGCAGATGTTGAGTCCTGGAAGTAATCTCTTGGTTGGTACAAAATCTGGGATATTTACAGTAGTAGCTCGCTAAAGATTCTTGGGAAGCATGATAAACTTAGGTGCTGGGAGATCTGTTTCTAAGTATAGGTATGGGATCCCATTATCCAGAAAGCTTCCCATCTTCCATAGACTCCATTTTATCCAAATAATCCAATTTTTATTAATGATTTCCTTTTTCTCTGTAATAATAAAACAGTACCTTGTATTTGATCCTAACTAAGATTAACCATTCAGTAGCAATCATCTTATGCACATTTTAGAAGAGGCATTTTAATCAAAATGCCAGCAGCAGTGATGGTCAATGTACAATATAATACCATTTGACTCCTATGTTCCAGAAAAGAGATGATGGCCCAAAAGCAACCATTTCTACCAAATCTTGAGACTTGACCTCAAAGACTTTCACAAAAGTGTGTTAAAGTGTGTCAAAAGTGAAAGAAACCTTGAGTTCAACAAGAGTTGCTCGTGTAAGTCTTTCCTGCTTTATTATAGTAATATGGTGCTGGTGAATGTTCCATTCTCAGATCACACAAAGTTCGGTCAGCAAGATAGGCTAATAATAATAACTACCTTACACAGGATGGACAATACTGCCTTAGAACTACTGAAAACATTTACATTTTTTCCAGCATTCCAGCACGCCAATTCCCTGCACTGGGAGATCCCTACTATTAAGGGATATAGTTAGAAGTTACTTTCCTTACATGACCCCTTAAGTTTTCCTTTGGTTCCACTTGCCCTGAGGACAATTATAGCCCTTAAGAGCAGATCTGGCTTAGTTTTGAACCACAAAAGTTTCAAGTTTAATGTGCTCACAGTGAAAACCTGGAAGCTCCAAGACAGTGGTCCGTTCTCTTGCTTATTATGTAAATGAAGCTGAAAGGAAAGAAAGACCTTCAGCTGTGGAAACTGATTCTATCTTGGGCATTTCTCTCTCTCTCTCATTGCAGCGTTTGGCTAAGGAGAAATGTATCCAGATGGAAAGAATGTGCTTTGTGTGAGGCAGTGAATGGTGCAGATTGTTAATATGTAGAAAGCAGTGCTGCAGGGAATTCCTTCTTTCAAAATGTGACATAATTCCACCGGAAAACAACGTATTACTTCCTTGCCTGCAATCAGAACATACAAACTTCCTCGCTTCAAAGCCTGGTTTGCATTCAGAACTCCAACTGAATGGAGCTTTTCTCTCTAAAAACCCTTTAAACACTGGAGAACATGGAATGTTATGAACTTGGGGTCCTATTTTCTTTGTAGTTACATGTACACACAGCCCCAGGGACCAGCCAAGGCAGGTCGTTTCTTTCTTTAACTCATACGGTGCTCTCAATCTGTCATCTACCTCTGCTTGAATGAAGATCTGAACCTGTCATTATAAACATACTAGATTAATAAAAGGCAGGGCCGGATTTACATTTCTGGCGCCACTAGGCCCACTGCCATGTCCCCTCGCAAGCGCCTTTTTTCCAGAGAAAACAACCCCAACCTCAACAGTCAACCCTCATAATTTAATTCCATCCCTCTAACCAGTTTAGTTGCACGTCTCTGCATTGTTGTTACAGTATGGGCTTAAACGTATTGCCCCCGAGCTTAATTTCACATCTGTTAGCTATCCCTATTTTTTTGTTTATGTTTTTAAGACTGATCTGATGTTGAGGAGCATTTCCATGTTCCTATGATCACAAAGTACTTCCTCAGTCTGATTGTATTTTATAATCTACAGATAATTAAATAAGGGTTCCTTTAATGTGCAGTAACCATAATAGATTATATGTAATGCACTGACCCTGTATTATTTTTTTGTTATTTTTGGCTGCAGGGGCAATTATGGATCCATCATGTTTTTATAGCTATCATCAGGTTTCTGCAATGAGTTGTCAAGAGCCCAAGGGTCATTGGGGTCTACACCTGGTCTACACCTGGCAACACCCTCACTCTCTCTGTGATCCCTGTTCCATAGTATGGACTACATAAATGTATTTCATGCAAACAAATATAAATAATATACTGTGTTGAAAATTGCCTTTCAACTTCCAACATTTTTTTTTAATCAGGTAAATCTCCCCATTTACTTAGAACCTTATTATGAACAGGGACATATGGGGGCGCTAGACTACATCCACCTAAGGCCCCTTTCAAGGATACTGCTGGGTCCAGATGCTTACACCCAAGCTCCCTACACTGGGTCAGGTTCAGCATGCACGAATACAATCACTGGATCTACATGCATTCGGATGCATGCATACTCCTTGTCTGTCTTTTTCTCCCAGCAAATGCCTGTGGCGGATTTTTCACGGGCGAATTGTCGCCTCAGTTTTGTCAGTTAATGCACTTGCGGCGAAACATGGAAATTGAACGTGAATTTGCATCACTAGTAGAAATGTCTTTGAGTGAAGCATCTCAACATTTTAGTGAAGCATCTCCCAGTAATAATAGAGCATATAATTCAGCTATAATTATATACAGCATTCAAATGAAAGATGGATAGACGGGAGCTTTAACAACCACGGGTGAAAAAGTAAAAAAACTTTATCTCCAAGTTAACAATAAAAGCATAAACAGGTATCTCCATGAGACCTTTTCCTAAACTATCACATGTCTAGTCACCTGAACATCACATTTCAATCCCATGAAGATGCAGTACCTGTTTGTGCTTTTATTGTTAACTTGGAAATAAGGTTTTTAACTTTTTAACCCGTGGTTGTTAAAGCTCTTGTGTATCTATCTTTAATTTGAATGCTGTATATTTGTCTGAAGCAGAGTCCAGCTAACATGAGAGTAACTACTAGGGATGCACAGAATCCAGGATTCAGTACAGGATTCAACCAGAATTCAGCCTTTTTCAGCAGGTTTTGTATTCAGACGAATCCTGCCTAGCCGAACTGAATCGCTAACATGAGAGTAACTACTAGGGATGCACAGAATCCAGGATTCAGTATGGGATTCAACCAGAATTCAGCCTTTTTCAGCAGGTTTTGGATTCAGACGAATCCTGCCCAGCCGAACTGAATCCAACCCCTAATTTGCATAAGCAAATTAGGGGCGGGGAGGGATATTGCATGATTTTTTGACACAAAGTAAAAATGTTTTCCCCTTCCCACCCCTAATTTGGATTCAGATTCGGTTTGGTATTCGGACTTTCTTTCTTTCTCGAAGGATTCGGGGGTTCAGCCAAATCCAAAATAGTGGATCCGGTGCATCCCTAGTAACTACAAAAACCGCTCACATGTAAGTGTCTACAAAACACTAATGATGTATACATCTTCATGAAAAAGGTGATGCATCCCCTGTAATTACCAGCAGAAGAACATTAGGTACATGGTGCTGGTGCTACTGGAGCTTTTGGCTTGGCCCCTGTAACTGGGTGGCACATTAATGAGCTGTCTCCATGCAGATGATTCAGAATGCTCGGGATCTGGTAGAGGGGTCTTTTTGTTATTTGGACCTCCATACCTTAAGTCTACTAGAAAATCATTTAAACATTAAATAAACCCAACAGGCTGGGTTGCTTCCAATAAGAATTAATTATATCCTAGTTGGGATCAAGTACAAGCTACTGTTTTATTGTTATAGAGAAAAAGGAAATCTTTTTTAACATTTTTAATTATTTGATTTTGATGTCTATGAAGTCTATGGAAGATGGCCTTCCCAAAATTCACCGTTTTAATAATAATAATGTACTTAAAATAAGTGGGACTTCAGCAATCCCAGCACTAACACAATAATACAGATTTATGTAGTGGTACATGATGAGCTTTGTATGGCTGCTGTTGTCCGTGTTATGATTAGATTAATATTTATTGTTTGCTGCCTTGACTACAAATCCTCAGAGCCCATGTACATAATCATAACAAATGACTCCAGGCACTGCCGAGCTATTCAGACCCAGTGCTCACATGTACAGGTTCATAGACAAATCAAACAATCATAATGTATTGAAAGAACAGACAGTTCATCTGGATTGAATCATTTGCTTTGAGAATTTTTAATTCAGCTCTTTCCTGTAGTTGATTAGTAACACCATACTGATTTGGAAAGTGCCTGAAAAAGATTATATGAAACTTAATGAATCATAAAGGAAATGTAAAAACTAAGAAAGCTTTATCAGAAATGTCTATATAAATACACCAGTAAACATGCAAAGTAACGCTGCTCTGAGTCTTCTGTCAAAAGAAACACAGCATTTCTTTCCTTCTATTGTGTACACATGTATCAGACTTCCTTCTTTCGGCTTAAAACTTCATGGCACAGGCTTGAGTATGCTTAGTTTCTTCTGCTCTCCCTCCTCCCCTCCCTGCTGTAATCTGAGCCCAGAGCTATGAGTGAGCAGGCAGAGACTCTGGCAGGAAGTGATGTCACGCCAAGATAATATGGCAGCTGCTATCCTAAACAAACAGTCTTCCAAAATTGCTTGAAGTTGACTCAATCGTAAGCTTTCCCACTGGCGATAATGTGAGTCACTGGTGGTAAAACCCATGTGTCACTTCAGTCTCCCGAAATCGCTTGAAGTTTTGTCAATCTGTTGGTAAAACCCATGTTGCTTCCTCTTGGGGCAACTTTGGAGACTGCAGTGACACATGGGTTTTACCACCAGTGATTCACATTATTGCCAGTGGGAACTAGTGATGGGCAAATCTGGGGCGTTTCATCGAATTGTTTGCGAATTTATGGAGAAATTGCAAAACGCCAGTTAAATTTTGCCTAATATGGCTACAGTTAGACAGCGCTAGAGGTACTCTCTGTGGATATTACCTATGCAGTGACCTTGTTCGACTACAGTTTCCAAATAAAGGGAACTGAAAGCTAGCATGCTTAAACATATATATTTTAAATGTATTACAGGTATGGGACCCATTATCCGGAAACCCGTTATCCAGAAAGCTACGAATTACGGAAAGGTGGTCTCCCATAGACTACATTATAATCAAATAATCCAACTTTCTAAACATTATTCCCTTTTTCTCTGTAATAATAAAACAGTAGCTTGTACTTCATCCAAGATATAATTAATACTTACTGGAAGCAAAACCAGCCTATTGTGTTAATTTAATGTTTACACCATCTTCTAGTAGTCTTAAGGTATGAATATCCAAATTACAGAAAACCCCAGGTCCCAAGCTGGATAACAGGCCCCATACCTGTATTGTTTTAAAATGTTTTGGTGTAACTGGTTCTTTAAGTTTTAGGGAATGTTCTTTTTCCTCTTTGATTTAGTCATAATGATAACACGGCCTGCCAAAAACTCCAGGGTGAGAAAATAAACAAGCCAAAAATAGGAATGAATCAAATGTATAAAAAAATGCAATATATCTGATGGAAGCTTTACAGATCCCACTGTTTAGAGAGCAATCTGGGTTTTCTCACCCAAAATCACACATTTTGAGTCACTCCTGATTATTAACTTTTTACTTCCCTATGAACATTAAAAAAAAATATTAGCATGTCTTCATCTTCATTACACTTTTATAACATCTGACTTTCAGTGGTCAGAGAAAGGCTCACTCTTTTCTATATAAGAGAATTATGTGCAATTAATAGATAAATACAAGTCTGCATCAGGATATAAGAAGAATCACACAGTAAAATAACAAATATAGAGCGTTGTACCAGTGAAGCCCTCCAAAAAGAGAAATATTTGATAATAACAGTATTTCTGATGTTAAAATAGAAAAGGTAAGCTGCGCTGCTTTTTCCAAAGTCGCTTGAAGTTGCTTCAGGCAGGGGGAAGCAGTTCGGGGAGATTAGTCGCCCCAAAAAAGAGGCGATTAGTGGCCTGGTGACAAATCTCCCGAATCTTCCCGTGTGAACTAGCCCTTAAAGGGGAATTCAAACCTTCCCTCGCTAACACCCAGCCCCCCCGTAGGCCCCATCCCTCCTTCCCCCGGCCTATCTCTCCCCGGGCAAATGCCCCTAAATCACTACTTACCACTCCGTGCAGGTCCCCTCCAGCCAGGTTCCCGGGTGCCATCTGCTCCAGCGACATCTTCTTCGTCTGCAAGCGCAGTAGGACGCATTTGCCGGTTTGCACTACTGCGCATGCGCCCAAAGGCTGCTGATTGAACTTTGTGAAAGTTCGATGCTTGAGCAGTAGTACAAACCAGCAAATGCGTCCTACTGTGCATGCGCCGCAGAGCACCAACAGAAGAAGGCAGAAGACGTCGCTGGAGAAGATGGCGCCCGGAACCTGGCTGGAGGGGACCTGGCACAGGATAAGTAATGGATAACAGATATTTTGTTCTACAGAGCTGCTATCTACTGTGTAACTCGAGCCTTTTCTCCTTTAACTAGTTGCCCCCATGGCTACACAACAGCTTATTTATATAAACAATAGTAATGTTTCTGAAGCAAACACTGCAACTTTTCAAATGGCTGGGGTAATTTGGACCCTAGCAAACAGATTGCTGAAACCGCAAAGTAGAGAGCTGCCAAATAAAAACGAAGTAACTCAAAAACCACAAATAATAAAAAAATTTAAACCAACTGAAAATTGTCTCAGAATATCACTCTCTACATCGTGCTAAATGCTTAAAGTTGAACAACCCATTTAAGTTTATTTCTCTACGCTACAAGTTGTCTATATAAATGAAACCGCAACTAACCTTGCTGTGCAACCAAACAAAACAATCCCTAATTCAAAGGTTTTGAGTGGATGACATTACAAACTCTTGATACATAGAGGTAGCTGATTCAAGATCTTTTTTAGCTTGCAAGTCACACCAATACAAGGGCACCAAAATCTAGGAGTATGCACTTTGTTTAAAAGGTGAGAATAGTTTACACTCCTTCATTGCCATGTAGCTTCTGCCACCATGCCTTCACCTGCCATCATAGAAAATATGACTACCCAACATTTTATAAAGGTCCCAAAGCAATCTGTCTATGACTTAAATATGTGGAAGCATTTCCTTTCAGGACAGAGGTTCTTATCCTTTTTTTGTCTCCTTTGTTGCAGCTGCAAAACAGAAGAAGACATGGCACAAAAAAGTCATATTGTTCCTAGGAGCTCTGTTTGTGTTGGGTGTTATCGCTTTAGTCACAATCGCAGTAGTGCAGAATAAACCTCTTCCAAAGAATATTAAGGTAACACAAATCAGCACATGTAAATTCTATTTCTCTCATGGTACACAAAAAATCAATCTGCACAGCTAGAAAATCTCAGTGATGGTACTAATGTGGATATATATATATCATTTTTTTAGTAGCTGTATGCACAAAATGTCCCAGTGTCTTGAATATATTGATAATGGGTTGAGTGCAGAGGACCTCTTGTATTTGTCTATATATATTTTGTGGTCACAGCCTCATTGCACCCCCGCCTAATGGTTTTAAAATTATATATACACATATATATATATGTACATATATATATATATATGAATGTATTGCACTGTGAACATAACAACTTTTAGAATGTAGGTGTTTCACTTCAAAGTATTGCTGGCTACCGACAAAACACTTCTCAAAAGAAATAGGAAAGCCTCTCCACTTGGTTCTATCCTGCAAAAAGTTTATGCTTATCCCCTGGATATACACCTCTACCCAATAGCCACTCTCTTTCTTTTCCTTCCCAGCAGTGCCTGAGGCCAGTTTCCTCTGCAGCCTTTATCTCTTTCTATGATTCCCATAGTGTACTTAAAGCAGATAAAGCCTTGAAATTCTTTGGGCTACTACAAAATAAAACTCTTTATTAAGAGTTATTCTATGGTTCCCTTTGGTTCTGCCTGAAGTCCCCCCTCAATTTCACATCAAATTGTCTTGCACACTAAAGGTGGCCATACACGGGTCGATAAAAGCTGCCGACAGACAGACCCGAAAGTCGGGCAGATGCCGATCAGGCGGGACTAAAAATCCCGTCGGATTGCGGCCGCATCTGTTCTTTGATGCGGTCCCGCGATCCGACCACCCATATGGCCTCCATTATGATCCGATCATGTATGGGCACCTTAATCAATCACACTAATCTAGCATGAAAAAGAAGGTGGTACTGCAATTATTTATCAAAGATTTACAATAAACATTACAATAAATACAAGTCAGCACACACATTGAAAATGATCATTAGGGCTATAAAGATACATAGCACCCAGGAATAAACAGCTGGTACTAGTATGGAAGTGGATACTCTGAATGAGAGAATTACCCCAATATTTCGGCAAGAAGCCTTTGTCAAGAAAACTTTGTCAAGGGAAGTCCCACCTCAAGTCTAAAGCATCTCACCCTTGCATTTCCCTTTATACTATTTTCCCTACTGGCATTCTACTGTAGACCAAATCTGTTCTCCAGTCTTTCCATATGATGCTTCTTGCTTCATAGCACTGAACTCCAGGCTAATTCTTCCATAATGTCATAGCCCTGCAACATAGAG
Source organism: Xenopus borealis (assembly GCA_024363595.1). NCBI lineage: Eukaryota > Metazoa > Chordata > Amphibia > Anura > Pipidae > Xenopus > Xenopus borealis. The sequence continues at coordinate 31,936,581 of CM044443.1, read as the reverse complement.
GTTTGCCAACCTGGATAACCATCTATGTAAATCATAGAGATGTTGAAGACAAAACAAAAAGGGAAGGAAATTGTAGTAAATTGTGGTAGTATGTTTTAATCTTTACACAATGTCTCTTTCTCAACTTCCCTAAATTAGTTGTATATGGAACCAATAATACATTGATGGGTTTGAATGGGTGCAGAACAATAATAATTCCATTGTACATCAAATTATTATTGTTTGTACATGTAATCCATTTACAAAGGGACTTGGATTCGACCATATCCTTCTGAAAAAAACTTAGATTCTGCCAAATTCCTGAGCAGCAATCCTGCATTCTGTGCCACTGTTTAATGTGGCACCTGTGCCTGTTTTTGCCAGAAGGTATGAAGCCTTCATGTGATGCAGAAGAGAACAGCTCATTAACTATCATTTTTACCAAGTAGAGTATGGTACACAATAACAAGAGTACAAGCCCATTCCAACAATCCTAAAAAGGGGGCTTCTAGGTCTTCTCTGCAGGCACATTGTGCTGCTGAAGATAAGCTCTTACACTGTACTTGTAAATACTAAAAAGGAATCAGAAAACGTATGCGTATATATCCAAATAAAGTGCTTGCAAAAAGGTGCCAAGTGTGCCAAAAGTGGCTGTACCCAAACAGGTCGCACAGTGAGTCAGCTTCTCACCGGACCTAGCTGAATGCAAGCTCAGTATACAGTCCCCACCAGGGTCACTGTTCTAATATGCAGAAAATCCAGATGTATCAGATGGTTATAGTTTCAGAGGTATGTGTGTCAATTTAGCAGGGCAGGTATCCCAGGTCACATGAGAGACAAAACTAATATAGTGCAATCCATTTCTTAATAAACAATCATAAAATAATATTTATTTAATACACAGGTTATACTTACAATCAAGAAGTAGAGTTTTAACATGTAAAGAATCACACACCAAGTTGGTAGTTCAACACTTTTCACGTGGAATCGCCACACTTCCTCAGGAGCAGATGTTCCGGGCACTTTATTTGGATATAAGCAACTTTATTTAGAATAATTGCAGAATTGTTCAATTTAAGCAAGTGCATTACACATAAACACGCATAAATAAAAAAGAATTACGGAAACACAATATACCATAGCACATGCAGCATACTAGAGAAATACTCATAGAAATGTTGAGTAGGTTTCCTCTGAGACCATAAAACCAAAAAATGTATTGACATGAACTTAATTTAGATTGGTGTTCTGAACACTTTTGACATTTAATCAATTTTGGTGTTTTCTGAGAGTTTAGCAGTTTTAGGCTGCTAATACCAGGCTTTCAGCTCAGCAGCTCACATTCCAGGTTAGGGCATCACTGCAAAAATCAGGTGCAAGCAGCCCTTTTTATGCACTTCCTTCAAGTGCTATACTGCCTGCGGTGTTGTAAAAGTGAAAATTTGTAAACAAATTAAGAGTTCACTGAATCCAGGCTTTTTGGATTTGGCTGATTACCAAATACTCCACAAAAGATTCAGCTGAATATGGCACTGCATGCAAACCCTTATTTGTATATTCAGAGTTGACATACATAAAACAATTGCAAACAAAATATTGGCAACTTCAGTTGTACAGAGCTTTAAAGTCACATACATTTAAATTTTCTGTTGAAACAAATACCTACCCTGAAGATTCTTGGCCCACGGGCAAAGATTTACCATAATAGTGCCTCTGTTTTTCTTCCAGTACGGCATTGTGCTGGACGCTGGTTCGTCCCACACCAGTGTGTATATATATGAATGGCCAGCAGAAAAGGAAAATGACACTGGAGTTGTACAGCAGATAAATGACTGCAAAGTTGACGGTTGGTAAATCATTCCTTTTTTTCAAAAAATATTTTGTCTTTCCACGTTGTATTAAATTGTA
>CM044443.1:31846367-31869677 GCA_024363595.1 Xenopus borealis | reverse complement strand
CTTGGGGGTGCCTAACATTTGGCACCCCCAAGTGCAAACAGACTTTCCTTCTCCTTTAAAAGCAAATCTGTTTATCCTCCACTCTGATTTCTTTCTAGTTAATAAATGAAATGGGGTCAGTTTGAATTTAGACTTGTGTAAAATGTGACTGGCCAGCTCACCTTGCAGAAGGTGGGACGTGAGGGAGAACAAATCATGAATGAGAAATGTATTTAAGGTTGAGGTGCTCTGCAGGGAGGAGTCCTGACAAAATATGAAGTCCACCTCTGGTGCTTCTAGCCACTAGGCTGCAGTAAGCTAGCATACTCTCTGGAAACTGGAGCAGACTAGTTACAGTGCACACTTGTGCAGGGAAGAACAAGAAGGGCTGTGCTTACTTTCTATATAGACACTTAAGTTGTGGTAGAGGCAAGAAGAGCTAGGAGAATGGCACAGGGATTGTGGTCATTGCTTAAACTTTTCCTCCTATGTGAGGTGGCAGGTTCAGTCAACTTTTTCCATCACCATTATGATGATGTGGTCCGGGCTCTGTTTAATGTGCAAACCCAGTGTCCCGATATCACCAGAATTTACAGCATTGGAACAAGCGTGAAGGAAAGGCAACTCTATGTGATTCAATTCAGTGACAACCCCGAGATCCATGAACTATGTAAGTACTGCTGATGTATAAAGTCCTTTTAATGCAGGGAAAGGCAACCTGCAGCCCTCCAGTTGTTGATAGACTGCAACTTCCAACAATCCCAACAGCTGGAGTAGTAAAACGGCTGTCGTTGCACCCCCATAAAAATAACCTGTTCTTGCCAAGCAACATTCCCTCTAAGACAGGGGTGTCCAAACTGCGGTACCAGGGCCAAATGTGGCCCAGGATGGATATGAATGTGGCCCAGCTTGAAACGTTCAGTTCTCGAGAAAACTTCACGTTGCAAAAGATATAGGAGGAGGGGGACTCTGCCCATTGCCCAGTTAGTAATAATATAATAATAAGTCTATTTAATATCCAGGTGTCCCATCGTCCAGTCTATAGCTCCATCTGGTTATACAACTGGTATAGTTTTTGTGTGTATTTTCTTTACTTTTACAAATCAAAAGTGTTTGTGTATTTCATGTGTGGCCCCCAGACAATTTTTCTTCTTCCAAAAGTTTGGACACCCCTGCTCTAAGAAGTGCACATATGCATACTTTTTTTTCTTTACTTTTTGTAATTTTTCTTTCAGACGTATAAAAAATCAAGAAATAATAAATTAAATAAAAAGAAGTGCACATATGTAAGCAAATACATATGTATAGCAACTGTACACAAAAAAGTTGTAGTTTGTTCAAAGAGTCTCATTTGAAGACATATAATTTAGTGCTTATTTTGACTCATCCACACCCCGAGCACATGGAAGGATCATTTTTGCATAAAGGTTTTAAAAGTGCACAAATAATATTTGTTTTGTTTGTGCTAGTGAGCAAACAGGAACATTGTTCCCAAGTATTAGATACAGATCTATTAAATACAAAAAGTTACAAGATGACAGCTCCATGTGACCAACTTTGAAAGCATAAATCATTTATTTGATTAGACTTTGTGCTGCAGTAAGTTCATGTTTATGTTTAGTATACTAAACACAACATTTCTAGCCATTCTATTTTACACTTTCCTTGTCCTTTAAAGCCTACAATTTCTTCTCTTTTTGACTCAATCACGCACTTGGTTATATTTTCCCCCCACAAATATAGGACCCTGCGTATGTAAATATACTCAAACTGAAATGTTCGACTTTTTTTAGAAGCTTGTGACTATATTTTAGTATATTTAGGGGCAGATTTACTAAGGGTTGAAATTCAACCATCAAATTTTTTTTTGGGGGGGGGTAATTTTTGGTCGATATTTCAGAATTAAAATCGTTGAAATCGAATTATTTCCAGAAAAAATATGAGGAAGCAGTAGTTCTCATGGAGTGGTCCTCATTAAAAGGGTAAGTAATATCTACATACAGTAGTACTACCATTTTACATTTTTCAGGGGACCAGGAAAAAAATATTTAAAATCTGGAAAATGTAAAATCAGGGAAATGTATTAAGGTAACTTTTTCTTCAAGTACTGAAAGGATATAAATAAGCAGAGGAGTCTGTTTTATGTTGAGATTCAATACTTACTGGGTTAAACATTGCAGCGTTAATGTTACACTAGGGGGGGGGATGGCATGTGCAAGGCCTCTCTGTCACATATACAACCTAAAGCAATAAGTGATTGGTGCAGGACTGTATGAAGGGCAGACTAATTGAAATTGACAATTTACAGGCGGAACCATGGCAAAATATACATCTGGATAGTATTTTAAACCTCTTTATTTTACAAATAATAACATTCATAGAGAATAAAAATAGTTTTTGGGTATATCAGGACAAATTTTGATGTAAAATCTGGGAAAGCATTACTTAAAATCAGGGAAATACACCCATAGCAATGAATTATAAATTGGCGGTACCACAAATAAAAAAATGCAGGAAAACTTAAAATCAGGGGACTTAAAATTGGGGTTTCACTGTATACCTATATCTCATGCTCTTCTAGAATATCAATATCACATACATTATCTGCTACATGAAAAATGTTTTTCCTGTGATCGTAGCCACCCTTAAGCAGGGCCGCTCCGGCCATGAGGCAAGGTGAGAGCCTTGCCTCAGGCGGCACGGAGCAGCCAGATACATGGGGGCTTAACCCGGAAATTCGGCTCCGCTAGTGCAGAGAGAGCAATTGCTCTCGCTCCGATGCTGATTTTTAAGCGCGGAGCGGGAAGGGGGGGGCAGCATCTGGGCTGCTGCCTCGGGCGGCGGCAACCCCAGAATCAGCGCTGCCCTTAAGTGACCACTTACTGAATATCCAGGCATTCCCAGGGCAGCCACAGCAAAGCTCTGTAAATTATCACTACAGTTCACATATCCACAGAAAGTAGAATTAATACTACCTGCAGCTCAGCTGTACACCGTAAAGTAACCAGCAGCACAACTGGAGGGTCTCCAAATCAGCATAAGTACTTTGTGTTTCAAAAAATATAAAGGCTTCTAGGCTGAGCTTTAAGGTTCCATTTGCATCCTGTAGGCTACTGGGACTCTACAACCTTACGTAACAAGAGAGGGTTTAAAAAAAAAACATAATAATATAATAGAGGTGTGCCATTCCATCTCCTTTAAAATATCAACAACTGATATACTCTAAAATACACTTCATCATAAGAAATCAAATATTTGGCCATAATGAAGCCCCTTTTTTATGCAAGACAACTCCATTTGCTTTAGTAGCTACATAATGACACTGCCCAGAATTAGACAACTAATTATCTATAAAAACCCTAAGATCCTTCTCATATAAGAAAATACTGCCATTTAGTGTATAACTTGAACGTATGTTATTTTTGTCAAAGTGCATAACCTTGCATTTATCAACATTGAAACATTGCTGCCCAGTTTCCCAACTTAGACAAATCACCCTGCAAAGTGGCAGCATCCTACATGGAACCTATAGTTCTGCACAATTTAGTATCATCTGCAAAAATAGAAACAGTACTTTCAATGCCCACATCCAGGTCATTAATAAACAAGTTAAAAAGCAAGGGACCCAGTACAGAGCCATGTGGTACACCACTAACAACACTGGTCCAATTAGAAAATGTTCCATTTATCACCACTCTTTGTAGTCTATCTTTTAGCCAGTTCTCTATCCAGGTACAAATACTATGTTCCAGGCCAAAATTCCTTAATACAACCAGTAATCTTCTGTGTGGCAATGTATAAAATGCTTTAGCAAAGTCTATGTAAATCACATCCACTGCCATCCCAGAATCGAGGTCCCTGCTTACCTTCTCATAAAAAGAAATTAAGTTAGTCTGGCAAGATCTATTACGCATAAAACCATGCTGGCACAAACTCATAGCATTGTTATTTGCTATGAAGTCCAGTATCCTATCCTTTATTAATCCATAGAAAAGCTTTCCTACCACCGACGTCAAACTAACTGGCCTATAGTTTTGAGGCTGAGAACAGGATCCCTTTTGGAATAGCGGCACCAAATTAACAATTCGCCAGTCTCTCTGCACCATGCCAGACCTCAATGGATCCTGAAAAATTAAGTAGAGTAGTTTGGCAATCTCAGAGCTAAGCTCCCTGGGATGAATCCCATCTGGCCCTGGACCTTTGTTTATCTTTACATGTTCTAGTCTCTTTTGAATTTCTTTATGCGTGAACCATGCAAGCATGCATCATTAGATGTATTGCTAGAACTGGAACTATTAATAAGGAAACCTTCATTAGCTGGTTCCTCATTTGTGTAGACAGACAAAAGTATGCATTCCAAATCTGAGCTTTTTGCTTATTCTCATCAACCAGCTGACCCCCTCTGATAATAAAGTTCCCACCCCTTCCTGCTTCATTTTTTTACTAAAAATATATTTAAAAATAATTTTGGATTCTTTTTACTGCTTACTGCAATATACTTTTCTATATAGATTTTATCTTGCCTGTCCCAGCTAACTTGAAAGCCTTAAAAGCATATCTTTTCTTACCCACCTCAACACCAACACTTCTATTGAACCAAAAAGGTTTTTCTTTGCAACGACGTTCTTTGCTTACACGGGGAATATACTGACATGTATATTTATTAAGGCGCATTTTAAAGACTAAGGACCATTTTTGTCCTGTGTTTAACCTGGTGAAAATCATTTACCACTTAATAAGTTGCAGATATACCCTTATACTGTGAAAGTTTGAAATTCAATGATTTAGTTACTCCCTTATAGAGTTGCCTCTGCAACAGAATCTCAAAGGAGACCATGTTATGATCAATATTCCCTAAATGGTCATCCACACAAATGCTAGAAATGAGTTCAGTATATTAGTTATTACAAGATCCAAAAGAGAGCTATTCCTAGTATATCCGAGCTAGGATAAAAAGTTGTCATTTAGTATATTTACAAACCTCCTAGCTTTTTCTGACTTGGCAGTCAATATCTGGATAATTGAAGTCACCCATAATAATAACTTGACCTTCATACTCGTCACGTATACGAGGTGCTTTATAGCATACACCAATGAAAATTTTTTTTGTAACCTTTTGCCCACTCATAATCTCTACCCAGAGGGATTCCACATCCTCACCAGTGCCAGCAATGGTTATTTCTTTAGTGCATGGCTTTAATTCAGGCTTTACATACAAACACACTCCTCCCCTCTTTTTAATCCCTCTGTCCCTCCTAAAAAGGGTGTAACCATTTAAATTCACAGTCTAGTTACATGTTTCATCCCACCAGTCATACCAATTATATCATAATTTTTAGAGCATACAATTAATTCTAGGTCTCCCATTTTACCTGACAAACTTTGTGCATTTGCCAGCATACAGCATCAAGTGCAAAGAGCAAGGTGCAAGAAGTGCTGCCTGAATGAGCACTAAGGGTGAACACTCTTGCACGTCATCCCCAGGTCTTTGTGGCTTCTAGGCAGAAATATATATGCTACACCAATCCAATGATTTACTGGATAATTTAAAAAAAAACACTATCAATGAGATTCCTCAACAAACAAATGAATCTTACAATGTTGTGTAATCTTACAATGTTGTGTTTAATCCACAGTGGAACCAGAATTCAAGTATGTTGGGAATATCCATGGTAATGAGGTAATAGGAAAAGAACTCCTCATCCAGCTTGCTGAGTTTCTTTGTGAAGAGTACCAGAATAACAACGAGCGCATTACCAGACTCATACAAACCACCAGGATACACATTTTACCTTCCATGAACCCAGATGGATATGACATGGCTGCACAACAGGTGCTAAAAGCATATATCATTATTTATATTTCTGATTCTGAAAGAAAAGATCAGGGAAGGCAATTATATAACAGTATAAACCTCACTGAAAGTAAGAATGTGCCCAATGCTGATTTGTATAAAAACTACAGTGAAAGCTTGCACACCTTATTGCTAACCCGTCTCTCTAGGTTTTTTGATCTACGGCTTTGTTGGGCAGCTAAGAGTTGTAGATGAACAGCTGCAGGGTTGCAGTAAGAGCACCCTTAATATACATACTAAAAATCCCTAACAATCAGGGCTGGAACAAGGGGTAGGCAGTAGAGGTACGTGCCTAGGGTCCCTGCCCCAGACCCTTTCTCTCCCACCGACACTCTCCAGCACAGCTCTGTACAGCGCAGCTCTCTGTACACAGCCATAAATCTCTCCTCCAAGAATGAAAAAATTGAATGTGCATGCGCACTACGGCATGCGCGCACATGCACATCACCGGACACACACGTGCATTACCGGGCGCGCGTGTGTGCACTACCGGACACATGTGCATGCACACTGAAGCCCGTGCAGTTTATGGGGGGTGAAGTCCTCAGGGTGGCACTCCGTATCAGATATAGAATACCCGGGTGCACGGTAATAAATAGTGTACAGCATTCAAAAGACCAGCAACACCGGGATTTTAGTGAAACAAATAAAAAATTGTATTCATATGTGCATATACAACCGACGAAACATTACGTCGGCTGGATATGCACATATTAATACAATTTTTTATTTGTTTCACTAAAATCCCGGTGTTGCCGGTCTTTTTAGGGCCCCCAACATATCCAGAGATTTCCCTGTTTTACCAATAAATGTTGAAATTGCTCATTATTTGGGCCTCGTGTGCCCCCCTATGCCTCCTGGGACCCCCTGCAGCTGCACGGTCTGCTACCTCTGTAGGTACGCCCCTGCTTAAAAGTATAATGTGATTGCAAATACATTATAATTTGCCTTTAACCTTACTGATTGACAGGTGCCAATCTATTATAGAGACCTGCTGGGGAGAAATAATTTCAATATTGTTGATCTAAACCGTAACTTCCCTGATCTCAATGCTGTCATGTATGCTAATGAAAAATACGGAGGCCCAAATCACCACCTTCCTCTTCCAGATGACTGGATGGCACTGGTAGGTAACAGTAACAATCATAATTTAAAACATAGTGGGGAACAGCTCTGTAGTCATTTCTACACGAACACAGAACTCTACTTTAATAATTTTGGCCTTTCAATGATCTCTTAAGTACTGTATTTAATGTGTGCCTCTCCCTGTGTTGTACTCCTTAATAATGGTATTCAGTGGCGTAACTAGTAACTACCAGGGGAGCAGGGGGTGCAATTGCACCAGGGCCCACTCCCTCTTGGGGCCCACCAGAGATGCTAGGAGAACTCCAATTCATAGGGGGAGAGCCCGACAGGGGAGCCTGGGTGCCAATCCTGCCCCAGGGCCCACCAGCAAGTAGTTACGCCACTGATGGTATTCTGGTTTTTGCAAAAGCAACTGTAACACTTTTTTGGCCTATCTTGCACACAGATTAAAGGCTCCAGCTACAGCATGAGCATGGTTACACTGCGACTTTACACATCAGGGCAGGGCCTTCGCAATATGGAAGCTATCCATTTAAGAGGTGGTTGAGGTACAACCCAAAGGCACTGTACAAACACACGCCCTGTGGGAAATGCTACTCCCTCTATTATCCTCATTGGGGCATACAGCGGCCCCTTTGGGGGTCACGTCAAAGCAACAGGCCTTTCGTACCCAGGTCCTCCCTGTGCACACACTGCTGGATCACCATCCAGAGGCCAAAGAGGCAGAGCCCCCTCCCTGCACACATTATAAAGCCTTATCGAATTTCGAATGGATTAGTAGGATTTTGGGTGTTTAGCTTCTAGTTATTGTCAGTTGTATTTTGTGTATTAACTGTTGCATGATCTGAGTTTCTTGTTCCTTGGATGGGTGCAGTATCTCTCAGAAAAGATTCTGATGTGTCCATCTGGTTGTCCTCACCTATTTCCAGTAAGCATCCACTGGTAGATGCTGCTCCATGTGAATCAAATCCTCGTCCTGTGGCTCCTCTGACTGATTACAATGCTGACCAGCAGAATGAGTCACACTTGGTATTTTCAGGATTTTATATAAATGCCTTCTATTTCACCTTAAAGCAGGGATCCCCAACCTTTTGAACCCGTAAGCAACATTCAGAAGTACAAGGAGTTGGGGAGCACACTAGCATGAAAAATGTTCTTGGGGTGACAAATAAGTGCTGTGATTGGACATCTGGTACCCCCTATGTTGATTATCAATCTACATTGAGGCTCTGTTTGGCAGATCACCTGGTTTTTATACAACCAAAACTTGCCTCCAACAGGAATTCAAAAATAAGCACCTGCTTTGAGGCCACTGGGAGCAACATCCAAGGAGTTGGAGAGTAACATGTTGCTCATGAGCTACTGGTTGGGGATCACTGCCTAAAAGAACTAGGTGTAACATTTGTGCTTTTTTATACCAGGTAGATCCATTCCAAATTCTGACATCATCTCCAATGTGTAAATGTTCAAGTGGTTTTGTACTATTGTTATGAGTCTCTTTCTATTTGTGCATATTTGCGCTCTGTGTGTGTGAATGGGAATATGCAACTGGCTTCCATTCCTTACTATATTGTTGTATTCCAGGGGTGTCCAAGCTTTTTACAATGAGGGCCAGATTTGGTGACGTGAAAATGTGTCGGGGCAGACCATTCAGCTTGACCTGCTGGATCCCAGGCAAAATGTATATCTCTGTACAGACTATGCATAAACTCAGAGGACTGTTCCTGCTGAATTGTGCTTAGTACAGAGAATACCTATGCTTCCATAGTTTTTACAACAAATGAAACATGTAAATGTTCACTGAAGTTTCACTCCACTGTGAGAAAGTTTTTCACCAAAATACAAAATTTCTGGTTTCTTAAACTGACATTTATCATGATTAAATTTGTTAATTTTCTTTTGCTATCTGTAGGACTCACTTTAATATTTTGTCATGCTATGCTTCTGTGGTGCCCCAAATTAAAATATCATCTATGCGGACTTTAACTCCTTCAACCCCTTCCAAGGGGCAAATTCACTAATATATATACGAAAATTCAAACACATCCTTATATTTACTTAGCAGTATATCTATGCTGCTTTGTGGTGATTCTTCCACAACAAATAAGTTGTTTAGCAGTCCCAAGTTCTCACATGTTTGTGCACCTAATAGTGGACAGTAATTACCAGGGACTACTGCAAATTCATGTTTGCTTGCCTTGCCCTTGTAGTCGAAGTTTCCTCACGAAGTAACTTCGGGCGATTCCGGAAATCGCCGCACCGCGTGTGCACAGAGCCGGCGCTTTTACATTTCAACTAGCGACGGACAGGGAGAAGGACGTTCGGGGAGATTGTCGCCTGCTATTAAACGCCAGGCGACTGAATCTCCCCGAATCTCCCTGTCTGTCCCCAGCCTAAAAATTGAAACGCTCACACTACCAAAGTAACTCTAGTGAAAAGCTGCCCCTATTTGGCTGCATGGAGTCAACTTTGCATTTTAGTGAATTAGTGTAGTAGTAACCAATTTTCGCTTGGATTGTGCATGCGTGCCTACTGGGTTTTTGTTGCAATTACATATGCGCATGCATACTTTTTTTTTGCTTCCTGAAGTTAATTTTTAAAGGGATCGGTTTTCCCAGTGTCCCGCTGACCCAGTCAGACCATGGTTATCAGGGATTCTAAAAATACCACTCCAGGTAACTTTACGAGCCGAAATTCTGCTATTCTTTCCTTTCATCCTGGACTAGGGTTGCCACCCGGCCGGTTTTTTAACGGCCTGCCCAGCATTTTTGATGGCTGGTCCCAATGTTAATAATAGGGAATAAAGCTGAATAGGTGGCAATCCTACAAATGGTGGCAACCCTATCCTGGACCCCTTTGCGGACATTGTAGACCCCCCCTCAGCACCCAACAGGTAGCCGAGGGGCCAGGATCACCACCTGCATAGCACAGGACTTGTGGGGGTAGAGCTACGGCATGACGTGGGCTCTGGCAGTCTAATCCCCTGACCCTTTGGTCGGTCCACTGCTGATGCCAAACCAAATCCTGGATAGGGAGTGTGTAAAATAAAAACTCTGTTCCAATTTGTGAGTTAAATATATCCTTAATGGAAATGGTTGTATTCAAGTTTCATGGGGAGAGCTGCTTTATACTGTCTATACATTAGCTGCTTTAAAAACTGTGAACAAAAGAATATTAGGGATTATATTTGTGGCTGTGTTGTGAGATAATGAACAGGCTGGATTTGTGGAGAGGCCACCTAGGCCCGGGCCTAGGGCGGCAGGATTTTAGGGGGCGACACGCTACCCTACCACACCCACATTTGTTCAGAAATTTAAATTTCCTGTGAGCTAATTCCCATTGCACTGTCCCAATGATGGAAATTTGAGCAAATAAAAAGGAGAGGACAGGGGCAACAAACGTCTGCGGGCCTAGGGGCACCTGCTATGTAAATCCGGCCCTGATAATGAATATAGTTCCATTCAACATTATTGTTTTTATGCTTTGACGACTTATGCTTCATACTTCTTTGGTTTCTTAGATTCAGCCTGAGACTCTGGCAGTAATTAAGTGGTTGAAAACTTACAATTTTGTCCTTTCTGCAAATCTACATGGTGGAGCTCTCGTCGCAAATTATCCATATGATAAAGTTAAGGGCAGCAGATTCTTCCATAGTTCCTATTCTTCATCGCCAGATGACGCTCTCTTTAAAGAGGTAATGTGGTGACCTGTCTAATAATCTAATAAAAATGGATTGTTGACTGTTGCTATAGGTAATGCTGGTGCAATTTACCTCTTATGTTAGAAAGCTGGCCCCATTATCTACTTTTAATTTTACAGCATGAACTGACCAGAGAGAACATCCTACTTCTATATCTGTACGTTAATATTTATGTTGCTTGCTTCTGATTTGTTGGTTCCTGTTACAACCTCTGCCCTTATGCTAAAATAATGTACAAAAGCATAATATTGGAGAAATAAATTCCGTTATGACAGGTACTGTACCTTCTTTAATCCTCTAAATGTAAATACCACCTTTCCCTAGAAGATGGAGGAGGAACAGTTAACACAGTTACAATTTTGGACAATTTGCGTCGCCACTCTAACATAAACCAGAGCCCAGAATCATATATTCGTTACAGATATCTAAAAATAATTTTAACTGCTGCGGCTAAGGAGGAACCCGTAATGGTTTTGTTTTGTGTCAAAACTCACAAATTAAAATTTTAAGGGGCAGATTTATCAATGGTTGAATTTCGAGTTCATGGGCGTTTCTAAAAACTCCCATGAACTCGAAATTCAGAAAACATTTATAAAATTTTTTTTAATTTTTCAAATTCAGGGGAATAGGATCGACCTGCAGATTGGAGTCGAATTAAAAAAAAAAAATTTTAAATAGTTTTTTTTCAAAAAAACGCTCTGTCTTCTCTTCTGCTATGGCTGTTCTGAGCTCTTTGCCAAAAGTCAATGAAGTTAGAAACTTTGTTTCTTTTTCTGGATTTTCAGTGCAGAGAAAAGACAAATGAGGGACTGCGGGTCAGTTGGGAGGTATGGCTTACAGTGGTGTAGCTATAGAGGAAGCAGACTCCACCTTTGTGGTTTTTGGGGCCTGAGGCCTGGGGGGCCAGGACAGTGAGGTCAGCTTCCTCTATAGCATAAAAATTGCCTTTCCCTGCCAATCTTCTCCTTTAAATTATCACAGGATGAGGGGGGGAGGTAAGTTGCAAACAGGGGAGGCTTCAGACCCCTCTGAAGATTTTGTTTTTGCAGAGGAGTGCAGCAATCTCTTGTAATGCCTCTGTCTGCTATGAATGTGATTTTACTCTTCATAATGGGGTTTTACAGCCACTTTAAGCAGGGCCGCTCTGGCCATGAGGCAAGGTGAGAACCTTGCCTCAGGTGGTACGGAGCAGTTGGTTACAAGGGGCGGCAAAAAGCTGCCTCTCGTAACTTTAAGAGCTGAATTTCTGGGTTTTAACCAGGAAATTTGGCTCCGCTAGTGCAGAGAATGCAATTGCGCTCAATGCACTAGCAATACCGCCCCCATTTCACCCGCTCCAACGCTGATTTTTAATCGAGGAGCGGGAAGTGGGGGGGCGGGATCGGGGCTGCTGCCTCAGGCGGCGGCAGCCCCAGAATCGGCGCTGCCTTTAAGCAAACTGCCCATGAATACTCATTCTAAGGCAATGATCAAGAATTATATATAGATAAGACACCCAAACTAAAAAAGTGAAGGAACAGGGGCCTTTTGCATTTTACCCATTCAGAAACACTAATAGAGGCAAATATGAGGGCAGTTGGGGCCACTAAAGGCCATTCAGAGCCACTGTAATATAATTTCTGGTTCCTGCTCCCAGATCCCTTAAATATATGAAAAATAACATTGAGAACAGTGAAGATCTCTTTGGCTAAGGGGACACAGGGTGTACAGTCTGCTTCTCCCCATCTACAGTATGTTACGTGTGGTGTGTTCAGCTTCTCTCTGCCTGCAAACAAAACACAGGTAGATAGAAGCGGACTTTATAAATATATTAAATATACCCCCATGCCTTGTGTGCCCTTATACTTAGTCTGTAGAGTTCAAGTAGAGTTGACTTCCCCAACTATAGCATTTCTCTCATTCTACTTAAAATACACAAATATTATCAATACTAATTCAGGAGATGCTTTATGAATTATACTGTCATAACTAGTAAAACCAGGGCCACCATCAGTGGGGCACAGGGTACTGCTGTACTGGGCCCAGGCTTGAAGGGGTCCCGGCTGTGCGGCACTATATGAAATAGACGGGCCCCCCCTGACAGCGTAGAAACTGTGATGCCTTGCCTCGCCTGAAGTCCCGAACAGCCAAACACATGAAGTGCCAAACAGCCGAAAACTTGAAAACTGCTGAAACTGAAGTCCTGAAGCAGCTAAAAAACCCGAAGTCACAAAAGGACCAGTCACCCAGACATGTAAAACCTTTCTTCATGTAAATAAACCATTTTCATAATAATATACTTTTTTAGTAGCTTGTGCCATTGGGTAATCATAAATAGAAAATAGCCATTTTAAAAAATAAGGATGGCCTCCTGGGATCTTAGGATCCAACGGTGCACACAAACATACCAAACAAACTATAAAGTTAGGTCACATGAGCCAATTAACAGACAGAGTTCTGTCTTTTGCTTCAGCACTTCTTCCTGTTACAGTTAGAGTTGAAATATTTCTGGTCAGGTGATCTCTGAGGCAGCACACAGACCATCACCAAATGGTGGTTCAAGGCAAGAGATGTAAAAGGTCAATATTTACTTAAATGTATATACCAGTTTGGTAAGATTCTTTGATATGTCACTTAATTTGATATAAACTATCTGTTGCTCAAGTATTCATTTTCTGGGTATAGTTTTCCTTTAAACATGAAATCCAAATTCATTTTTTATTGAAGCATTCATAGCTGTTGTAAACTCATTTAAAAATGTCAGCTGTCAATCATATTTTGCAGACCTTTACAGAGATTATACATCAAATTATTCAGGTCTTATATGAATACAATTATATTTATGGTTTTGAAGCATGACTTTCTTTTCAACATGACACAGTGCAGTTGACTAAAAGAAGCCATTCATAAGCTGCTGTGTCCCTGGAGTTTTTAGCTTAATCTGTCAAGTGACTGACCTCTTGTAAGGGCATTGCCATTATGTTGAAACCCTGTCTAATAACTTAAATTTTCCCCAGCTTGCTAAATCGTATTCATATGCACATGGGTGGATGCATACCGGCAATAACTGTAACAATTTGTTTGAAGAAGGGATCATCAATGGAGCGACTTGGTTTTCAACGCACAAAGGTAAAGGAGGAAACCTTGTAGATGGCATCTTATAAAGATGCCATTGTTCCCTTCATGTTGTCTTTTTAAATGACTTGCAGTGTGCACGGGAAAATGTGACAAAGGCACAAAGGCCTAATTTTATTCCTCAAGGAGGCACTATTTTTATTCCTCAGGGAGGCAAGTACACCCCCTATCTTAAAATTATTAAATCTATTCCCTTTCCTGGCCATATCTATTTCCAAAATATAATATCACAGGACACTTCCTGCCCTCTGAGTCTTATATAGACACCCCGTGGCCTACTTAAAATTTTTAGGAAGACAGTCCCTGGCAATTCCTATTGCCCGCCAAGGTTGTCCTTTATCTCCACTTCTGTTCTCCTTAGCTATAGAACCCTTGGCCATGTTAATTCGACAAGACAATAATATCTCAGGCTATGTCAAGTCCGGTCAAGCTTATAAACTCAGTATGTACACTGATGACATTAGCCTTACAATTACAAAGCCTTTAATTAGCCTTCCTAACCTTTTTTAATACCTTGGATAAGTTTCATAAACTCTCAGGCCTACAAGTAAGCATCTCTAAAACTGAAGCTCTCCCCCTTAATATCTCAAAGCTAAAACTAAAACTCCTGTAACTGAACTTTCACTTTCATTGGAGGAAACATTCGGTAAATTATCTAGGGATTAAAATTTCTAAATCCTTCCACACATTATACAAGGTGAATTTCCCCCCACTCATAAACACTCTACACAGATTACTAGAGAATTGGTCAAAATATTCTATTTCGTGGCTAGGACGCATTGCAGCAAGTCAGATGATGCTTCTTCCTAAGCTTTTATATGCTTTTCGAGCTTTACCGATTCCTGTTAATGTTACAGACCTAACTAGACTCCAAAGAGTATGTGGAACTTTGTTTGGAATAACAAGTCACATAGAATAAACAAAAATGTTTTGTATAGGTCCCATAACCAAGGAGGACTTAAAGTTCCTTATCTGATGCAGTATTATAAAGCTGCACGGTTGGCACAATTAACGCAGTGGCATCTACCTTCAGGCTACTCCAGATGGGTTGACTTCGAGAATGCCAGTATTCATCCCTTAAGGGTCGTTTCTCTTTTATGGGCTACTACAGTTATATGCAACCTCTAATAGGAAATCCAGACTTCCCTCCTGGACTTTCTCATTCATCCTTCCATAGATGGTCAACCAATGGACTCCACACTCTATATGACTTGTTATCCTTACAAGGTTTTAAATCTTTCTCCCAGTTACGTGACCAATATGCCTTTCCTGACACTGAACAGTTTTGATACAGTCAATTTTCCCACTTTCATGACTCTCAAGCTCCTCACCGAGCTAAATTGAATGGTTCAATATATGAATATTGCTGTAGGAATCCACTTAGTTCCAAGAATGTAATTTCGCTACTCTATTCCCATCTTATAGAAGCTCCACCCCCAGTAACACACAAGTACATGATAGCCTGGGAAACAGACTTAGGTTACTCGATTTCAAAAGAAAGCTGGTCCAGAATATGGAACTCTATTAGAAAGCTCTCCCCCAATGTGGGAGTTAGAGACACTGCCTATAAAGTGTTACCTTACACCAAATCGCAAAAATGCTATTTATCCATCCTTTCCTTCAAGGTGTTTTAGGGGATGCTCAGCTGGAGGAGATTACCGCCACGCCTGGTGGCACTGTCCCATTGTATCAACTTTATGGACTGAAATATATAGCATGACTTCTAAAATCATAGGAGTGCCCATCAAACCATCAATAGAAACAGCACTCTTATCTTTACCTTACCCTAACTTAGATCCACATCTACATAAATTGGTTTCTCAGATATTAGCAGCTACACGCTGGATTATAGCCCTTCATTGGCTAACTTCCTCTCTGTCTGTTACACCGGTTATCAATATACTTAAATTTATCCAATCCATGCATTATCTATCATCTCTCTTAGAGGACAAGTTAGATTACCATACCTCCATATGGTCACCCTGGGAAAGATTCCTTGCTGAACGACCATAGAATGTTTATTGTTCTAGATATAATTATGAACAAATTCTGTACAGATTTTCTTTACTAAACCCCCCCCCCCTTTTTTTTCTTTTTTTTTATTATTATAATATTCGATTTATATTACGGTTGTAATCCTTTTTTTCTCTTATTTCCTACCTTGTTATTTCCATTTTATCTATGTATTTTAAGTTTAAGTTTTGGATGATATACACTATAAATATCATAAATAAAGAGTTATAAAAAAAAATTATTAAATCTGGCCCTGGTGGTTATGGACATATGTAGAAACAGGACAGTAGAGAGGCCTTCTAGCAAAGCAGTAAGCAGTGTCAGACTGGGATGCCAGGGGCCCACCAGAAAACCTTAGACCAGGGGCCCAACTTTCCAAACTATTATTATGTGAGATTACCTTACGCGGCGGTTCTCGTCCGGGTCCGACGTCACGACGCAGGCACGTGTGCAGGTCACGGCGCGGAGCGTTGTGACGCTGGCGTAATTGCGCAGGCGTTCCGACGCTGGAGAATTGGCGCCAACACTAAGGTATTTAAACCTATGTCTATCTATAAACTGTGCCTGGTTATCATCTTTCTTCCAGATTTACCTAGCTTTGAAACCTACTGAATTGATTCCTGTGTTTGACCTGTTGCCTGTTCCTGACCTCGAACCTTCGCTTCATATCCTGACCTCGGCCTGTCTTACCATTCCTGCTACTTGCTGCCTGCCCCCGAACTCGGATCTGATATTTGACTACGCCTCTTCTTCATCCCTCGGTACTTTGTTTGATTTCGCCTCCCAGGCCTCTCTCCACTCTCGGTTCCCCTGTATCACTCTCAGGTGGTTATGTGTTGTGTTAGCCACTTGTGGGTCCTACCTTCTAAGAAGATCCATCGCCAGACCTTCCGGTAAGCCTGACCCTTCTTCTACCGGTGGTCCCTTCCTGATCGATTTTCTGGCGATCAAAAAACCTTTCGTCTGTTCAAAAATAACTGCAAATTATTATTTACATTGAAGCCTCGTACTTATCCCATTGAACAGATCCGTGTGGGTACTGTGATTTATTTTTTATCTGGTGATCCTCAGGCTTGGGGCTTTCGTTTAATGGATCAGCAGAGTCCAGAATTGGCCACAGTGGAGTCCTTTTTTAGAGCCATGGCAGTTCTCTATGATGACCTACATCATAGAGAACTGCCATGAAGCCTCATTACGTGCCTTGAGTCAAGGACGGAGTCCCGCTGAGGATTATACAGTGGAGTTCCGAAAGCAGATGTTGACTGGAATCAATCTGCACTCAAACATCAGTATCAATTAGGGTTGTCAGAAAGCCTTAAATATTAACTGGCACGTACGGGAGTTCCTGAAACCCTTGATGAGTTCATTCTGCTAACTATACAAATTGACTGAAGACTTCGTGAGCGGAGAGCTGAGAAGTTGGGTCAAGGATCCCAAATGTGGGTTCTCCCACGTGCTCCTCCACCTGTCCGGCTGCCTGCTGTTT
Organism: Xenopus borealis; assembly: GCA_024363595.1. NCBI lineage: Eukaryota > Metazoa > Chordata > Amphibia > Anura > Pipidae > Xenopus > Xenopus borealis. The sequence continues at coordinate 31,852,445 of CM044443.1, read as the reverse complement.
CTTCCACGTCGTCAGGTCCTGAACCCATGCAGATTGGAACTATGAGATCTGCACTGACTCCGGAAGAGCGTCTGAGATGTAGAAGACTCAAACTGTGTTTGTACTGCGGACAAGCCAGTCATCTTCTTCGTGACTGCCCAATATGATCTACTCCTAGGGGTAAAATTGTTCCTAACAACTTTCCAGTATTAACATCACCCTTGACCCCCCTACTTACTGTTCCACTTTCTTTGCAGTGGGAAGACAAGACAGTGAGGCTACAGGCAATTATTGACTCTGGGGCCAGTGGGTGTTTCCTAGACTCTGCAATTGCTGAAGTTCATCAATTCCCTTTACACCAGAAAAAGAACCCTACCTTTCTCCGAGTTGCAGATGGCTCACCTATACTATCCAGCCCAGTTACTCAAGAGACTCTTCCCCTCCTTTTGTCACTCAATAAAGTCCATTCTGAAACCTTGAACTTTGATATTGTCGCATCACCTTTATTTCCCGTCATTTTGGGAATGCATGGCTCAGGAAACATCACCCGTCTATTAATTAGGAGACTGGGGAGATTATTTTTTCTTCTGCTTTTTGCGGTTCCAAGTGTCAACCCATGATACCTTGCGACATCTCCAAACTCTGTTCTCTTGCATCTTCACCGGAGGCTTCTGATAATCTCCCAGTTGCTTACTGAGAATTTTGGGATGTCTTCAATAAAAGAGGAGCTGACACCTTACCTCCACATCGCATTTATGATTGTCCCATTGATTTGTTACCCAGTGCACAAGTACCTTTTGGTCGAATATATCCTTTATCTGAACCAGAGTTATTGGAGCTACGTAATTATCTTGATGAAAATTTGGCCAAAGGTTTCATTCGGCACTCCACATCCCCTGCTGGTGCTGGAATCTTTTTCATCGAAAAAAAAGGACCATTGCTTGAGACCGTGTATTGATTACCGGGAACTAAATAACTAAACTTTTAAAAACAGATACCCACTTCCACTCATTCCAGAGTTATTTCAACGATTGCGTGAGGCTAAGGTCTTTTCAAAATTGGATCTTCGAGGGGCCTACAATCTAGTCAGGATCCGTGCTGATGATGAATGTAAAACTGCCTTTCGGACAAGATATGGCCACTTCGAGTATCTCATCATGCCGTTTGGCCTACGCAACGCACCAGCAACGTTTCAACACTTCGTAAATGACGTCTTTCGGGACTTCCTAGATATCTTTGTCATCATTTATCTGGACGAGATCCTTGTGTTCTCCAACTCCCTTGAAGAACATCGAAGCCATATGACAAAGGTCCTATCACATTTACGTACTCACCAACTGTACGCTAAACTAGAAAAGTGTATTTTTGAACGGGATTCTGTGGAGTTTCTAGGGTTCTGTATTTCTCCCAAGGGAGTTCAGATGGATTCACGAAAGGTTTCTGCGATTCTGAATTGGCCTACTCCCACATCTAGGAAATCTGTGCAGCGGTTCATTGGTTTTTCTAATTTTTACAGAAAATTCATTAGAAACTTTTCCAAAATAATTTCACCTATCACCAGTCTAACACGGGCCAACACCAAGTTTTCCTGGACCTCTGAAGCACAAAGGGCCTTTAATTATTTGAAAGACCTTTTCATTTCAGCTCCTATCTTTCATCATCCAGACCCTTCACTGCCTTTTATCCTAGAAGTGGATGCTTCTGAAAATGCTGTGGGAGCTGTTCTATCTCAGAGGACGGGCCTTAAGGAAGTATTGCATCCAGTTGCTTTCTTTTCTCATAAACTGTCAAGAGCTGAATGTAACTATGATGTCGCTGATAGAGAACTTATGGCCATTAAGCTAGCCTTAGAAGAATGGAAATATCTTCTTGAAGCAGCTAGACATCCTTTCCTTATTTATACAGATCACCGTAATTTGGAGTATCTCCGATCAGCTAAAAGACTCAAGCCCAGACAAGCTAGATGGGCATTATTTTTTCTGCGTTATAATTTCCACCTCACTTATCGGCCTGGTACTAAAAACATAAAGGCAGACGCTCTTTCTCGAATGTTATCTCCATGATCAGACACTTTAGAAGCCTCTAAAACAATCCTTGGGTTCAACCATTTTCTTCTTCTTCAAACATCTTTTCTCGACCAGCTTAAAGAGGTTTCCGTGAACGTCTCTCCCTCCTCCCTGCCTCAAGAAACCATCTGTAAAAATTGAATCTTTGTTGTCAATAACAAATTCTTCATCCCTCAGAGTTTGCGCCTTGAAGCACTCAAAATTATTCATGATGCTAAACTAGCTGGTCATCCAGGAATTAAGAAGACCTCTATTCTCGCGAAGAGATTGTTTTGGTGGCCTGGCTTGACCAAGGACTGTTATAAATACGTCCTCTCTTGCGAGACCTGTGCTCGATCTAAAGCCTCTCACTGCAGACCACTTGGCCTTCTACAACTTCCTGTACCATCTCGCCTGTGGGGATCCATATCTATGGATTTCATCTCTGAACTTCCGCCTTCCCAGGGCAACACTGCTATTATGGTGTTTGTGGATCGTCTCACAAAGATGGCTCATTTTGCACCTTTTGCTTAAGTGTTTGTTCGGGAAATCGTACGACTTCATGGATTACCTGATGAGGTGGTCTTTGACCGCGGTCCTCACTTCACCTCGCAAATTTAGAAAACTCTCTGTGGAGCATTACAGATTAAGGTGTCTCTTTCTTCGGCCTTCCATCCTCAGTCTAATGGTCAGACGGAGAGAACGAATCAAACTTTGGAACAATACCTAAGATGTTACTCTTCTTATCTTCAGGATGACTGGGTCGGTTTACTGCCACTAGCTGAATTCGCTTATAATAATTCATGTCGCTCTACAACAAAGCAGACACCATTTTTCGCCAACTATGGATTTAATCCTGCGATCTTCCCAACCTCGACATTTTCAGAAGTCTTAGTTCCTGCTGTTCACGACCGCCTTACCTTCTTGAATCATAATTTCAAGCTTTTGCAGCAAACAATGGCTAAAGCACAACAAGACTTCAAGGGTTTCGCTGACCGCAAGAGAGGACAGGGACCAGAATTCCAAATTGGGGATCAAGTCTGGTCGTCCACAGCTAACCTCAAGCTCTCCTGTCCTAGTAAGAAGTTGGGGCAGTGGTCTTTAGGTCCTTTTCCTATTTGCCGTTGAGTCAATCCGGTTTCTTTTCAATTGAAGTTACCTAGGTTTTTCTGCATCCATCCTGTGTTCCATGCTTCCCTACTTAAACCGGTGGTTCCGAATAAATTTCCGGGTAGAATCCTTCCTCCGCCTCCTCCAGTTATCATTGGCGACCAGGAGGAGTTCGTGGTTGAGCAGATCTTGGACTCTCGAAAACAAGGAAAGGGCTTACAGTATCTGGTCAAATGGAAAGGCTATGAACCTGAGGAGAATTCCTGGGAACCGTCCTCGAATTTACATGCTCCTAGGCTTGTGGCTCAGTTTCACAGAACTCATCTGGGTAAGCCTTCCAGTGCTTGCGTCCTGAGGCCACATCTTGGTAGGGGGTGATGTGAGATTACCTTCTGCGGCGGTTCTCGTCCAGGTCCAATGTCCCGACACAGGCACGTGTGCGGGTCACGGCGCAGGCGTGTGTGCGGGTCACGGCACGGAGCGTTGTGATGCTGGTGTGTTTGCGCAGGCATTCCGACACTGGAGAATATGCACCAACACTAAGGTATTTAAACCTATGTCTATCTATAAACTGTGCCTGGTTATCGTGGTTCTTCCAGATTTACCTAGCTTTGAAACCTACTGAATTGATTCCTGTGTTTGACCTGTTGCCTGTTCCTGACCTTGAACCTTCGCTTCAAATCCTGACCTCGGCCTGTCTTACCTTTCCTGCTACTTGCTGCCTGCCCCCGAACTCGGATCTGATATTTGACTACGCCTCTTCTTCATCCCTCGGTACTTCGTTTGATTTTGCCTCACAGGCTTCTCTCTACTCTCAGTTCCCCTGTATCACTCTCAGGTGGTTCTGTGTTGTGTTAGCCACTTGTAGGTCCTATCTTCTAAGGAGATCCATCGCCAGACCTTCCGGTAAGCTTGACACCTTCTCTCCTCACTTAACATCTTTCCTATTCTTTTAGATCTACTTACTATTATTATTATTATATTAAGATGTATTTCTATAGCACCAACTTATTTTGTAGCGCTGTAAAGTGAATGTGATTATACAAATAAATCAGATGAATTACATACATAGAACATATGGAGTTACATACATCACAATAAATATGGAGTTACATACATCACAATAAATACCTGTACAGGAGGTGAGGAAGGCCCTGTACAGAAAAAGCTTACAATCTAAAGGGAAGGGAATGATACACAAGGTGTTGGAGTGGGGAAGATCAGAGTAAAGTGGGTGAGAGATGTAGTACTGTAAGCGGTATTGCATTGGGCAGTTAACAGTGAGGGTAGGCTTCTCTAAAAAAGTGGGGTTTATGAGATTTCTTGAAAGCTGAAAGATTGGGAGAAACTCACAGACAGACCCTGGGAGAGAATTCCAGAGGAGAAGTGCAGCCCTTGCAAAGTCTTGAATGCGAGCATGTTAGGAGGTAATGAGAGAAGAGTTAAGTAGCAGGTCAGTAGAGGAGTGTAGTAAGCAGTTGGGTGAGTATATGGAGATTAGTTCAGAGATGTAGGGAGGGGCAGAGTTATCAAGTGCTTTGAATGTCAGGGTCATACTATACTCTATTCTTCCATCATTAAGATTATTTTTCCAAATAAAGAAATAGGGAATGAACATGAAATAGGCCAAACTGTTAGAAGCAAGAGAGCCCACTGACACCTGGGCCCATCGGGAGTTTTCCTGGTATCCCTGTGGGCCAGTCCAACACTGGCAGTAAGGTATATGGCTGGCTGCATTATCTTTGGTAGAATGACTGTTGCGTGTTTGCAATGATGACAGTAGCTGCTCTGTAGTTAGTCAAAGAACTAAACTAAAAGCCTGATCCAATAACCTCTGCACATGCCACTGCTCTACCTTATGTGCCACTGGCAATGGATAGATAATATCACTTAAAGTCATATATTACCTGTTTTGGGGTAATTTTTGTAATCATGGTGGCAGGGCCAGATTTACCTGGGGGGTAACCCTAGGCCCGCTGTTGTTTGTTGCCCCTGTCCCCTCCCTTTTATTTGCTCATATTTTCATCATCAGGATGGAGCAATGGGAATTGGCATACAGGAAATTTTAATTTCTGAGTTGCCTGGTAACTTGGGGCCCACCATGCAGGACCAGATTTGCACATGTGTGATTGGGCAGCATGTTGCCCCATAAAATACTGCTGACCTAGGCCCGGGGCTAGGTGGCCTCTCCACAAATCCAGTCCTGCATGGTGGACCCCAAATTACCAGGCAACTCACAATGTACCTGGTAGAAATATGCTGGCACTCAAATAATTAACAGTAAATTATGCCAATGTTTATTTTATATGATTGTATAACATGAAATGCTACTATTCCTTTAAGGCCCTTAGAATGTGCTTTTCAGCACACAAAATCAAATCATGCTGTAACAGAACAGTGAAAACTGGCTTATGCAATCTGTCATCTCATCATTTAATTGGACACTTACTAGAAGAAACCCAGGACTCATTGTGCAGAGGGCAGTAAGTCCATGCTGACAGCTGCTCTATTACACTTTGGTACCACAGACAAACCACCGTGTTTTAGTGCCCTTACACACGGGTGTTTTAACCTCCATTGAGTTTTTCCTGACCCACACATCACTAATTCACTGCATTGCCTGCAGGTTCCCAGTGTTTTCTTATACATTTGTACAATGCAAGTAGCTCTAAAGCTCTGTTTTCCTAATGATATATTTCCTTTATTATATCAGGCATGCAAGACTTTAATTACCTTTACACCAACTGCTTTGAAATCACATTGGAGGTAAGCTGTGATAGGTTTCCACAAGAAGAACAACTAGAAGAAGAATGGCATGGAAACCGTGAAGCTCTAATAACCTACATGGAAAAGGTAAAACTGTTCAGATAATTGGCATATTATCAATGTGAAGAATTTAGATTTAATCTAATATACTATGGGGAATATTATTGATCTGGAATGT
>CM044443.1:31722538-31749438 GCA_024363595.1 Xenopus borealis | reverse complement strand
TCCGCGGGCAGGCTTGCACATCACTACTGCACATGTCTGGTTTGACAGACCCACACCTAACCAGGACCCACTGATCTGAAACCCTCACCCACCACCCCTCCATCTCATAAAGATTTACTCAACACCCAATTTGTCCGTAAGTGACATCACTCAAGAGGTAGAGCAACTGGATAAAGGAATAAAAATTGCTAGATTAGCGCTGGTGGGCTAGATCCAGAGCTGAACCAGATACCGAAGCAGGGTACCAGAGTGTTTGGTTGGTGAATTGAGAACTTTCTACCTGAAACTCAACCACTTTGCATGACCCTCTGCAGGTCTTTATCATGGGATGTTTTTATTAAAGGGTCCCCAGAAAAGTCATGTATCTGTAAGTTGTGGGTCCTGAGCACCCCTCTGTTGTTAAGACCCTGCATCAGCTATAGGTAAATAACTCCTAGCAAGCCTGAGAGCTGCAGAACAAAAACATCAATAATTAAAAAAATAAAAGAATTAAAAAAATTAAGATGTAATTTCAAGGCAGTACTCCTGTATTGCAAACCAGCCACTAGGGGAGACTTCTTTCACTATTTTATAGGCCTGGTATGAGTACATTATTAAGACTAACCATTCCCTTCTTTGTAACTACTTTAGATTTGGACTAGGCAGGTGTTTATTTTATTTTAATTTACCTTATTAGTTTTATATCTAGCACCTTTCTTGTGTAGGTTGTGTGACTCTATAGCTCCAGCAAGGTACAAGAAAAAAAACCATGGAGATACGAGGGGCTTACAGTAGGGACACATGGACAAATTTTTCTCTGGTCTTGTAACGTACAACACCCAATTTGTACTTTTATTGGTGTAGTTAAAGGGGTGGTTCACCTTTAAGTAAATGTTTAGTATGTTAAAGAATGGCTAATTCTAAGAAACTTCTCCATTGGCCTTTTTAAAATTTCTTTGTCTCACTTTTTCAAGTTTAAAAACAAATGCTCTGAAAGGCTGCAAATGAATTGTTATTGCTACTTTTTATATTTATTCTTTCCATGCAGGCTCTCTCCTTTTTATATTCCAGCCTCCCTTTCAGATTACTGCATGGTTGCTAGGCTAATATGGGCCCTAGCAACCAGATTGCTGATATTGTAAGCTGGAAAACTGATAAATAACTCAAAAACCATCAGTAATAAAAAATGAAAACTAGTTGCAAATTGTCTCACTCTCTACATCATACTAAAAGTAAATGTAAAGGTGAACAACCTCTTTAAATGAAAATAATGAAAGCAAACGTATCATTACTGCTACTGCAATGAAACAAACTTTGCTAACTGTATGTACATGGCCTATGGATAAATTAATTCTCCCCTCCCTATTATGCTCCCATACTGCTTTAGCTGTGACCTGTGAACTTCTGTTCTCTTGGAAGTTTGTGCACTGGTAGTTGGAGCGGACAATTAAAATTCCACATTGCAGGGAAGTGAAGCAGGGAAAATGCATTTTTTATTATAATTAGTCCACTTAACCGTGTGATTGCTGTCTCACTCTATGAGGCTCAGAGTGTGATAATAATTATAACTACTATAGTAATGGTTATTCGGGTCTAAATTGTATTGTTACATAATTGCCGGCAAAATCAGGGCTTGATCAATTTCATACACAGCCTTCAATTGCCAAACAGTCAGATTGCTTTCTGGTTTTTATTTTCTCCATGGGATGGATATTCTATTCCTAGTTCCTGTTTGGACAGCTTATATTTAAATTATTTTCTATACTCTATAGGGGTGGTTCAAAGCAACCTTTCAATTGGTTTTCATTATTTTGTATAGTTTTCTTTCTAATTATTTTTCTTCTGACTCTTTCCAGCTTTCAAATGAGGGTCACTTACCCCATCTAAAAACAAATGCTCTGCAGGACTACACATTTATTGTTATAGCTACTTTTTACTCATCTTTCTGATCTTTTTATGTCCTCCCCTATTCATATTCCAGACTCTTATTCAAATCAGTGTATGGTTGCTAGGGTAATTTGGACCATAGCAAACAGATTGCTGAAATTGCAAACTGGAGAAAAAGCTACACAATAACTCCAAAACCATAAAATATGGAAAGCAAAACTAATTGCAAATTGTCTCAGAAAATCATTTTCTGCATAATACTAAAAGTTAAGTCAAAGGCAAACAACCACTGTAAGTGTGAAACTGTTTCTTATTAGATAGAAAGAGTCCTTCTCTGCATCAGTTGCATTTCTACATATGATTGGGAACTGCCTCATCTTTCATTGAGGAATTCTCCCTCTCTCTCACTTTAGTCATATTTAAAGGGATACTGTCATGGGAAAAAATGTTTTTTTCGAAATACACCAGTTAATAGTGCTGCTCCAGCAGAATTCGGCATGGGGCTAGAAATATTGTCAATTTCCCATCTGCCCCAAGTCACATGACTTGTGCTCAGATAAACTTCAGTCACTCTTTACTGCTGTACTGTAGGTTGGAGTGATATCATCCCCCCCAGCAGCCTAACAACAGAACAATGGGAAGGTAACCAGAGAACTGCTCCCTAAAGCTGGCACTACTGACAGTCTACAGTCGGCTAAGTGCACAGGGTAACTGTTTACAAACTGTAGTAACTTGGCTCAGTGATGAATTGTAGAAATACAGTAATCAGAGCATAGGTTGACCAAATGATTTCCAGCTCAAAAGGCAGATGTGATTAAAAAAAAAAACTGATCAGACAGAGTGCAATTTCACCAGCAACGGCTTCACAGCCATTGCAAAACTTCGAAAGGCGAAAATTCGCTCAGACAACGATAATTCAAATTTTCTCTACCGTTACTTCAGCAGAACGAGCAAATCAAAGAGAAGCTGTGCTAGTATTCAATTCTGCGTAGCGGTTCTTGCACCCAGGCTAATTTGCATACGGCGGGCAATTTAAAGTGGAATGGATTTATTTATGTTACATGTTGCATCTAATACATTACATTTACACTAATAACTAGACATGCCAAGGGAATCTAAATAAAGTCAATAGAGTTGTCTTAATGCCCTACACATAAGCCCACAGTTAAATTATGTTCCATATGGTAGAAAATGTATGAGGAAAACCAGGTGCCCAAAAATAAATTTTATGCCTTTTGCAGCCTAACACCCTGAAAAATTTAAAATGCTCAAGCGTTTTTAGGACTTCCATTCAAAAATTATGTGTAAGTAACTGAAAGATTGAGGATGTTCCATGCACTCCAATGCACTTCACTGGATCAGAACTGGCGAAGGCAAGTCTGGTGAAAGAGGTAACGTTCAGTAAAATCCGCATCTTAGTGAATTGGCGGAGTTACGTTCATTCTCCAGAGCAAACATTCGCCTGGCGCTAGAGTGTGAAACAACGCTAGTGTACATCGCCTTCGCTAGTGAAGGAACGCCTGTGCTCATTAGTAAATCACCGAAGTAACAAAATGACTTCACGCTGGTGAATTTTCGCTAGCGCTAGTCACTTCACTCTTTAGTGAATCTGCCCCAAAGGCAGGATACAGCATTTTAGAGCATCACTTACCTCACTGCGGGAGCAGCAATTACTGAGGATTTGTTGCCCACCAAGCTGGATATTGCTGTCAACTGCCCTGTGTTTTGTTGCCCCTAAACCTCTTAGTAAATTGTTTCAGATTATTTGAAATATTATTTTGTGACTGTGAGCGAATACATGGTCTTTGTTATGAAAGAGGCGGTTTGCCTTTAAGTTAACTTTTTATATGATATTGAATGGATAATTCTGAGCATCTTTTCAATTGGCCATCATTTTTTATTTTGTATAGTTTTTTTAATTATATGCCTTCTTCTTTTGACTCTCTCCAACTTTTAAATAGGCGTCACTGATCCCATCTAAAATACGAATGGGCTGAAATGCTACAAATTTAATGTCCTCGCTACTTTTTATTACTCATCTTTCTGCTCAGACCCCTCCTAATTATATTCCAGTCTCTTATTCAAATCAGTACATAGTTGCTAGGGTAATTAGGACCCTAGCAACTAGATTGCTGATTGCAACCTGGAGAGCTGCTGAACAAAGAGCTAAATAACTAAAAAAAACGAAAACCAATGGCACATTGTCTCAGAAAATCACTCATCATACTAAAAGTTAATTCAAAGGTAAACAAACCCTCTAAGATAAACCGAAATTTGTGCAGTACTTAATTCAAGTAAATGCACTGGTATGTAAATGCAAGTAAATGCACTGGTATGTAAATTAAAGTAAATGCACTGGTATGTAAATGCAAGTAAATGCACTGGTATGGCACCTAATAGTCATGTACCAAGAGACCACTAACTGAGCAGTCAGCAGGGTCAGACTGGGGAACAGGGGCCCACCGGGATTGCTGTCCAGCTCCCCCCCACCTGCCTCCCCTACGGCCCCCGCTGATGTCGCTGCCCAGCGCGATGGGTGCTGCACATGCGCGCCACGCGTCAGAAGATCTTTGTTTTTCGAATTGATTGGGAGAGGGGTGTCTGGCCCGGCGAGTTTTTTTCCTGGTGTCCTGCCGGGCAAGTCCTGCCCTGGCAGTCAGTGCAATAATAGGATCTGCTACATGATCCAGTATTCATGGCTTGTGTCAGCTCCCTGCATGCATGCTGAGTGAGGTTTGTAAGCATTCCTAGTGCAGAAGGCATGCATGAGTCTCACAGTGTTATTCACACATGTGACAACGGTTGAGGAGACTGCCTCATACAGACTTAGATAAACAAAAGGAATTCTGGGAATGAATTCCAAATGTGCTCCAAGAAAATCCCATTTGCATGAGTTTATCCTATTGGCTAAAGCTCACCCACTGGGTTTTCAAGCTAACACACATGCCTGGCACTGCTCATCAGCTTCTCTCAGGCCCGGACTGGAAATCTTTGGGTTCTGGCAAATGCCAGAATGGCTGCTGTAAGGTCCCATAGACAGTCAGATGATCAAACACCATGTGTCCTGGCTTTCAAATGGAAATTAATACATTTGTACCATCAGTGTAGCATTTTAACCCTATTAGTAAACAAACAGGAACCCAGAAATGTAGAATCTACAACTGCACTCTTTTGGTAGGAAAAAGCTAAACTGTGTTCTTACATAAAAGTGTATCTGGTTTTGTCTCTCCTACCAAGCTGAGAATGTGAAGAGAAACTCCATGACTTTGGAAGCCCTGTATTGTAATAAATATTAACTGTGGTCTTCGTTGGTTCATTTCATACAGACAAAGGGCTGTCTCCAAGACAGCGAGAAATCGTAAACGTCCACTCTTTTGTTCCATCTAAATCTCCCGTAATTGAGGTTTCTAAGGCAGAGAGGGGCCTCCACACACAAAGAGGCAGAAACTCTACACTTAAAAGAAACAATGTACATTTAAATCTGTTTTTTTCCAGCTTTTATCACACATCTCATCAATCATACTGCCTTGGTCCAACAGCTCAACCTATACAAACTTCTTATAATAAGCAAGTCCAGATAAGAACACTTTGTTTACAGTTGCCTGTCTTAGAATATATTGAGGAACATCAAATATAGAATCGCTATTTAAAAAGCACTCTGTCTTGCAAATGCAATTGCTGTACCCAGCATTACAATCATATTTGTAGACAAATGAGCCACATAACAAAACGCAGCAGCTTTGAAAACCCTTTTGCATTCGGTTGTACCCTATGAAACACGGATAGAATGGCAAGCTGAAAGCAGGTGTCCACTTTTATGAACAAAATGTAGATATTAGGGACTAACTTGCACCAGGGTTGGTAACCTGTAGCAAATGAATGTTTTCATTAATATACTTATAGCTGGATGAAAAAAAAGCTAATCACTGATTGGTTGCTGTGAGTTACATACAAGGTGCAAATTTGCCCAGTGTTGAAAAAAGCTCAATTGACTGAATCTTAAAGGGCAAGGAAAGCCATTTCCCTAACATTTAAGTGTGTTACAGAGGAGCCCTTCATGTTTGCCAAAATATCGTTAACTTTTTTACGTGTTCTCCTCTGCAAAATCTATCCACCTCAGACATGAAAAAGACCCTGTCCTCTTACCCAGATGCGTACCCTGATTCTCCTGCTCTCGGTTCATCCAGCGTCACCATAGAAATTTGACAGCTATTTATGGTGCGAATAGGCGGATCATGGTGGACGTGCCCTAGGCAAATACTTTCAATATGAGGCATTTTATGGCTACCGCTGAACTTAATGTAGGTATGCTTTTCTGCTGAATCTTGATGTTTAACAGACTTTACTTGTCTTTTTAAAGGAGAACTAAACCCCCCCATAATAAAAGCTCCCCAAATTTGCTCCCTCCCCTCTCCTTCCATGCACTTTGCATTAGTCAAGAAAACAACCCCTTACAAAAAATTCTGACTCTAAAATGCAGAGCTCCAGGGCACCATCTTCTGCCTCTATTCTTTTGGGGCTCAACACCAACATTAAGCCTGCAGGAGCACACGCAGTTGGGCCAAGTCATTAATCGGCTTCAACTGCGCATGCTCAAATCGGGTTTAGTTCTCCTTAAAGCACCAGTTTTGACATACTTGCCCTTGCAATTGGCCAAAGACGATGAGCAAAAACTGATCAGCGCTGCTGTGTTTTTAGATATAAGTAGGGTTGCCACCTTTTCCTGAAAAAAATACCGGCCTTCCTATATATTTATCTTTTTTTCCTATTAATAACATTGGGATCAACCATCAAAAATACCGGCCAGGCCGGTAAAATACCGGCCAGGTGGCAACCCTAGATATAAGTGCATTGTAAGGGTGACGTTACCGAGTGCACCCAGACTTGGCACATCTAAGAAGTGTACCATAGGTTTCAAAGTGGCAAGAAATAGGAGCAAACCACCTTGCTTTTTGCACCTTAGTGCCCCTGTGCTCTAGAACAGTGATTTTCAACCTTGTGCCTCCAGCTGTTAAGATACTACAAGTCCCACAATGCAATGAAGGAGTCTGACAGCCACAGTCAGGCAAATGCATTGTGGGACTTGTAGTTTCTTAACAGCTGGAGGCACAAGGTTGAAAATCACTGCCCTAGAATAGATCCAACAGCTTGTTCTTTCCCCTATATATACTCTGCACCTTATGCCATTGATATAAGTGCTGGGTAAATGAGCATTAAGCTGTTGGATTTTGTGTGCTTTAGTGCTGTTGTGCTTGCATCTGCTGCTCAAGTGAAGGAGCCCAATCAACACTGACTGTGCCTGCAGACTGGGGAGAGCTGAATTTGCATCTCTCTCTTGAGTAGGGACTTTTGGGAGGTATGTTTAAAAGGGGGATAGAATCTTTCAAATATTCTCAATCCTTTAAAAGTATTTTATAAATATTTTTGCTTTTGAAAACAATATCTGTTGGACTGCTTACATGTTCTGCACTACTGGAAAACAGTGTAGTAGAAGCCAGCTGAGTAACAGCATGGTAAATCAGAGAAAATTTAGACAAAGAAATAAAAATCCTTTTTTTTTTTTCTATAACCAAAAAAACAAATTAAAAAAATTTCCTTTGTAGGACACCTCGCCCTAAGCTGTAAGAAAAGATTTCTGGTTGCTGTGGAATTTTTCATATTTTCGTGTACAGAAACATTTTTGTATTCAGGAGGGGCCTTAGAAAAATGTGCTACGCCTTTAAGCCTACAAGTTTTACTGACATGCCAAATCCAGATAATAGGAATTTAGATATTCCAGCTACATTTTCCTACACTGGTGCACTGGTGTTAGCTAACCTGGACAAGTCTCTGATAAATATATATATATATATATTTTTTTTTTTTTTCCCTGGAACCTCTTGTACTCTTTTATGCAGTTTCTGAATCTGTCTGTATTCGATTACAGAAATATAGTGCTATTAATATTTTTCGTGCTTAAAAAAAACTTTTTTTTCCATGAGCCTTTCGCCAAGGATTCCACCTGCTATATATATATATTTCTTCTCTTGATGGATTTTTTTCCACTTGGTTTCTAGTGGATATTTGGCCTTTGATATGACTTTATACATTACACACTGGGCACTTTGTGCACTTTTTCTGTACCCATTGGCAAAGCTGTCTGCTGTCATCAACCACATTATCCTGGTGTCATCGGGAGAGAACAAAGGTACTTGCGTATGTAGCCACTGTACAGAAATGGCAGAATTGAAATCTAAAATTTGCCTCCACCTCCTGCAGCTTTTAACATATAGAGTATAGTTAAAGTTGTTTCTCATAAAGCAAATAGGATTTGGGTTTGAGTGCTACACAAAACTACTTTAATGCGGCATTGTGTTTATGAACTGTTCCATGCCGGTCCAGTGTAAACAGTCTGCACTGTAATCCTACAGTTTGTATAGGTGGTATAGGTGGCTAAGACTGATATCAAACAAAATGTGGAATTAAATCAACAACAATTCTTTGGTAAATTCTTCATATTTGCGCTCAGAGTTGCCCCGTCTGTTTTCCATTGTCTAATTTACCTGTGCCAGACAGCATGCAATACTTTACACTGAACATGGACTGAGATAGTTGAGATATTCAGTTCAACTAATTACTTATGTGCCCTGCATGATGTGTATTTTTATATAATATACAGTCTGGTCATTTCCCTAGGGGACCAGACTGTAAATATTATCCTTATAAATGCGCCTTTTATAACAGGTGTCCCCCTCCACCGATTTTGATGCCGGTGCGCCCGAATTGGATGCTGGCAACCATAATAGACAGCCGACCCCCCACCCGACATTTCAGTTTAGATTATAATACATAATGTAACCCCTACTGAAATATATAAAGATAGCAAAAGTCACGTCTGAGTTATTTGAACCTGCATAAGTCCTTGGTGACTTAAAATATATTTAGAAATTACAGTAGGGTGTATATTATCCACTATATCATGATCTAAAAGGTTAAAAACCTTAAACTTAAAGGGATACTGTCATGGGAATTTTTTTTTTCTTCAAAATGCATCAGTTAATAGTGCTGCTCCAGCAGAATTCTGCACTGAAATCCATTTCTCAAAAGAGCAAACAGTTTTGAAAAAAAACATGTTTTCCCATGACAACATCCCTTTAATTGACAGGTCTTATGGGGGAATGTATTAAAAGCTGCAAAGTTTTCACCAGGTCTAGTAACCCATAGCATCAATCAGCAGGGCGCATAATGGTCACCTGTTTGAAATCAAACATCTGATTGGTTGCTGTGCGTTACTAGACCTCATACAAACGTGACTTCTTATTTAGTATCCATATGTTCCACACTGCTGTACCCTTCCAGAACATGAGATCATCTTACATTATGGAACAAACACTGTAGCCTCCATGTGAAGGGCAGGTATTATAGGTATGGCACGTTTATTATGAATCAGTGCGTGGAGTGGTGACATAACCAGCCGTATTAGCTCTGCCAGCTCATGGCAATAATATGAATATTATGGATTTTTCTATGCTTTAGCATGTATACAAACATAAATACATTCCATCACAAGTTTCGTCTTGCCGTGTCATCCAGGTAGTTAATGTTTTAAGCAGGTTGCATCTTATTGTTACATAATGTGTCTTTGTATCTATCTATTTTACAAATATACCCATATATCTGTAAATGATTCCTTTCACCAGCCAGCAGGCATTTTAATCATTGCCACAGACCTTGATGAAGTAGTTGTATATACAGGTATGGAATCTGTTTTCCAGAAACCCATTACCCAAAAATCTCTGAATTACCAAAAGGCCATCTCCCATAGACTCCATTTTATCCAAACAATCCAATTTTGTTACATTTTTATATTTTTCTCTGTAATAATAAAACAGTAGCTTATACTTGATCCAAACTAAGATACAGTTAATCCTTATTGAAAGCAGAACCAGCCTATTGGGTTTATTTAATTTTTATATGATTTTAAGGTATGAAGATCCAAATTATGGAAAGATCTGCCATGCAGAAAAACTTCAAGTCCCAAGCATTCTGGATAGCAGGTCAACTACCTGTATAAGAAATGTGTCCTTAAGTGTTGACATATTATATAGCACTTTACAAGGCTTCTTCATCATTAGATCAGTCCATGCTCCAGTGGAGCTTGCAGCCTGTTCTTCACATTCATTCACACGTGTACACACACAGATGAATTCATTAAACTGTATGTTTTTGGTATGTTTTTGGTATGTTTGAGGCATCTGGGGAAAACTCACAAAGGCATATGGAAAAAATAGAACATTATTATTTTTGTAGCACCTGCAGCGCTGTACATAGTAAGGGGATACAAACACAAGATAGAACAGTTTACACATTACACTCATTGAAACCAATACAATCTGTTACAAATTCATAGTATTAGGAAACAATAGGGGGAGGGTGCTGCTCCTAGTAGTTTACATAAAACCTCTGCTTGTAGGGGGATTGTATAATCCACTGGGAATGTAATGAGTGCAGATTATAGTAAAGACCCCATACATTTAAGATTGGCCCCTCACAGATGTAGGTGGAGGATTGTGTACAACACACTTGGGGCAGTATTTAGCAAATGTAACGCAGATTCATGAGCATCAATTTCTTTATACCTTGTAGCACCAGCTTATTAGCAGACAGGCAATAAAGGGAATGTACCAAATCTATGCCTTTGGATTTAGCTTAATTTAAATCCACTGTGACTTCCTAAAGTGCTAAATAGCAACAGAAATAAGGGGCACATCCCAGTGTGTAAATAAAATGTATAAGGGTCAGTCCACCCGAGGATATTCGGGGAGATTAGACGCTTCAGCGATAAATCGCCTCTTCTTTGGGTCTTATACTTGGAATCTTCTTTGGGTTAACTAATCTCCCTGAACTGCTAAATGACAATCTCCTACAGCAATTTATACACAGCGCTTCGTTTTACAAAATCACACGAAGTTTCCTCGTGAGGCAACTTAGTCGCTGGGGTGACTAATCTCCTCGTGTGTACTGACCCGTAAAGGGGAATCCAACCCCCCCTGACCCCTCCCCCCATGACTATTGCCCCTAAATTGCTACTTACCCCTCTGTGTAAGTCCCCTCCAGCGATGTTCACAGGGGCCATCTTCTCTTCAAACCGCTTCTTCCTGGATCTGGCGGCGAGTGTGCAGTAGGACTTTGGTACTACTGCGTATGCGCACGAAGTTCGACGATTGAACTTCGTAACCTTTGTGCGCATGCGCATGGAGCCGACGGAGCAGCAGTTGGAAGAGAAGATGGCCCCTGTGAACGTCGCTGGAGGGGACTTACACAGAAGGGTAAGTAGCAACTTAGAGGGAGGGGGCCTATGGGGCAGTGGTGGGGGAGGGTTTAGAGCCTGGGGGGTTTGGATTCCCCTTTAAGCTAGCCATAGACGTAACAATTACGATCTTTCTCGGAAAAGATCTTTCCAAGAAAGATTGTGTGTTTCAACACACACATGTATAGAGCTGAATTGCTAGATATACAGGTAGAAACAATAGAATTCTACCTGTATCTGATGATTCAGCACTAACAATGGCCGATGTTAAGGATGCCTTCAAAGGCATCCTATCAAGATTTTCCGTCCAGTCCGGTCAACCAGCCGACTGATATCTATATATATTGGTCGGCTCATTTCCCACCATACACGCACCGAATATTGTACACGATATATTATCACGATAAATCAAACACCACCGGAAAAGAGATTCAGTGTTTTGTTGTGTGCACTTGTGCATTACCCAGCCACTGCCGTTACTTCACTGCACATCACACTACAATCATTTTGCACAATACTTTCTAAAAATAAAGGAAAATACAAGCCCTGTGTCGCCCCTTCCTCATGTCCTGCTGCCAAGTTACTTTAAAACAAGGTAAACAGATGCTATATATATAGGACCTCACTTGAGAGATTTTCTCTGGTTATATGGCAGCATCTGTATGTATGTATTTATAATACAGGTATGGGACCTGTTATCCAGAATGATCGGTACCTGAGGTTTTCCGGATAACAGATCTTTTCAAAGTTTGGATCTTCATACCTTAAGTCTACTATAAAATCATGTAAACATTAAATTACCAAACTTCACACTATAGATTGCTCGCTAGCAGCGCCGGCCATTCAACGGAAGGAAATAATGCTGTTTAATATCAATCCGGCTTTATTGTTACACACAACGTGGAGTTACATTCTCAGTGGGTGTGCTGTGCAAACCTACGCGTTTCGTGTCTAGGCAAACGACACTTCCTCAGGGTAACCCTGAGGTTACTGGATACCGGATCCCAATACCTATACTTCTAGTGAGTGTGAAATGGGCGATCTCAGGCTGTGAGTGACCTTCCACAGTAGACTTGCCACCTTTTATTAAAACTTTAACCGGGAGGTTGGAACAAAAGGGGGCGGAGCCATTACATAAAAGGGGCAGGGGCACGTCGCAGAGATCGGAAGAAGAACGAAGAACAGTTACATTTTTGTGGGATTTGGGGCGGGCCGAGGGGACTTGTTAAGGGTATTACAAATTTAGTGGCAGCTAAATTTCCAGTAAATTTGTAATCCCCGCCCTGGCAGGTGTTTTACCAGCTAGGACGGTAAAATACCAGCCGGGTGGCAACCCTAGTCCACAAGCTGATTGGATACAAAGTAATGGCGCAGGGGCACTGAGCAGATCTTCTTCTCTTAGCCTGCACAATTACTCTTATAAAACTACATTATAAAAATATCAGAATCAGCAGTGTTTATGGCTCTCTCTTCCTCCCTGAACAAATGGCTCAAGCCTTTTACTGAAGTAATTTAGGGATTTTGAAGTTGCGCTTTAGTTTGCATTTTAACTGAGCACATTAGGATCCATTAGTAGCCAGTGCTTAAAGGGGATTTACAGCAGCAGGTAAAACACACTTCAAAACAGAAAAGGGAGAAGCAGCTGGTCACTGCTATTTACAGACTTCTCATGAACTGATCAACTCCAGATACACATGCTTTGCAAAAACCCTCTAATTATGGTGCAAGAGAAACTGTGTATCTTTTATGTAAAAAGTTAATTTTTATTTTAAATATATGAAAATCACAGTTTCTCCCTATTGCACCACCTGCTGCACCATTATTAGGATGGTTTGACAGCAGGAGGTCTAAAACATAAATTCACCGTGGCCAAAAAAGCAAAATGTACGTGTTCTGTAGCAATACTGGATAGAAATGATTAGGGTACTGATTAGAATAGACAAATATAAATATGCCCTGATATGGCTACAGACAAAGATACCTGTGTATGATATGGGATTACAAGTATATGGATGTGCCTTGATATAGAATCAGACAGATACAAATGTGCCCTGAAATGGGAATAGTCAGATAAAAAAAAGTCACATGACAGAGACAAATGTAGATGGCCTGTACACGTATGAGACCTGTTATCCAGGATGCTGGATTTCCGGATAACAAATCTTTCAGTAATTTGGATCTTCATACCTTAAGTCTACTAGAAAATCATGTAAACATTAAATAAACCCAATAGGCTGGTTTTACTTCAGATAAGGATTAATTATATCTTAATTGGGATAAAGTACAATGTACTGTATTATTGACGCAGAGAAAAAGGAAATCATTTGTTAAAATTGTGGATTTTTTGGATACAATGTAATCTGTGGGGGAAGGCCTTGCTGTAATTCTGATCTTTCTGGATAACAGGTTTCCAGATAACAGAACCCATACCTGTATAGAAATAGACATGAATGTACCCTAATATAAGAACAGACAATCTAATGTGGATGCTAAGGAAATATATAGATATGAATGTGCCTTGATATGGGAATATACAGAATTTAATGTACATGATATGAGCATAGACAGAGATGAATGTGGAATGGACAGATGTATTTGAATCCTCGTGCCTTGATACAGGATAGAATTGAGCTAATGCTCTTATCTTTCTTATCTTTGTTCATTTTCAGTTAGCAGTGCATGTCAACGGTGACAACAGTTTGTAATAAAGTAATATATATTCATTATATGTTTATTAATTATAACCCACAGTGTAGAGTTTATTATGACCAATCAGAACATAACTGTGTGCAGTAGATTTCCAGCATCTTAGCTGTTTACTTTTGTGCTGTATGCATGCGTATTTTTTTTTCTTTCCCAATTCAATAAAGAGATTATTTCCTCATTGATTCAGCAAATCTCTGCTTCACATGCCATAATCTCCTGTCTGCCTCCTTGAGTAGTTTAGCATAACAATAAGCAGTCAAGCCTGTTCATCTGGTGAGAAGCCTGCCTTCCCCTGCAGAGGGGGACGCCTTCGACCAATCATATTCAAGGACTCATTGGCGCTCTGCTCATATGACCTTAGCTACTAATTCATTCTGGAATCAGGTGGGAGCGGTAGTAGAAGTTTGTTCATTGGCTGTTTAAGATAAAGGAAAGGGGAAAAAAAACTCTGCATTGAAGTTTCAACAGAACACAGTGAGCAGGGAGTGTCTGCAGGTATGCTGAAAGAAAATCAGACAGAGTTTCAACTTCTGGGACTGTAGACAGTTCAATGGATTCCTCATTACCAGGCACCAAACCGTGTTGTTTCCAGGCTTCTCAACTCCGGAGTGTATCAAGGGGGGGTTTGGGAATTAGGCTCCCAGTTCAAAGCTGGTAAAAGAGCCAGTGTTCCGAATGAGTGCTTTGCAGCATGTACCATACAGGACGGCAAAACATGGATCTATAATTCCTGAAAGAGAGTGCAACATAATGAGTTGGGAGTTTGAGGATTATCAGAACCTACGGCAACGGGATCCATTGCCATATCCCAAGTGCTACAGGGAACAGGGATATGGGGAGAATGTCAGCACATCGTTTGTGAGGGAAGAGCAATATAACACTGACGGCAGGAAATATGATAGAAGAGCAAAAGCCTATAGGCAAGCAGATCCGTGTGATTATTACAGGACATGCCAGAATGAAGACTGGAAAGGGTATAGCGACGCAGAAAGATATTATGACTACAGGGAGAATATCTGTGACTATCCTGGAAAATACAGGACTGGAGGTCGGTATGAGGACAGAAAAATCATTTATGATGATGGGGATTACTGTTCAGAGTACATAAATGCCAACTCTCGTTATGCTCCCAGAAGGGAATATGACACTCCCAGCGATGATCGAAATTATCAGGAATACAGTCCAAGAAAGAGGGAATATTACAATCGAGACACAGAGCCATGCGGATATAACGCACATCGAACTCTAGATACAAGGTTTTCTGAACCAGATCGGGGAGATTATTACTCTATGGATCATAAAAGTCGTGGGTTTTACCAGAAGGACTATAGGAGGAACAAGGACTATTATAGCAGAGACCCCAAACTGGACAGATATGCAGACATTTCATATGGAAACTCTAGAACCTCTGATAAGGACTATGAGGATTACCCAAAGGAGAAAGAAGAAGGAAGGGAACACATTGAAGTTAAAGAATCTAGGCAAAAGGACAGCAATGTACTTAAGGCTAATGCTCGCCGTTATGACTTTTTACCTTTGGATTGTGATGATGTGGATGGTAACAGCAAGAGAATTCAGACCGAGGACCAGAGCTCATCTGATAGATATTATGATGACAGAAGAAGAGACAGAAGCCATTCATTTGAATCAAACCCCCAGAATAATACAAAACGCACTGGGTATGACTTTGAATACAGTCCTCCTGATGGATTAGACCTGTATTTGAATTCCAAGGCAAACTACAAAGATCAGTACAGGGACAGAAGGCCATTGGATGAAAATTGGGGAGAGTATGATGGTTTTGAGACTGGTGGGAAATGTACCAGAGAAAAGGATAAAAGAGATTGTCTCCGGAGTTTGGAGGATAAGGCAACTAATGGCTCTGATAAGTGTGACCAAGACCAAAAGGATATGTATGGATTGGAATATAAGGATTGTCATGCTCCAAGAAGTTCTAGTTCATTTGAACGACAGTGGGACCATGAGACCTACAACAGACCTGAAGTTCTTTCCAATGCAGACATCATGAAGAGAAACAGCATTTACAGGAGGACGGCCCCCAGCAGTCTACGACGGTCAGAATTTGTGCAGAACAGGAAAAAGAGGCAAGGTAAGTGATCACATTCTCAAGAAAGTGCAGTGGTTAAAACCTTTATTATACTGTTAATAACATATCCTGTGCCCTGCAGCAGTGCTACGGGTACAGTTCAGCAGCAACAAATTGTCTTGGTAGTTTCTTATGTTTTAGGATTGTGAGCAGTAATATATGTTATACCAAGTGATGTGCAGAGTCAGTAGGCTAGAATAGAATTGCAAAAAGTTTCCACAGATCCAGGTTTCTGTTTTTCATTCCCCTGTCTGGCTTTTGATTTTTAGTAGCTCAGGGGTGGCACCAAGTCAAACCATATAACCTTCTATTGCTTGATGTAGGCAATCACCTGAAAAGCCCTTACACTTTTAGCCAAATGGCCACAGCAATAGGGTGAATTTTGCCCCTCCCCCAGCATGTAGTTAGCAGTAAAGGGGTGCACCAATACATATGTTATGTGTATAGGAAAACTGGTTGCTGCAATGCAGTTGGAAAACACAATCCAGCTAAGGGCCCCAGCCCCCAGCTCTCCCTTCTTTAGGGGCATGTATATTAATTGGTGAAATTGATCCAGCATTATCAAAAGTGAAGCTTTCACATATATAATAGTATAAACAATTACAGCAAGCTCTTTCTAAAATATCCTATATGTGTGAATAGAGAAATGTGACATCTCATTCTGGGAGGCTCTGTTTTCACCCTGTGATAAATATCCCCCTTTGTGTGCCTTAAGTTTAGCTAGTAAGTAAAAATAGTACCAACATGTTTTAGTTATGAAGGCGATTTGCCCTTTAAGCTGTGAGTCTTAAGGTGGCCATACACGGAGAGACCCGCTCGTTTGACGACATCGGGCCTTCCTGATCGGTCTGTCGGATCGCGGGACCGCATCAATGAAATTATGCGGCTGCTATCCAATGGGATATTTAGTCCTGTCTGATCGACATCTGCCGGACTTTTGGCCAGATATCGATCGGGGAAGCCCGTCGGAGGGCTCCATACAGGGGCCAATAAGCTGCCAAATCTCTGTGTCGGCAGATTTTATTGGCCTGTGTATGACCACCTTTAGTTATCCCAAGAAAAAATGTTACAAAAGTATCTTATGTATCTAGTCGGGGCTCTCTGACAAAAGCCAATTAAGTTAGAAACTTTGTATCTTTTTGGCTGCTCAGTGCACAGAAGTTAAGACCTTTCAGTACTAACGCAGGACTGCGGGTTGAGCTGTCAAAGGCGGGACAGTCCCACTTGAAATGGGACAGTTGGAAGATATGATATAGTGTCGGGTCTATACAATAAGCCAGCCTGAAAACGTCACCAAAATAACCTAGGCTAAGGTTAGTGTTACTATGTAAATATGCTAGTGGAGAAAACTCTACGTATGATGCTAGCCTTAATATTTCATTGTAAACAAATAGGTCTGCTTCACTTTTCCTTTACAAGCTTTCGCTTTTACATTCAATGTTGTTACATAAAAAAAAACTAATTCAGGAAAAAACAAAGTTTATACTTTTGTAAGTATCAGAGATTTATTTCCAAGTATGTTCTGCATAATTAAAAGACACGTGTAGGTTGGTAATGTTGGGGGTGTATCTCCTGCCTAAGAGTAATTAGTAAAGTAATAGCTGACCTGGCAGTGGGTATATATCAGTAAAACAAAATAAACACTGTTCCTTGTCACATCCCCCACAGGCTATTCATCTTTCATTCCATTCCTCCCACTTTCTTCTGACACGTCCATTAACGCCTTTCTAACCAGCCCCAGCTTTATGTTTATGGGAAGTTTCCCAGCACATTGTGTAGGCCGGCCTTTGAATGATAGGAGACTGCTACATGTACCAGGAATGCAGTGTGTAACTTGCCATCCTCTAGATGCTGCTGAACTACAAGTTAAAGCCAGTGTTGGACTGGGGCACCAGGGGCCCACCCAAAAATCTTAGACAAGGGGCCCACCGTAAAACGTTAGACCAGGGGCCCACTCTCAGTACTAATATTCTTCATCTCCTCAATCAACCTGTATTCTCCTAATTTGTTTTCTTTACATACTATAATCAATTATTTCATCTATTTAGCCATTTTGTTCTCATAGAAATAGGGAATGGCCATGAAATAGGCCAAAAGTTTAGCAGCACGAGGGCCCACTGACACCTTGGCCCACTGGGAGTTTTCCTGGTATTCTGGTGGGCCAGTCCAACACTGGTTAAAGCTGGGCATATAATTAAGAATCTGCTCATTGATTGAGATCACCATATGAGCTTATCTTTTGCTGATTTGGCCACCCCTAATAATGCTGATGCAATTCTTTGGCAACAATTGGATCATAATGTAGACCTGTTGGCAGTGGACTGTCCAAGCAGGATTTTCTAAACGTCCTGATATCAAATAAGTAAAAATGTTTTGGTCAGCTACTGGTCAGGCAGGCCACATACCTGGGACAATAAGCTGCCAATTTGGACAAGTCAGCAGCTATTATCAGTACAGGTGTGTAGAAAAAACAAATAGGAATTAGTGTGATGTATCATTGTTCATTAAAGGAACTGTAACACCAAAAAAATTTAATTGTTTTAGAGAATTAAGATATCGTGTACTGTTGCCCTGCTCTGGTAAAACTGGTGTGTTTCCTTCAGAAACACTACTATAGTTCATATAATCAAGCTTCTGTGTAGCTATGACCAACCTTCCCTGCTTTGCACAAGTTGCACACTATTTCTAGAATGCCGCACAGCCTGGTACTTGCTACAAGTGACACCGAAGTTTTGGCCTGAGTTCCCAAGCTTTGAAAGAATGTTAAACTTTTGCAGTCTCCTCTTCAGCAAACAGAGCCAGATGCACCAGTTACTTGCCAGTTTAGAGCCCAGCCCCATACTGATATCATGCCAGGACTTTGGAATCGTTTATGGCCTGCATAAAGCACACTTGTGTGACTGTAAGGGCAGAGAGACATGTGGAGATTTGGTGAGATTGGTCCCCTCGCCAGCGAGGCAGTTCCTGGAGATTAATCGCCTGAAGAGGCGACCAATCTCCATGTGTGTCTCGAGGAGATTAGTCGCTTCTTCGGGCGATTAATGTAGCCTTCCTGTTGGCTAGAATCTAAATCACTGGCAGGACGGCACCCGAAGCACTTCATTTTCCGAAGTTTCCTCGTAAGGCAACTTTTGGCCACTTTAGAAAACAAATCTCCACATATGTCTTTGCCCTAACTCCTATTGTTTAACATTGCTAGAACTTTTCACATATACAAGTACCCAGGGTTGCGTTACCTGTACTTTTACTGCTCCTTATCTATTCTGTGCACCTTGAGCTGAACCATTGTTATTCTTCTGGGATGCACCATAAATGAAACCTATAAACTATATAGCTTTGGGCGTGCTTATCTATCTGACAATAAGCACATAATCAAATTCATCTGTAGCTAGGAGGCATATGGGGCAAATTAAAGCGTGAAGCGTCTAACGCTAGCTCCTATTCGCCAGCGTGACGTCATTTCTCAACTTCGCCAATTTCAATACAATTCAATACAATAGATATGAGTTTGAAAAAAAAACTGGACATTTTTTGTAAGTGCTTTTTTTTAGGGTGATAGTCTGAAAAATAGCATAATTTTTTGGGGGGTTACACTCCTTCCCAACTACATTTCCTAACATATGGCAACTCAACTATATAGGTGGCACATGTTTAGGGCAATAGGACAACTTTATTTTATTTATTAAAAGTTTCCTGGGCTTGTGTAATGTAGTGGCTGTAACATATACTTCTATTATACGCTTTACTTTGCACTTATGCAAATTAGACATCGATAGCATAAATGCGTATTGCCTGGCGAAGTAACGGTAGCGCAACTTCGCTACTGTTCGCCTCCCTGAGCGCAACTTTACATTTCAGTGAATTTATGTAGCGCTGATGAAACTACGCCTGGTGAAGTGTGACAAACGTCGGTGAAGCCAACGCTAGTGCATTTTCAGCACTTAGTGAATTTGCCCCACAGGCTTTCAGCTGCCAGTGGAATAATGCTGGGAGTTCTGTTTTGTGGCTTTGAAAGGGAAGGGGGTGTTAGTACAGGTATGGGACCTGTTATCCAAAATGCTTTGGACCTGGGGTTTTACAGATAATGGATCCATAATTTAGACTCAATCACTTTTTCCAAATTTTATACCGGCTGACAGGGGGCGGGGCCAAAAAGGGGAGGGATGTGACACAAAAAGGGGCGGGACGTGCCGGAAAAGGGGCAGAGTCACGGCGAGCGATCGGTTGAAGACGCGAGAAAGGTAAGTTTTCAGGGGATTTAAGACAAGGGCCTTTTTTAAGTGGTATTACAAATTTACCGGCAGCTACATTGCCTGTAAATTTGTAATTCCCGGCCCCGGCCTTGACTGGTGTTTTTTTCTGGCTAGGTAAACATTAAATAAACCCAATAGACTGTTTTTCTTCCAATAAGGATTAATTATATCTTAATAAGAAAATGGCATGTGTGTCTGCTCCAACATAAGTATGGATATAAAGTTACAGAACAATAACACAGTCTAGTTACATAAACTCCATAAACATAGTCCAAGGGTTGCCAAGAACTGGAAAAATCACTAAAGAAAAGCGGCCTGTTAACAATTAATGCATTATATGTATATAACATTTATACATGTATAGCCCAATACTTTTCATGCCAAGTGGTCATATAAGTAAGTGCCCACTAGGGATGGGCGAATTTGACCCGTTTCGACAAAAATTTGCATCGGGTAAAATGTCACGGAAAATTCGATGGGTGTCATTTTTGTGGCGAAACAAGGCAAATAAATTGGCCCATCCCTGGTGCCCACTTTACAACTACTTTTGCTACTGTATATATTGTTAGCAGGCCTCTTTACTTTAGTTATTTTTAATTATATCTTTGTTTGGATCAAGTACAAGTTTATTATTACAGAAAAAAAGGAAAGCATTTGTAAAAATTTGGATTATTTGGATAAAATGGAGTCTACGGGAAATGGCCTTCCTGTATTTCAGATCTTTTTTTCGATACGGGGTTACCGGATAACGAAACTCATACCCAGGGGCCACGCACAACACAATTGTCGGGGCCCCCTGGGGCCAGCCCACCTGGGCACCCAAGCCCTGCCCTTGATCCACATCAAAGTTAAAAGATCACACCAACATCAGCACTAAAAAAGTAACCCCCCCCAGGCTCCCTTATAAGTTAAATAAAAAATTGGCACCAGGGCCCCCCATAAATGTTTTTTTTTTTTAAAGCATTGGTGCCAGGGTCCCTTATACAAGTTAAAAAAAATTGGGGTCCAAAAAATATTTTTTTTTAAAAAACATTGGTGTCAGGGCCCCCCATAAAAGGTTTTTTTTAAAAATTGGTGGTCAGGGCCCCCCGACAAGTTAAAAAAAAAAATTGGTTGACCAGGGCTCCCCTATAAGTTAAAAAAAACCTTGGCGCCAGGGCCCCCTTACAAGTTAAAAACCAGGGTCCCTGGAATGTTGTTCTTGTTTACAGTGGATAGCAGCATAGCTTACTAATATTTATGGGCTACAGTTGATCATGAAGTTGAAAGTTGACAGAAAAGCCTATAGTCATCATTCCATTGTGAGCACGATACTTTGCTACTTCTAACTGTATTAAATATATTGTTTTTATGGGTGTGCACTCTTCGGTTTCATGTAGATTTTGAATGCATCCAATTTGAAAGAGGTGAGGTGGCATCCCTGTCTGGAGTGACGCAGGCTGCCCATCCCATTCCAGATTGTCATTCTTTTAATATGTGTGGAATGTCAGCATTAAAGAGGTTAAATTATTCATAGTTATTAATATCTCGACTGAATTCTATTGCAGAACACTATGGCTATCATAGATATGTTTCTCCTCTCCCTAACAGTCATGTGGTTTGTCAGTGTTTGGCAATTAGTCAGTGAGGCTAGAGATACTACCTGAAGTGACTAATAGGTACCCAAAGGAAAGTCTGGACTTATTTCTCATTGCAGTCTCATAGGAACACACCTTGTCAATCTGATTTTCTGGTTTTCTAGCTGAAATGATGGACATTATATCTTTTTTTTTTTTAAACATTTGTTTCACTTTTTTTCTTTTAAATGTTCTGTTTATACCAGGGGTCCCCAACCTTTTAATGCTTCAGGGACCGGTGTTGAGGCAAAAACATTTTCAGGAACCTGGGGTAGGGGTCGCCGCCCAATTCGACGCGTGGGTTTCCATTTTGTCGCACCTTGTAAAGGCTCGGCAGCCCACTTCAGGGCTGCCCGGTGGTTGGGGACCCCTGGTTTATACCTATATATATATATATATATTTCTGTTAATTGATATTGATTGGGAGCTGTCATTAAACACTGCTCCCACTGGCAAAATTATCATGAAAGCCATATGCAATTCTTAGGTTTGAAAAATACAATAAATGTCGTGGAACAGAATGATCAGCGCTGTTATACAATGTCAGCTCCCTATTGTTACTATACACAGTAATAATACTTGTCCGACTTGTGGCTGCATATATATACTGCATACTAAAGGGCCATATTGTATTAAAGTGATGATGCCATGTCCGTTAGTCGCAGCAACAGCTGAAGTAAAATTTGGTTGTGTCCAATTGACTGCAATGGGGATTGCAGCAAGTTGCTTTTGGCACCAGCCTATCCTGGATAATAGCATTATCTCTATAGTAAGCCGCTACACTACAGTAATAAAGGTGTGGTGTTTATGATCTGGAAACCCAATTTTCCAGAATGCTCAGAAACCAGCTTTGCTTTTTCCCTGCTTACACAAAAAAATTATTATTTTTTGGCACATTTGCTTTTTTCTCTGTTATAAGACTGCTGCATAAATCGTCATTGTTGGCAACCAGCTTGGGTTTGTTTGTTTTTTCTGCAGCCTTAAGGAAGGGTTCTACAAATTTCAGAAAGACCCCAAATCCAGAATACCCAAGGTGCAAATGTTTCCGGATAATCGAGCCCACACCTTGTTTGCCTGTGATTGTTCACCTTTGAGTTAACTGTAAGCATGATATAGGGAGTGATATTCTGAGACAATTTGCAATTGGTGTTCTTTATTTTTTTAATAATTTGGGGGATTTGAGTTATTTAGTTTTCTATTCAGAATGTCTCCGGTTTTAATTACCCTAGCAACCATGCATTGAATTCAATAAGAGACTGGAATATGAATAGGAGTGGGACTGATTAGAAAGATGAGTAATAACAAGTAGCAATAACAATACAGTTGTAGCCTAAGGGCAGGACTACACGGATGATTAACGTCCGTTTTCGGCGGATGCAAACCTGGCAGCAAAAACAGATGTGGCAAGTTGGATACAACAGGAACAAGATAAGTAATAGAAAAGTCGGATGTGTCGCAGGTAGGGTTGCCACCAGCCAAGGCCGGGGCCGGTATTACAAATTTACAGGCAATGTAGCTGCCTGTAAATTTGTAATACCCCTTAAAAAAGGCCCTTGCCTTGTCTTAAATCCCCTGAAAACTTACCTTTCTCGCGTCTTCAACCGATCGCTCGCCGTGGCTCCGCCCCTTTGCGGCACGCCCCACCCCTTTTTGTGTCACGTTCCGCCCCTTTTTGGCCCCGCCCCCTGCCGGCCGGTAAAAAATTTGGAAAAAGCTGGCAACCCTAGTCGCAAGGTTGATGCGAAATTACATGACGGTCCGATGAAGACGCAGCTTACAGCATTTTCATCCTACAGTCGTGTCGCATCAAGCCTTCGACGCCATACGACTTTTCTATTACTTACCTTGCTCCTGTCGCATCCGACTTGTCGCATCCGTTTTCGCAACGAGCGTAGCATCCGCACAAAACCGACGTCAATCTTCCGTGTGGTCCTGCCCTTACAGACAATTTGTCTTTAAAAGGGTGTGTCAGTGACCCCTCCATTTGAAAGCTGAAAAAGGTCAGAAGAAGAAGAAGGCGACAAATAATAAAAAACTGTAAAAAATTAAATTGAAAAGTTTCTTTGAAATGACCATTCTGTGGCATACTAATTTAAAGGTGTACCACCCCTTTGTAGAAGAGAGGATAGGTAGGGACAGTGATGTTCTCACTCTCTCTTGGAATGAGGAACGTTGCAGGTGCTTCTGGTTGTGTGAAGTTGTTGTGTAAGGTCAGATTCCTCTGTGCAGCAGGGCTGTGTCTTGTCCCCGTGACATTAGGGAAGGAAAGGGAGGAGTACGATGGAATGCACTGCTGTTAATCCCTCTCTATGTTAAAAAGGATACAATGTTTGCAGAACAAAGACTAGGATTACGGAAAACCACTGATATACAATTACTCCGAAGTTAAGTGCCACCTGGGCTCTGTGATCTTATCCAAGCTTTGATTGGTGTAAATCTCAAACGCCATGGTTGTTGCCTTTATTTCTATCATTTTAAAGCCCCCGTTTTTTAAAGAAACCATAAAATTAGGCATAAGTAGCATACTGTGCATGCAGAACATTTTTTTTCTCCGTTGTGAAATACAAACGTATGACCTGCCCTTATGTTCTTGTCCCACTACAGTAAATAAGTCTCGGCAGTCCTATGACCTACAATTAAAGTTATGACGTTTCCTGCACAGCAACTATTGCAGGACTTTCCGTCTTCTTGGGCGTTTAGTGTAAATCCGTGCCTTGTAAAGAACTGTGGGAACCAATGTTTCCTCTGAAGGATCTGTGACCATGATTTACAGGTGTCATTCAGGTGCCTGATGATGGATTTAGCAGCAATGTTAATAACATCAGTTCCAGTGGCTCTCCTCTGTTTGATCATAGCACAAATATACCAGGACCATGCTCCTGTTCAGCAATGCATTGGCAGCTTTCTTATACAGAAACTTTCCGTTCAGTTCACTGGCTATGGAGAAATAAAGCCTCTTATTCTACCTGTCCCTGTTCATGATTTTTACTTTACAATGAAGGCTTTGAGTTCTCAGGTGTGTGGCCCCTGGTATAGAGCGTGCACAAAGGATACGCTGGTATATGCATTGAATTCCGTCTCTCGTATCATATTCAGCACAAAGAACCTTTCTTCATCTCTGCTACAGAATCCGGCATTTTCAGTTGATACCCACAATTACAGTCATTTGTATTTTGATACTATTTCATGTTAATCACTGAAAAAATGACATATTTAAAGGCAAGTGAATCTCTACATAAAAAGAAACCTAATTCTAAGCAACTTTCCAATATACATTTTATATTATATTATACATTTATTTTTTCAATGCTATTGAAAACAGCATTTGTTAAAGGGGAACTCCAGCTTCCAAACCAAAATTTGATAAAGCAGCCCACATAACACAGAATCCCCTAATATACCAATCACAGCAAATGTTATTGGAAGTTGGGCACTATTAATCATACATACACCAACCAAAACCTGTTACTTCTCTCTGTGTCACACTATTTCACATAAATAATAAATAAGCAGATCTTCAGGCTGTTAGAGGAGAACCAAACCTCCTAATTTGTAGCTCCCCCTACCCTAAATAGGCCCACCTCTTCCCCTGCTGGACAGAAAAAAGTTAAGGGCATTTGCCCAGGGTACCAGGAAGGCTGGGGGGTAGGGGTAAGGGAAATACAAATAAGGGGGTTTGGTTCTCCTTTAATTGTCCCTTCCCCTCTGCAAACAACCCCTCCTAAATTCCTGTGACAGTAGCTTTGGGCCTGGTTGCTAAGCAGTTGCTAGAGGCCACACATTATGGCTGCATTCTCACTTATTTTAACCCCTTTTATCTTAAGATGAATTTTAGATGAAATCCTTTAAGAGGCCTCTTGGGGGTCGGAGGACTTGAGACAGAAGCAGTCTATAAACCTGCCATGAGACTTGATAAAAACATAACAATGTGCTTCTTAATAATTGCTTCATAAATGAGCCTTGTAGTATAAGTGATAAAAAAAAATGCTGTGGTCACTGTTTAGATTTAGATATATAATATATATATATATATTTTTTTTTTTTTAAATCATTCTTTACAATGCAGTTGTGATTTCAAGGAAGAATCCGTTTGTGCCATAGTGCCTGATCTTAAATGTCTTTTGTAGGACCCTCCAGCACAGCCCTCTGTATATATGTATGTGTAAACTCTATAATACACAAAAGCCATGAATATCTTGTAAATTATATCCTCATAAATGGTTACTAGTGATGTCATCAGTTGTGAACGGTGAGTAGTGATTTCTGTCACATGACTCACTCAAACTTGTGTATTATAATAAATAAAGTACCCCATTTTGCAAAATATGATGGTATTAGAAGTTACCTCGGAGTCCCATGACCTGTATAAAAACACTTGGACTTCAGCCTTGTGTTTTTATATGGCCATGAAACTCCTCGGTAACTTATAATATCCTTATAATTTACAAGACTGGCTACTTTATTCAATGTATTTTTAAAGCTTTGCAAGGATCTGCAACACTGTACAATAAAAGGTATATAAAGGTACACACACACGTAGGACTAGTACAATAAGTATACACAAAGTACACAGAGCTAATATATGGACATAGAGCTTAAAGGAGAACTAAACCCTAAACATGAATAAAGCTGGCCATAGACGTAAAGATTTTTGAAAGATCCAATGGTTATCGTGAGACCACGATTGTCTCAAAACGACTGATTAAATGCCTGATGTGTCCATCAACTAAAAAGACCATTTCCGGTGATATTGCCAGCAAAACTGAAGGATCGCAGCCTGCTTGACCCTGCAAACATAGGTAGATTTCATGGGGACCGATAAAGATTTTCTAACCTGACCGATCAATCTTCAGACTGATGTGGGACGAAAAATTGTAAGATGTACAATCATTTGTATCCCTCTAACCGCACGATAATTTGATAGATTGGTCAGACTTCGCTAAGATCGGTCGTTCGGCAGGGAAAGATTGTTGTGTCTATGGGGAGCTTTAGGCCAAAAATTGCATATTTTATATGATGTCAGCCTAAAGTTTCAGCATGTCAATAGCAGCAATGATCCAGGA
>CM044443.1:31690664-31701397 GCA_024363595.1 Xenopus borealis | reverse complement strand
GTCGTTCGACCCCCAAAGGGGTCCCGACCCCCAGGTTGAGAACCACTGACCTAGTTGAACGTGGGCGTCTACTTGCATGTATGGCCAACTATACTATACCAGATGACAAATGTTGTTTATTGAAATTTTCCAATACTTCAGCATAGATTCAGTCCAAAGGGAACTAATGTGAATGTTTCACTCTACAGGGGCCGTACAAACTACATTAACCTGGGCTCCTTCCTCATCAAACCAGTGCAGCGGATTATGCGTTACCCTCTGCTCCTCATGGAGCTTCTTGGCGCGACCCCTGATGCTCACCCTGACAAAGCCCCCTTGAGAGAAGCTGTGCAGTCAGTGAAAGAAATCAATGGCAATATCAATGAGTACAAGCGCAGGAAGGACTTGGGTGAGTAGTGGAAGGATCCCCTGAGTATCTTTAACAGTTATCTAACAGGTATGTTGTTGCTTTGGTTACGCCAATGAGATGTGTTTTTTTTCTTTCAGTTCTAAAATACCGCAAAGGCGATGACAATAGTTTGATTGACAAAATCTCCAAGCTTAATATTCATTCAATCATCAAGAAGTCCAATCGGGTCAGCAGTCATATCAAACAACTCACAGGATTTGCTCCCCAGGTACTACCTATTGCCAAACGTGTCCTGTTTATGATGTGTCTTAACTACATCGTTCATCTAAAAATTAACTATAGACAGTGACCTTCTAAGACAATTTACAGTTTAGTCTATTTTGTGGTTTTTGAATTGTTTGCTCTGCAGCTTTCAAGCTTCCAGTTTAAAGAGCTACCTGGTTGCTAATGCTTAATTACCATTGGAATCAGTCTGCAGATTGCACAAGACAGTATCTCTTATATGTAATAAAGGCAATACATTTGCCCAGTTGCAATAACTCATAGCAAATGATATGATGTTTACTGATAAACAAGTGACCATTAAAGGGGTTGTTCACCTTTGAGTTAACTTTTAGTATAATGTAGAGAGTGATATTCTGAGACAATTTGCAATTGGTTTTCATTTTTTATTGTTTGTCGTTTTATAGATAGATAGCTTTTTATTCAGCAGCTCTCTATTTTGCAGTGTCAGCAATTTGGTTTCTAGGGTACAGATTACCCTAGCAACCCTGCATTGATTTGAATAAGAGACTGGAATATGAATAGGGGATGGACTGAATAGAATGATAAGTAATAAAAAGTAACAATAACAATAAATTTGTAGCCTTAGGCTGGGGACAGACAAGGAGATTCCGGAAATCGCCGCACCACGTGTGCACAGAGCCGGTGCTTTTACATTTCAACTAGTGACGGACAGGGAGAAGGACGTTCGGGGAGATTGTCACCTGCTATTAAACGCCAGGCGACTGAATCTCCCCGAATCTCCCTGTCTGTCCCTAGCCTTACAGAGCATTTGTTTTTAGATGGTGTCAGTGACCCCCATTTGAAAGCTGCAAAGAAACAGAAGAAAATTGCAAATCATTAAAAAACTATGAAAAATAAATAATGAAGACCAATTGAAAAGTTTCTTAGAATTTGACCTTCTACAATATACCAAAAGTTAACTTGAAGGTGAACCACCCCTTTAAATGCTTTTTGCTGATTGGTTGCTGTGGGTTACTTCACCAGGGCAAGCTTAGTGCAGTTGTTGTCCCCGCAATTTCCCAGCAGTCGCATGCACATAAAGCTACTTTCATTATAAGGAAGGTGCATTTTTCTATAGTTGAACTCAATGATGCTTAGTAATTCCTGCCTTCCATTCTGGATATACACCCAATTCTTTATGTGCAAGGGTGCTGCATTTATTGATGCTGGGTGCAAAGGGAACTCTGGAGGTACCACCACCTCTTGACAAGGCAGTAGCTCCAGGGCTCTCTTTGTAGCACCCTTGTGCCTAAAGAAACAGACTCAGACGTCACTCACACATTAAACACCGGAAATTACATCAGATGGACTCCTGCACATTTGTGTCCAATTTGCGACAAAATGCACTCACAGTTGCATTAACTTTAACAAATCAGACACAACTGTGGTTAGTGCAGCACTATTGTGCTAAACATATTACCCCCTTGCGACCACAATACTGCTGGATTCTGGGGGAGAAAACGCAGCTCTGGTGGAAAAAAAGATGCTCAAAATTGCACTTTGCTCACTGCAAGTGTGGCATAATGGAGCCTTAGTGTTTTTGATTAAACTTTTGTTTCATTTTTTGGGGCTATTTAATTTCCTAAACAAACTCCCATAATAAATCCTAGCTTTAGATGTGTATTTACAGTATGTGAGCCCTGTTAAACAAGTTCCTCATTACCTTTAGTATCAATCAATATTTGTATATACTCTATGGAGGCCATTTACCAACAATTGAATTTTTCCACAAATCTTGGTTATCTCATTTTTTAATAAAACAAAAATTAGAGATTTATGACTTTTAAAAACACCATTGAAGCCAATTGGAGCTGCGCAGATCTATTTTGGACCGCTCTAAATCAATTTTGACTTTTAGAGGTTTTCGAGGTATTCATGATTTTAAGAGCACAGTTCAGTGTAATTGTCCGTTGGTATTTTTTAATTTGGATTTTGTAATAAATCTCATGACATACGTAGTTGAGTTTGTGTGTTTAGTCTTGGTTTCAAAAACCACTAAAATGAAACTTATAAATAGGTCCCATGAACCCATCTATTGTCATTATAAGAATGTTTTCATATGTGTACCCATATGTTTTATTGATGTCTGTACATAGGAAACTTTGTTGCATTACCAATATTTCTCTTACCATTGTAAGGCTTTACCAGTAATATGTGTATATTGTTTTGCTGTAGGTTAATGCAATTGTATGGGGTTATTGCAGAACTCGGTGTAGCTTGCTTTGTTGTACTCTGTATTATAAATAATGTGAGGACCGCAGTCATGAGTGTGAAGCAAGTCAAGGTTTTTGTGTGTCTAACAAGAGTTTGCTTTTTGCATGGTCCAACAGATCAAGGATGAAGCATTTGAGGAGACTGAGAAAAACTTCAGAATGCAGGAAAGGCTCATCAAAAGCTTCATACGGGATCTCTCTGTGTATCTGCAACACGTCAGGGTAAGCCATTCTCAGAATACTGAAATATAATATGAACACCACATCTTTAGTAGCCCAAACATGCAACATTGAAACCTTGCATATAGTCATTCCTTCAGATTTTCCATATAATGTTAATTAGGCTGCCTATCTATTTTTCTTTCCATATTTATGGTCTCATAGGAAAGATATACTTACTGCTGTTAATAATCTACAAGTCTTACATTCACTTGAAAAGTTTATTACAGTATTTTTGCACAGCAAGCCTTGCTTATTTGTATTCTATTATGGAACAGCAACCAGCTATGTTGGATCTGACTAGGTAATTTTATTCTCATATACCAGTGATCCCCAACCAGTAGCTTGTGAGCAACTTGTTGCTCTTCGACCCCTTGTATGTTGCTCCCAGTGGCCTCAAAGCAGGTGCTTCTTTTTGAATTTGTGGCTTAAAGGCAAGCTGTAGTTGCATAAAAACCATATGTACTGCCAAACAGAGCCTCTTATTGGCTGCAAGTCCACATAGGGGCTACTAATACCCCAGCAGAGGCCTTATTTTGCACCCCCAGGAACTTTTAAACTTGAGTGTGGCTCATGGGTAAAAAATGTGGGCAACCCCTGTCATACACTAAAGAAGAAATTGACTATTTTGACCAATTATTGTGATGAGGGACTGACTTTTCAAGTTTGATCATCTCCTGGGTAATATGAGAAGCTCACCAGCATTTTAATGGAAAAAGAAAAAAACTAAAATCTGGAATGCTTTCAGATACCTTGAATGCATTACAGAGGACTGGCATGTGGACACTCTTGAATTTTAAGTCTTTTGCGAGTCCCATGCCCTCCTACTTCTTCTTTAAGTGCAGTCTGGAAGCCACCAAAAGCAAGTAGAGATAAAATAGAGACAACCCACTGGTTCTATTAGTAGTATTGAGTTGATAAACATTCTGTATAGTGCTATTAATGATAATATAACATTGTACTCCGTAGGTTCATATGCAAATCAAAAATAAAACACATGCCTTAAAGGGACTGTTCACCTTTATTTCATTTTTTTTTATTGTTTCACTGTACAGTTTACTATTTCTGCAATCTGGTTGCCAGGTGTCCAAATTACCCTAGCAACCATGCATTGATTTGCATAAGAGACTAGAATAGGAGAGGGCCTGAATAAATAAATGAGTAAAAGCAACAATACTTTTTTACCCTTGCAGAGCAGTTGTGTTTAGATGGAGTCGGTGACCCCCAAAACAAAAAGGAAAATAATTCAAAAACTATATAAAAAAAATTGAAGGCCAATTAAAAAGATGCTTAGAATTAAACATTCTATAACATACTATGGGGCACATTTACGAATTGATTTGAAGTAAAAATTCAAATCAAATTTGAATTAAAAAAATGTGAATTTTTTATTTAATTTTGGGCTTATTCGCCAATCGAATAGCCAATCGAATAGCCCAAATTTCGAATCGAATTTTTCAAATAGAAAATTCAAATTCGATTGTCGAAGTACTGGCCTTTTAAAAACATTTCTATACAACAATTCTGCAGATTAAACCTACCGAATTGCTATATAACCCTATGAGAAGCTCCCATAGGATTCTTCCAAGTTTTCTTGATCGACTTCAAAAAAAATTCCACGGAATACTTAAAATCGTTCAAATCGATAGATTCGAACAATTTTATCAATCGATAGAATTTTTAATATTCGATTGTAGAAAAATCGAATTGCGTTAAAACCCTTCAAATTCGAGGGGTTTTAATTCGACCTAAATTTGAGGGATAAAAAACCCTCAGAATTCGACCCTTGGTAAATGTGCCCCTAAAAGTTAACTTAAAGAGGAACTACCCTTTTAAGCTGGCCACACAAGCATGGGCCCCCACGACTAGGACTAGGGATGCACCGAATCCACGATTCGGCCTTTTTCAGCAGTATTCGGGCGAATCCTTCTGCCTGGCCGAACCAAATCCTAATTTGCATATGCAAATTAGGGCCAGGGAGGGAAGTCACGTGACTTTTTGCCACAAAACAAGGAAGTAAAAAATGTTTTCACCTTCCCACTCCTAGATTCGGTTCGGTATTCGGACAAATCTCTCGAGAAGGATTCAGGGGTTTGGCCGAATCCAAAATAGTGGATTCGGTGCATCCCTAATCCGCATGATAATGGCCAAGGGGCCAAGCAATCATATCAGCCTATTTTGTCCAGGTATGTAGGTGGCCAAATTGGTCAAATATCTGTGCATTATGGCTTTGTAAATGTATAAGGGGTCAGTCTAATATCCCTTTCTTTAAGTACACATTCTATCT
This sequence comes from Xenopus borealis, assembly GCA_024363595.1. Taxonomy (NCBI): domain Eukaryota; kingdom Metazoa; phylum Chordata; class Amphibia; order Anura; family Pipidae; genus Xenopus; species Xenopus borealis. The sequence continues at coordinate 31,696,044 of CM044443.1, read as the reverse complement.
TCCTTTATGTGGTGTGTGTGTATCTGAGTATAAACTGATGCCCAAAGGTGGTGTTTTTAGGCATGATGTTCCTTTGTGTTTCATACACAGTAATTACATACAAATGTTTATCCAGCATCAGTTTTTAGCTAAAGGCAGTTTTGTAATCAACATATGATATGAAACTGGCTCTTGCACACATTTTATAAGCTTGGTTGGAACCTGCTAATAAGTTGTTTCTCTGTGTGTAATTGCAGCTTTGTGCATTATCTGATTCACTTACTGGAAAATTCACTTACCGGAGATTATTTGAGACAAAATATAAAGTTTATTGTTCATGAGAGCCATGGATTCTGAACTCACATAGAGTCCGAACCCCCAAAAGAAGGAATCTCAGAGTTTTATAGATTTGGGAACATATGACACAGGAATATATGGGAATAAAAAAGGAGTTGCCGTTGGGAGATCATAGATATCTCTTCCCAGCACAGAGAACAGAAAGAACTGATCTTAGAGCCAAAATGGTGCTTCTGCCTCCAGGTTTTAGGGTTCTTGCAACCAACACACACGAATAATGGAAAATTGCGGCTCAATCCCAAACGTAAAAATTACAAAGTGTGGCTCACCTGGTGCAAAAATAGACCTGGGTGTAAAGACCCCAGGTCTGTTGCGTTCAGGTTCGACCTCTACACGTCGACGGTGAAAATGAATACAAGCAATAAATGTACCACACTCACTGATGGCTCGGGGCAACTCCCTGCACCTGTACTTTAGGGAGTAATACCAACGACAATCAGAACTGAACACTCACTCCTGGTGCCAAGCGGTGATGATAAAACTTGATTTTATTCCAAATTGCTATAAAAATAGGTCCTAATGTGTTTCATATGTAGAGATGCATATTGGTATTTATCTCTAGCTACAAAACACGTTAGGACCTATTGGGGGCTCCCTGGGGAATCTGCATACACAGAATTTTATTTTGTCTCAATGCTGAATATGAATGCTAGACAAAAGATGGAGAACCCTAGTGCTTTCCTCCCAGGGGATTCAAGACTATTTTAAAAGAAAAAAACAATCCTGCACCTTCTTTCAAGTGCTATTTATTTATATAATTAACATACACGAGAGAACCCCATTGCTTGTTTGGTTTATATGCAATTCTCCTTGCTCTTTTGAGGAGGTATTTATGGCTTCCTCCCGAGTTCCATCCCTAGTAAGGAGCAAAGGGTAATTACAGTTATTGTTCTGAGACAAGATAGTAACCATTTTGTTTCTAACTCTGCATCCACAGCAACTCTGACTCTCCTCTTTTCCCTTGTGTTCTAGGAATCTGCCTGTGTGAAAGTGTTGGCCGCTATGAGTATGTGGGATCTGTATGCAGACAAAGGAACCAGTGATCTGGAGAAGTTCCACAAAGCCCATCGTTGCATTAGTGAGAAGCTTTTCACTGATTTTGTGAGTGACCTCCTTTTTTTTATTTTACGTGATCCCATTAAAGAGCTGTGAAAGGGAAAGTGCACCCAGTGTATAACTAAGCCTCTGTCTTCCATTTATTTCCCATTATTAGTGCATACATTATTATTTATACAGGACATGCCCTCTCTGAGTTATTCCATTTATACACATTCTACTGGCAAACTGCTTTAAACTGAACATAGCTTTGTTCTAGACTAGATCCTCAAGTGATTTTTCTGACCCCCAGCATGCCAAGATCTCTCATTATGACATGACGGTTTAAATAATACAGCTCAAAGATAAAGTTTAGATACTTCCTTATCAAAGAATACTTATAACTGTGACCTTTAAACCTTCAGCTTGAACACATACTTTTTCTTTATGTCATCTGTGTTTATTTTCTGTTGTTGGCACCCAGTAATATTACTCATCAGGGAGCGTTCTTTACCCAATTAACCGATAATTCAGTTCTGCAAAATCCAAAGATAAATACTTATTGCCCTGTAAATATAATACAAATTAAAGGCGTAATATAATGTGTCTTATTGATGTCAAGGTTTACATGTTCATACATGTCCTGATGCTCTTTATGGACATGTAAACCTTAATAAAGATAAACTTTTTATTTTCCTTTAACCTATCAATGTTCCTTTAACCCATAAATGTTGGATCTGTGCGTGCATGCTTAAAGGGATCCTGCATTTCAAAATGCATCCTTTAATAGTGCTGTTCCAGAAGCAAACAGATTTTTTTATATTTCTTTTTGAAATCTGACATGGGGCAACACATATTGTCAATTTCCCAGCTGTCCCAAGTCATGTGACTTGCGCTGATAAACTTCAATCACTCTTTACTGCTGTACTGCAAGTTGGAGTGATATCAACCCCTCCCTTTCCCCCACCCAGCAGCCTAACAAAAGAACAATGGGAAGGTAACCAGATAACAGCTCCCTAACACAAGATAACAGCTGCCTGGTAGATCTAAGAACAACACTCAATAGTAAAACCCATGTCCCACTGCGTACTATTCAGTTACATTGAGAAGGAAAAACAACAGCCTGCCAGAAAGCAGTTCCCTCCTAAAGTGCTGGCACAAGTCACATGACTGGGGCAGCTGGAAAATTGACAAAATGGCTAGCCCTATGTCAGATTTCAAAACTGAATATAAAAAAATCTGTTTGTTCTTTTGAGAAATGGATTTCAGTGCAGAAGTCTACTGGAGCAGCGCTATTAACCGATGCGTTTAAAAAAGAAAGTTTTCCCATGACAGTTTCCCTTTAACCTTGTAAAATATGGTCCATTTCCTCCAATTGTTGGTTTGGGGCAAGTGCACCCAGTGTTTCTAGTAGTGAGTCTGTACATGCTTACATCTGTGGGGCAATATATTTTCTGTGGTCCTTGGTAAACCCAATTTCACTGGGGGTGCCAAATCTAATCAATGGTCCTACCCATTCCGTTGCTCCTCTTCCTTAAAAATGCACAGGTCCTGGTTTTTGGTATAGAGTGTGCAGCTGTCATTGTGCTGCTTGCTCCGAGCAAAGCTGAATACATGTGTACTATTGTATTTGGCAAAGATGTTAGAACCCAGGATGACACAGGGGATACTGAGAGCAGGCAGCAAGATGGCAACTGCACACTCTACACCAGTTTCCCCTTGGTCATGCAAAAGTGCATGCAGGGAAAGGAGGGTAACAATCGGAGTCCTACGTTGGAATCTCTCAGTGAGTTTGGGTTTGTTCACCTGAGTTAACCTTTTATATGATGTAGCGAGTTTTACGTTCTCATTGTTTATTACCTGTGATTTTTGAGTTGTTTAGCTCTCCAGTTTGCAATTTCAGCTGTCTGGTTGCTAGGGGCCAAAGAGACTGAAATAAGTAGAAGAGAGTCTAAATAAATAGAAAGATAAGTAATAAAAAGTAGCAATAACTCATTTTGTAGCCGTGAGGTGGCCATACACATAGAGATCTCGTTTGGTGATGTTGCCAAATGAGCAGATCTCTGTCCGATAGGTGGGCGATATAGGGCTGATCCAATCGTTGGGCCCTAACGAAGGGTAAACGGGTAGTCGGATTGGGGGACCACATTAACAAATAGATGCGGTCTCCTATCCGACCGGATATATCAATATCTGTCCGACTTTCGGCCAGATATTGATTGGGGAAGTCCGTCGGAGGGCCCCATACATGGGCCAATAAGCTGCCGACTCGGACCTTTACAGGGCATTAGAATTTATGTGGGGTCAGTGACCCCATTTGAAAGCTGAAAGGAGTCCGAAGAAAAAGGCAAATAAAATTACTATAAAATATAAATAATGAAGACCAATTGAAAAGTTGCTTAGACTTGTCCATTATATGACTTTATGACATTATATACAAACGTTTTAGTTAAAGGGGAACCACCCCTTTATGCTTTGAATTTACTGAGATTATAATGCTCTACTCTCCCGCCCAACAGAAACAAAGAACAGAAAAGCTGGTTGTTTCACCCCTGAATCAGCTGCTTAGTATGTTTGCCGGGCCACACAAACTGGTACAGAAGCGCTTTGACAAACTCCTGGACTTTCACAATTGTACAGAGCGAGCAGAGAAGCTGAAGGACAAGAGGACTCAGGAAGAGCTCCAGTCCGCCAGGAATAACTATGAAGCTCTAAACGCCCAATTGCTGGATGAGCTGCCCAAGTTCCACAACCATGCCAAGGAACTGTTTGCCAGCTGCATGCGGGGCTATGCCAATGCACACTGCAGGTTTGTGAAGCTTGCTTTGGAGGAGCTGAAACCACTATTAACGGTGAGCAATAAGAGCATCTGCATATTAAATACTAAGATCTTGCTGGCAGTAATCTCTGCAGGCAAAGGCACGGAAAATAAGGGCCAGGGCTGCAGACTGTGTGTCCATTCTATATGCAGCCTGTTGCTCTGAGCCATGATAGACATACCTGGGAGTCTCTTTTTGTTCTTGAAACAGTTTCTTTTTATTGAACCTTTCAGCTGCTGGGAGTTGGAGCCACAGAAGGGAATCTGATTTCTGTTTTCCAGGAAGAGCACAGCAAGGTTCTGCAGCAACTTCAGGTCTTTACCTTTTTCCCAGAAACTCTTCCACCTTCCAAGAAGCCTTTCGAGCGAAAGACAATAGAACGGCAGTCGGCCAGGAAAACCATCCCAACCCCGGTGAGCCACCATCATTTATTGACTCTGCTCTGTGTGTTTCTGTAAAACATGACACTGTGTATTGGTTCTTGTGTATTTATTGAGTACCGTACCATTGTACTTTCAGGCCAAGTACATCCCGCAGCTGGATGAACACCGGGTTGCAGTGCTGGCCAGGTACCCACCAGAGAAACTCTTCCAAGCAGAACGAATCTTTAATGCTGCTCAGGATTTGGATGTGTCTTTACAGGAGGGTGATCTTGTTGGGGTGATTAAACAGCAAGATCCCATGGGAAGTCAGAACCGCTGGCTCATTGACAATGGGGGTAGGTTTTGCCTTTGTGTGTTCTAACTTATAAGCGTCTGGCTTGCTATAGAGTGCTGTGTTATTTGTCTCTTCATACTCACATGATTAGAACTGCTGCAAAGCAAACACGCTCTCCCTCCTAGCATGTGATTGTACACCTGATTAAGGGTGAAGACACACGGAGCTATTCGTTTTTTTGGCATTTTGTAGCTGTGATAAGTAGCTGCTACTAGAAGCTCCAGAGCTACTAGTAGCAGCTATTGTTGTATCTATAAATTACCCTGCCATAGACAATACTGAGAATTGCCAGTTATCACTATTGTCTACTTTGTAGTCATGATTCAAGCAAGAGATCTGTCCAATAATCAGCCATGTTGATCAGGCGGGTTTGATTTTTCACGTAGGATTGATGACTGATTGATGTCCTAGGGCCAAACTATCTGAATAGGCAGAAATTGATAACCTTTGCCAAAGATTGGACCTTATAATGC
>CM044443.1:31648959-31678749 GCA_024363595.1 Xenopus borealis | reverse complement strand
ACATTAAATAAACCCAATAGGCTGGTTTTGCTTCCAATAAGAATTCATTGTATTTTAGTTGGGATCAAATAAGGTACAGGTATGGGACCCGTTATCCAGAATCCTTGGGACCTGGGTTTTTCCAGATAAAGGATCTTTCCACAATTTGCATCTTCATACCTTAAGTCTACTAGAAAATCATGTAAACATCAAGGGGCAGATTTTGTAAATTCGTGTGAAGAATTCAAATTGAAAAAATTCAACCTACTTCGACCACCGAATTTGCAAGATTCGACTATAGAATAGCCAAAAATTTGATTCGAATTGGCCAAATTCGAATGCGATAGTCGAAGTACTTGCCCTTTAAAAAAATTGCAATACAACAATTCGGCAGATTAAACCTACCGAATTGCTATATATCCATATGGGAAGCTCCCATAGGATTTTCCCAAGTTTTTCTGATCGAATAAAAAAAAATTTGATCGAATGATTAGAATCGTTCGATTCCAACAATTTTATCGATCGATCGAATTTGTCTTATTTGATCATTTGATAAATGGAATTGCGTTAAAACCCCTCAAATTCGACGGGTTTAAATTTGATGGTCGAATTCGAGGGTTAATTAACCCTCGAATTCGACCCTTAGTAAATCTCCCCCTAAATAAATCCAATAGGCTGATTTTTCTTCCAATAAAGATTAACTATATCTTAGTTGGGATCAAGTACAATGTTCTCTTTTATTGTTATAGAGAAAAACTTTTTTTTTTTTTTAAATTTGGAGTATTTGGATAATAGAAAAATGGAGACTATGGGAGATGGCCTTTCCGTGATTTCTCCATAACTGGCTTCCGGATAACGGATCCCATACCTGCTTGAGAGTCACAGGCTAGACGTCCATGACTAGGAAGAGTTCAACGCCAACCATGAGAAATCTTTTATGGAAATAAGGGTCTTTGCGTTCATTTATTGTCTTTTTTATTTGCCAAAACGTCGCTCTTTAATTTAAGGTATCTTTCCACAAATATATATATATATGTACATTCAAGTATAAAAGAAGGGAAGGCAGCACTGCCTTTATACTGATACAATCCCCACAACTTGGGTAAATTAAATAGTTTACTAAAAAATATCCCACTGTGATCATTTAGATTAGATTTTATGTCCAGGTTAAACGCTTATTTGGCAGATAAAGCTTTAGTTACCCTACAGTGAGAAGCAGGCACATTAACATGCCAGTGGGAGAGTTCCATCAGGCCGGGATCTGGAGCCCTTCATTCAGATTAATGGGCAATCAGAACCTTCTTCTCTGCTGCAGCCGCACATTAGTCTGTGTGAGAGAATCCCCATATGCTCCAGACTCTGTTAGTGTTCAGAAAATTCTTCTGCAGTCTCTTTGTAACTTCTTTTCCCATATTTATAGGACAGTTCTTTGAGTGCTATCAATGCCAGCATCCTTTGCCATAGAAAAGAAATGTCCCTGGCGCTGAAGGAGCTCATCTGGACTTCCAAATTCTAAGATCTTCCCAGCATCCAACACCATTAACCTGAGACCGATCACAAAAACACAAATTTAGACACCAGTAGATATGTTAAGGCTAAATGCATTTAAAAATGAAGCCTCGTTTTCATCTTTAGAGATCCAGGGTCAGATTTGTAGAAGGCACCAGAACATGGGCAGTGGCTGCTGATCTGGTGTGTAATAAAAATCAGTTGAAGTGTGCTACACAGGAGCAAGCTGTACCCGTCTGCCAGGGTAAGTTAGTGCAAATCAGTAAAACAACAGCAGCACTTAAACATGGGAAAACATGACTTGGGGCAGCTAGGAAATCAACAATATGTCCAGCCCTATGTCTAATTTCAAAATGAAATATAAAAAAATCTGTTTGCTCTTTTGAGAAATGGATTTCAATGCAGAATTCTGCTGGAGCAGCACTATTAACTGATGCATTTTGAAAAAAAAAAACAATTTTCCCATGACAGTATCCCTTTAATAATTTATAATTTTAAAAAAGTTAAAAACTTTTAAGTGCCATTGGCAATGTTTCAAGCTTTACTTCAACCATTTTTGAAGCCTAGGGCTTTTCATAATATTACAGAGTGATGCTGTTTTTTTACTGGTTTGCCTATTTATTGGTTTGCATACTAGTCTGTGTGTTTAAATGCATGTATTCTGGATATCCAAAGACTTGACTGTAGTTGGATCTGTTTTAATATAACTTAAAATTTTCACATATGAATGATATCCCTGCAGCGAGCAGCAACCATTTGATTCTATGGCGTGTTATCACCATTAATATGGATTTAGGGGCAGGTTCACTAATGGGTGAATTTACGGCAGCGTCCGATTCGTACATCTGACAAAACACTTCACCAGGCACAAATTCCCTACCACTACACTAATTCACTAATATGCAAAGTTGCATCCTGGACGCCGAACTCTGACGAATTTTCGTTACTGTTACTTTGGCTGTGCGAGCATTTCAAAGCGAAGCTGCGCTAACATTTGTTTGAGCCTAGCGAAAACTTGCTAGTGATCTTGCGCTTAGGTCTATTTCATAGGGCACAAAGTCTAATCAAACAAATGCTTTCAAAGTTGGTCACAGGGGGCTGTCATCTTGTAACTTTGTTAAACATCTTTGCAAGACCAAGACTGTGCACATGCTCAGTGTGGCCTGGGCTGCTTAGGGATTGTCATAAATGATGAAAACAGGGAAACAAACAAAGCTGCTTGAGTTGTGCATGGCTGGGAATTAAGGCGGGGGTTCCCCCTGCTGTTCATAAGTATGATTGTTTCCCTGCCCAGCATTAAGGGACCATCTGACAATTCCTATCCACAGCAGTAAATGGAGAATTTCAATTCATACAGTCAGGTTTCTTATTTTTTTGCCTTTCCTTGTCCTTTAAAGTCATATAGTTAGGACTTTTGCAGGCAACCCTGCTTCAACAAAGGAAAAGTCGCCAGTGTTTTTGGAACTTTAATGCATTTTCGGCACACAGGATATGATGTAGGTGACAGAAGATTGAGGAAGACCTAGCTTCTTTTTAGCACTTCACCCGGTCTGAGGTGGCGAAGTCGACTCTGGCGAAAGAGGTAACGTTCAGTAAAATCTGCACTTTACTGAGTTTGTGGAGTAACAACCTTTCACCAGAGTGAAAAGTCACCAGGCGATAGAGTGCGATGGTCCCGTTCACTAATGAATTATCCTCCGCCCCTGTTAGTGGATTGCCAATGTCCCTGTGGACTCTAACACTGGAGAAAAGTCACTTCGCCCTTTAGTGAATCTTAGTTTTAACACTTTTTGTGGCCACAAAAATTCCAGCCCTTGGTACCACAGAAGTTGGACCGCAATGGCACAGTACATGAGAAAATTTGGACACATAGGTTTACAAGGAGCTGCTCCTACCTGCTGCTGTCCATAATGGTGTGCAACCGGTGCGCAATAGTCAGGACTGTGCAGTCTGCAAACTCACTGCGGATTGTCTTCTGGATTAAGTTATCCGTCTCCAAGTCTACAGCAGCTGTGGCTTCATCTAGGATTAGGATCTTAGATTTCCGAAGCAAAGCCCGAGCAAGGCATACAAGTTGCCTCTGACCAACACTGCATTAAACAGAGAAATAGAAATCTAATTGATATGACAAATAACGTGCTTCTGTAATCATATTTTCCATGTTTAACATTGAACAGAGACAAAATAGTCTAAAGTCCTTTTTTGCGATCCATGAGCATTACCATTGCATGAGACTTTTTAACCTGTTTCACACTATTTCTCACAGAACCTAAAGCTGGGTGAGCAGAAACAACATGGAAACAACTTGGAAGATAGAACTTTGCAGAAAGGTGGACAAACAAAGGAAAGTCCATTGGAGGTGATGGTTCTCTGCATACATGTGGCAGGTTCCATCATTGTATAAATATAAAGGAATGGTCACATCTTTAACACCCGCTTAAATAATTGTGTATTTAAGAGAAAATTGGGACTTTTCCTTGTCCGTTGATGATCTTACCTGAGGTTCTCTCCTCCTTCACTCACTTCATGGTAGAGTTTCTCCTGAAGCCCTTCCACGAATGGCTTGAGATGTGAGAGTTCAAGGGCTCTCCAGATATCCTCATCTGTGTACTGGTTGAACGGATCCAGATTCATCCTTAGGTTGCCAGAAAACAAGACAGGGTCCTGTAGGGATTTGAATCACAAACTCATAAGGTTGTCTTCAATCTAAAGTATTTCCATAAGACAGTATTGTATAAGAAAAAAACACATTTAAAGGACAAGGAAAGTCTAAAATAGAACTAGAAATAGAATAGGCTAGAAATGCTGTATTTAGTATACTAAACATAAACATAAACTTACTGCAGCACAAAGTCTAATCAAGCAAATGATTTATGCTTTCAAAGTTGGTCACAAGGGGCTGTCATCTTGTAACTTTTATAAACATCTTTGCAAGACCAAGACTGTGCACATGCTCAGTGTGGCCTGGGCTGCTTAGTTCAAAACAGGGAAACAAACAAAGCTGCATGAGTTGTGCATGGCTGGGAAGTAAGGCGGGGGCTCCCGCCTTACTGTTTCCATGCCCAGCATTAAGGGGCCGTCTGACAATTCCTATCCACAGCAGTAAATGAAGGAAGAATTTCACTTCATACAGTCAGGTTTCTTATAAAAACTGTACAGATTTTTTAATTAAAGTATTTTGGTGAGCGGTCTCTTTTTCATTAAAGAAAGTAAAAATAGGATTTTATTTTTTTTTCTTTCCTTTAATACAATTTATTTAATTTTGTGAGAATTTGTTTTAAAATAAACTATGAAACAGTGTGAGTGTTTAGCAAGATATCTAGCAGGCCTATATGAATAGCTTATTTCATACATAGGCTTATTAATATCTTGAGGACCAAAACTATAACTGAACTTGCAGGAATGCGGAGCAGAACTGTATTGTGTCATCAGGTTTCTCTTTGCCCTATAAAGAGCTGGTTCATTAACAAAACAATTCCTTTAGAAACTGGCATGTCAAAGGGCCAGAGGCACAGCAATCCAGAATTAAAAATCCATACCCACTGCCAGAAACTTCCTAATCGTGGCAATGAGAAATGCTTTGTCTATAGAAGGTGCTGCTCCCGGTACCCAGGGGTCTCCAGTGTGGTCAAAACCCACAGTCCTCTTTTCCAGGCAAGTTTATGGAGGGAGCTTTCAGTTGTTTTGTTACCATGTTTTTGGCTAAAAGATAAATGTTCATTGTTCCTGCTTTTTCCCATGTTAAGAAACAGAAGAGCACCAAGAATACACTTCCGTACCCCCATTAATCACCCTGCAGGGCTGCAGTTGCAAATCTTTAACCACTAATAAATATAATCTTGTGAAATTGCTGCAATAAGCACCTACTTCATAGGCTTTCATTTAGGGCTGTTCCTGCTTGACTGTGAGCTGGAACCTCAGTGAAAGAATTACCCATTTAAAATCATAATAAATAATAGTTTTTTGAATTCCAACAAAACTGGGAGCTCGGTAGGCCTGGTGTTATGAGGGTCCAAGATCTTGACTGATGCAGATTTTCAATATGTGTTTTTTATATATCAGGCCATCTTCTTCAAGACTTAAAGTACCCTAAAATGTATGCTATGGAGCTTAAAGTTTTTTTAATTAGCCTCCTGCTTACAGAACATTTAGCCCAAATGTGTTGGTGTTCTACATTCCACACAAGAGAAGATACCTTACCTAAGACTATAAAATAATACACTAAACATAGTACTGGCAACTTACAGAAATTAAATAAGACATAAGTAAATGTTGTGTGAACGGAGGGTTGGTAAAATTGTTTTCCCACTCAGGTAACACAACTGAAAAACACATGTAGAGTTCAGCCTCAGAAACTGGGGCAGCACCACATTCTGCTCCTGGTTAGAGTGAGGGGAGATTCATAGGCTTCGTTCCAAACCATACAATTCTTTATTTGTAAAAGGAAAATTAAATTTTACCTGTGGAATAATGGTTAGTTTTTGGCGTAGGTCATGAAGACCAATGCTGGCAATGTCCAGCCCATCGATCATAATCTTGCCGCCTGCTGATTCAATGATCCGAAAGACGCAATTGGTGAGCGAGGATTTTCCGGCGCCTGTCCTGCCGACAATACCAACCTGTGCATCACATAAACAATTGTTCTTTCAAACAGGGAGGCATTCACATAATAATGCATATTTATATAGTAACAGGAAATGTAGCCATGCTCCAAGAAAATACATCAAATTCAGATAATTAACAGCATGCAAACCCCTTCCTAAACATCTTTACTACACTATTTATTCTTTACAATCATAGACATTTTGTATTACAGTTACAGACATCAGGGGTGACCATTTACAGCAGGAGATGTCCTGCCTAAAACTTCCACACCAGTGATCCCCAAAACTTTTTAAGTTTATGTAGCTCTCCAACTCTATATTTGAATGTGGCCCGTGGGTAAAAAGGGTTGAGGACCCCGTTTCAGACCTTGCTGAACTGCCAAAGTCCTTTAACAGCTGAAGTCTTTCTAAAGGTTTTCAACTCTCAACAACATAAGGTATATAAGTACTAGGGTTCTTGAGGTGGTGATCCTAATACCGTACATCTGGGTCCTATGAATATTTTATATCTCCTCTATCTTTGATTGAGATGTTAATGATGTAGTCTTGGCACATAAAGTTTCCATGATACCAACAAATGAACAGGACAGCTGTATAGGTACACAGCACTGCAGCCAATCACAAACTATCTCATTGTTCAAGTCTAATGCCTTCTACTTGCCTTCTAGTTGTCAAAAACAGCCTAAAGTCTATGGCACATACCACAATATTATCTTCCCAACAGTTGCAGAGTATCATTATGTATAAAGCACCTCTCAAAAATGTCCCTTTTTGGGTTTTCTTGGCTTTTTTCTCTGTATATAAAATTCTGACACCCACTTTGACCAAATAGCTTTTCCAAGATCTAGAAAACATGATTCCATTGATGGTTTATAAATAAGACCTGAGAATTTCTCCTTGTCTAAATAATGGCTAGTCACCCTAAGGGTGTGTTTGATCCATTTCTTTAAAAATGTTCATTTGTACTGCTGTATGTGTATCCCATGCAATGTACCTTCTCCATGCTTTCGATGCTGCATGAGATACCCTTCAGGACAAGGTCCAGTTCAGGCCGATAACGAACTTTATAGTCCACAAACTGGACAACTCCTTTCTCTGGCCAATTTTTTGGTGGCCGATGGTCTCCAACCCACTTTGCCTATTGATAGATAAAGTGAAAAAAATACCGTTGTTTACAAAATTTAATTTCAAGCTACTGAGATGTCAGCTTCATGCTACTAGAAAGCTAATGGGATAGTTCTTAGAGGTAAAGTAGAATACGTTTTTGAAAAATACAAGGATTAGATTATCCTCTTCCTGATGGCATTTGGGTATACATCAGGCATGCCTTCTTACCTCTCTCTCCACCTTTATATACTCATCTACTCGCTCCACCGCAACTATGTTGGTTTCTAGCTCAGACGTCATTCTCACTAACCAGTTGAGGGTTTGAGTTATCTGTTAAAATATTACAGAAATCATATTTAAGTTATTGAAATTATATTATTATATATTTATAAATAAATAAATATATTATATTTAAAAATAAACAAAGCACATTTTAATAAGATATAAATACAATAAATATTAGAGAGTACAGTTTTTCTACGTTTTTTAATTAGTTGATTCTCATTCAGGGTTATGCCTCTAATTATTAAAGGACAAGGAAAGTGTAAAATAGAATAAGGCTAGAAATGCTGTATTTAGTATACTAAACATAAACATGAACTCTCTGCAGCACAAAGTCTAATCAAACAAATGATTTATGCTTTCAAAGTTGGTCACAGGGGGCTGTCATCTTGTAACTTTGTTATACATCTTTGCAAGACTGTGCAAATGCTCAGTGTGGCCTGAGCTGCTTAGGAATCGTCATAAATGATCAAAACAGGGAAACAAACAAAGCTGCTTGAGTTGTGCATGGCTGGGAAGTAAGGTGGGGGCTCCCCCTGCTGTTCATAAGTATGATTGTTTCCCTGCCCAGCATTCAGGGACCGTCTTACAGAATTTCAGAGAATTTCACTTCATACAGTCAGGTTTCTTGTAAAAACTGTACAAATTTTTTAAATTAAAGTATATTGGAGATAGCTTTCTTTTTCATTAAAGAAAGTAAAAATGGGAATTTATTTTTTGCCTTTCCCTGTCCTTTAACATGACCTGAAGGAGGCTATAGCACAAGAATGCAGGTAAGAGAAAACTAGTGGGTGAGTGCAACCCCTTGCAAACAAAAACAATCAGAAATAATTTGGACTTACATTGAGAGCTGAAGAAATGGAGAGTCCTACGGTTCCACTCTCCACTGTCCCTCGCGCCAGCACAGCAAAAAGGGCAGCAAAGAAGACTGTAAGGTTTCCTACAAACTCCAGACGAATAGCCAACCACCTACAGAATTATACAAAGTAATCAATATTTTTTCAGGTGATGTTAACATTACGTAGTAAATAAGGCCCATGGAATCCCATCTTGTGCACTAATTGTGGTCTTTCTGGGAAGAGCAATGCATAGAAACTTCCTGTACAGTACATCAGAAACATCCAAATTATACGAAGCCCATCTCCCATAGACTCCATTTTAAGCAAATTATTCACTTTTTTTTTTTAATTTCCCTGTTTTGTAATAATAAAACAGTACCTTGTACTTTATGCTAACTGTACATTCTACTGTATATCACTTGCCGTGTTAGCTATAATGTACAGAATTAGTTTTTAAAAAATTATTTCCCTGTTTTCTGTAATAATAAAACAGTACCTTGTACTTTCTTCTTCTGTATATCACCTGCCGTATTAGCTATAATGTACAGAATTAGGATTCCTTAAACTGAATTAACCCTGTCTGTGTAGGAAACAATGCATTGTGGCATCTTGTGTAGTTGTTGATTGTCTTGCTTGGAATTACAATGTTCAGAGTCTTATAAAATAAAGGGAACACTAAAATGGATAGAATGAGGGGGTAAAGGAGAAATAGGTGTTCTGAGTGCTTGGTTGGGAGAGGTTAGTACTATTTTGTTCCCTGTGAATGTCCCTAAAAATGTTTTATAGTCATTAGGGATGAATTATACAGAATAATAACTTAGTTTTTACAGGGAAACCATGCTGTACTTGTTTCTATATGCAATGCAGTGGCTGAATATAATCGCTGTGTCCCATCTCACCTGTTGGAGACAATCCAAGAATAAACACTTTTCTGATTATTATCGATGGTCTCTTCGTTGTACTGCAGGAACCGATCTTGATGTCCATAAGCACGGATTACAGACAGTCCAGAGACAGTCTCCCCAAAATGGGAGTAGATGGGAGACCTAGTGACAGAATCCAGGCGTCTCAGCTGGCGGGACGTGGTGACATAAAATCTCTGGATATGCGCAGAAATACACAAATAAAAAGAAAGACAAATTCTGTTACTGGGAGATTCTTCTGCTTTTAGCATGTCATTGTGAGTTTAGAGTCATTTTATTGGAGTATGATAATTAAGTAACAAACCATATTCATTTGCTAGCATTTGTGAGTATATAAAGCTTGGATTCTATAGAGAAACTGCTTGTCTGAGATGTCAGTAGTGCAACTGAGAGACCATACTTATAAAAAGACATAGATCCAGTTCTTTTAATACTGAATCCCATTACCTGAACAAAGTAATAGAAGATTGCGAGTGGCACGATAACAGCAGCAAAGATGGGAGTAGCCAAACAAATGATGAATAAGGTTCCAATAACTCCCAGAACGCATGCAATCCAGCTGCGGAATGACATTGGGATGGTCTCATCCACAGTCAGGATATCCTACAAAGACAGTGGATGTTAAAAGTAACTGATACAATAATGAGCCCTATCAGTTATGTTTGCTAAATAATGTTTTAGCAATACCTCCCCTACAGTAAGCAACAAGCAGAACCAAGACACAGACACAACACAAGGTGCAGCTCATGGGGGGTCTATTTCTGTATTATGGGAAAAACATGGCACTGTGCTGTGGCATTAAGAGTAATGTTATTACTTACCTTAGCAAACCTGTTAACAATACGCCCTGTTGGAGTAGTATCAAAGAATAGCATAGGGACCCGAAGCATGTTATGCAGAAGTTGTGTATGAAGCATTCTGGAAGCCCGGACAGCACCACCAGAAACAAGAAATGCACCCAGGAGCACAAAGAGAGCTGCAATGAAACATATTGCCCATCACTAGGAGGCGCTGTTCATTCTCATTAATGGAGTGAAACCTTGCACATCATCTATGTAACATAAAAACATATCGCCCATCACTAGGAGGCGCTGTTCATTCTCATCAATGGAGTGAAACCTTGCACACAATCTGCATAACATAACCATTTCGATTGGTAAGATTTCAGATCAATGTAATTTGTTATTGCTGTAATATTTTGTGCTATGGACCAGTGGTGTTACCTTGTGCCACTCCTAGAGCGCCAAATACTCCAACTCTCATGTCTCTCTGTGAAACAGGATATGTCATGTTGTAATATTTTTCTGCATCTCCAGTCCAGTCACTCAGCCATATATTTTGTCCCACAAATGCTGCATTCTGGAGAACATAGCTCAAAAATATCCAGAAGCTGAATCCCCATCCTACAGCACGAATGTATTTCATGTACACTGAGAATTTTACCTGTGTAGAAAGGTTTATTAGCAAGTCAAGCAGCAATTCTCTGCACTCCATACACAGAGGAACAACACAACACATTGTGCACAGCAACTGCAGGACTGGGCTCCACTATGTGTATCAGACTTTCCTCTGGGAATATACACCATCATTTTATGGAACTTTAGTTTTGACTTAAAGAGACGTCATTGACCCTCTTAGGCCCTGTTGGGCCCAGCCTCCCAGTTTAGGAACAGCTGGGCTAAGATATGTCCCAGACTTATTTATGATGACTCAAGGGGCTGTTACTATTGTGATTACGAAGACTGCCTCAGCCAAAGCAAGAATCTGGCAGCTCCAAGACTAAAGCATTCTCTTTCTATTGAACTGATACACATCTATAGCAATCCTGTATTTGCTAATAATCCCATTTTGGGGAATTAAAGGCTTCTGTACGTATTACATGAACATGCACACTGTGAATAAAGGTTGATGATAGAATGGAGAGCTTAGCATGCAAGACATAATATAGTAGTAAGTTGCAATAAAAAGCACGTGGATAAAGAATATTGGATAAATCATGCATGCCATACCTTTCCTGTTTCAACCGTTTCCTTTTCAATAAGCTTCTGTCCCTTTGTGCCATTTGCTCCAATCTCAGTGTTTTTCTTTGTAACATCTTTCACTGACCTCCTTAGAGTGCCATTCATGCTCACACTAGAACAAAATACCCATGTCACCAATCTGCAGATTGCATTGAGAAGTCCAGAAAACACCGTGGCTCCTTTATATAAAGGAGGAGAAACCTTTTGCAGACTCTTTAATTATTTATTTAATTATTTGATTATTTATTAGGAAAACTATTTGTAAACCTGGCTATACATTTCTATGTTTCATATTTTCTTGCAGGAAATGCAGCTGTTCCAGTACCTTCTGGTATAACAATTAGACAAAAATAATAAGAATAAAGGTGGTGATAATTCTACACCTGTTCTGCATCTGATTTCTAGATGCACATAGAGATCTTCCTCCTACAAACCCATAAAGGGGTTCATACCTGCTATGTTTCCTCTTCCGCATGCTGTTTTCCCTCTTTACTGTTGATGCCACAATGTCTTCAAGAACCTCAGCAGTCTCAACCTGTTCGCCATCATCTTCATCATCTTCACCATTAAAAACTAAACCAAAAAAAGACATAGTTAATGATTTCAGCCATGTCCTCTGATTAGAGAGTAAACCAGTGTACTCACATCTATCATCTATATATGTATCTATCATCTATCTATCTGTCTGTCTGTCTATCTATCTATCTATCTATCTACAGTATCTATCTATCTATCTATCTATCTATCTATCTATATATTATCTATCTATCTATCTATCTATCTATCTATCTATCTATATATTATCTATCTATCTATCAATCAATCAATCTATCTATCTATCTATCTATCTATCTATCTATCTATATATTATCTATCTATCTCTCTATCTATCTATATATTATCTATCTATCTATCTATCTATCTATCTATCTATCTATCTAGCTATAATCTATAAATTATCCATCTATCATCTATCTAGTATCTATTTGTGATTATTAATATCATCTGACATTTAATTATATTTAATCAGGGAATACATTATACATGGTTTCATTGGCAGTATTTGTCTTATAGTTAATGTATTTTTTTTACCTGTGGCTTCATCATCCTTCTTATCATCCTGCTTTGCATACAGCCTTAGAAACTCTGCAAACGCACCATTGTTGGCCTGTAAGGTTTTGTAGGATCCAGTCTCAGTGACCCTGCCATTCACAAGGACCACTATATTATCAGCATGCTTTAGGAAGCTAACCCCGTGCGTGACTAAGATCCGAGTCTGAAAGACATAAAGTAATATGTGAAATTGCCACCATTTTAACTGATAAGTATCCAGCTGGTGGGCTTTGGGGAGGTTATGTAACGATATGGGGAAATGTTACCATAGTCCAGTAACCCATAGCAATAAGTAATCCATAGCAAATAGTAACACATACCATCAATTAACCATATATACCAATGCCATAAGATGAGATTACTAGCAAATATTGGGGTAAGCTTCATCTCTACCCCATTGCTATGTTTGTTGGGTAAAACTGTATTTTTTAAAAACTTTTCTCAAGCTAACTGCTACTAGAGAGATATGATTTCTGGAATTGATGACTAGTCATGAGTAATTAGTGAGGAAGAATTTAGACGTTATAAAACAGACTCACCTTATTTTTTAATAATCCATTGGGTCCCACCACTTTTTCAAATATATGCTTCCCAACATGAGCATCAACAGCAGAGAGAGGATCATCAAGGATATATATGTCTGCATCATTGTACACAGCCCTGGCTAAACTGACCCGCTGCTTCTGGCCACCACTCAGGTTTATACCCTGCCATGCAAACATTAAACTGAGTATTATGATAGGAACAGGTACACTGATTAGTTAATACTACCCATGAAAAAGAAATGTGTAGTGGGTACAGCATTGAACCTTGTTTCTAACCACATTTCTAGGCATTGATTTGATTATAATTTATATAACTCATTAAATAAGAGGAAGTAAGAGGAAAATGTTAGATTTGAACACAAATGTCTACTATTGGTTCCCAAAATGTGAGTCTGGACCCCCAGGTGAGCCCAGAGCCATGGTCAGGTGGAAACCATTTAATCTCTTAGATAAATCTTGAATCCCAGCTTCATGGTCAGTTTGGGTGATGAACATTTATTTTCTGTCCAATATATTTATGGAATTATGGTTCATATACCAATGTTTTCCTAAATTGTTATGAGCTAAGGCACAACCTGAGCAAAGGTTGGAGCTGCAAGAGGGGCTTGAACTGAAAAAGTCAGGCAATAACTACCCTAACATATGACTGAAATGACTACACAAGTCACATGGGGGAATGTATAAGTCTACTAGTCCCAAATAGCCTCTGGGACTGCAAATTTAAGTAAAGGGATGAAAGTCTTTACCCACTTTTTGGCACAAAACAAGGAGGTAAAAAATGTTTTCCCCTTCCCACAAATAATTTGCAAAAAGTCAAGTCATTTCCCTCCATGACCCTAATTTGCATATTCAAATGAGGATACAGTTTGTTATTCAGCCGAATCTTTCAGGGAAGGATTCGGGGGTTCGGCCGAATCCAAAATAGTGGATTCGGTGCATCCCTAGTAATTACTGATACATACCAATCAGGTGCTAGAAATGAATTGGCCACACAAAATTTGATTTAGGCCTCATCTTTGTCAAACCTAAAAATACCCATGCCACCATAACTTTTGTAATCATACTCCCTCTATATATTCTTATAGCCCTAAATCTGCTTGTATAGATCGTTGTCAAAAATTATATTTAAAAAAAAAATGATTTAACATTTTACTTTTTGAACTCTCCTGTTATTCATTTAAACTCCTGTCTGGTATCTAATATCAGTGGCACTAGTAATAAAGCACTGGATTAAATGGCAACTTGGAAAATTAATAGGAAAGGGACTGAATAGAAAGCTAATTAAAACTAATAAAAAGATATTCAGCCTCACAATCAGTCTGTTTTTTGACTGATGGGGATCACTGACCATTAGTCAAAAAACAGATGATTGTGAGGCTGAATTAAGGAGAAAACGCAAGAGAATTGCGTGTATTGACATAATACCTTTTCTCCTATTTCAGACTCATCATGTCCAGGAAGCATCTCCAGATCAGGAAGAAGGGCACATGCTTCTAAAACCTTTTGATACCGTTCTTCATCCATCTTTGATCCAAAAAGTATATTGTTCTTTACTGTGGCATTCTGGATCCATGCTTGCTGAGGAACATAAGCGATGGAACCCTAGAAACAAAGTTGTATATTTTATAAAAGTTTCCTGTAGCTGGGTAGGAATCAACATTTACTGTATCTGAATTATCTTATATAATTATCAAATTGCCATGTATATTATCTGTGACAACTAGTGTTAAAATATTTATAATACAGTATAGACATGTAGAAATGGTTGCAAATAACACAACTGACTTTTATAACCAGCTGTGTTTCTTATTGATATATGAAATCACCAAGCTCAAGGGCTAAGCGGTAGGGATAGTGACCATAATCATTTTCCGTGATCTCAGAGGCCTCTATGGGCATAAATAATTATATCATTCACCTAAAAAACAAATCTATAGCTTGAAGGCAACCCTTTACCATGACCTATACAGAGTTTATGTGGTATAGTTGAGGCTGATATAGGTAGTGGCCCTGTTTTGTTGGAACTGGGACCTGCAACAAGTTTTGTCCAGAACCCATGGTCCTCTAGGTAAGTAGCATATATTTAAGAGAGTATAGCAAACCTTGATGTTGATGTGTCCACTGACATGGTCCATTTCTCCAAGCATTGCAGAAACAAGCGATGATTTACCTGACCCTACTCCACCCACTACTGCAACCAGATGACCTTCTTTGAAATCCAGATTCACACTGTGGAAATGACATATTTTAAGTTGGAAAATATGGAAAAGACAGGGGATGGGGAAGAGAAATGGGGTAAGAAAGAAAAATTGCTTCAAATAAAAAAATGTCACACAGAAATTGCTATAATGACACAACAGTCTTGGATCTGAGGATAGCTTTAGCCAGTCCTTTCTAGGTAAGGTTTAACTGGTAAGCAAAACATCTGAATATCGTTGTGTGGATTTTACACTTTACCATTAAATATAGAGAGAAATATAGAACAAAGAGTCAAAATTCTGCAACAAAGGAATCTCCCTCACCTTTATATAAAGGTACAAAAAAAATCACACTGTCCTCTCATCACAAAAAAACCCCAGTCCAAGAGTTGCCAAGAATTGGAAATCTCAAAAAAGGTGAAAAATACCCATTGATAATTATAAAATGAAAAAAAGTTTATTAGGAATTGTGTAGCCTAACACATTTCATGCGAAATGAGCACTCATAGGCCTTTACTATCAGTGGGTCATTTCACCTATTTTGAGATTTCCTACTCAGGATGATATGGCAAAATTGTTTGCGCAACTCCATTTTATGGTAATATTTATGGTGACATTTTCCTGACATAGAAGAGATAGAGCCAATGCAATTGAGAGATAGTAGAGTTGCAGCTGTGGACTTTGTATTCCAATAAATACTGGCAGTAGCAGTTACCAACCAAGACAG
Source organism: Xenopus borealis (assembly GCA_024363595.1). NCBI lineage: Eukaryota > Metazoa > Chordata > Amphibia > Anura > Pipidae > Xenopus > Xenopus borealis. Next base: position 31,662,902 of record CM044443.1, on the reverse strand, counting down.
AGAAATTTTGTATTCGAGAAGAAACATTTTTCTCCTAATTCAATTACAGTTTTTTCCCATAGCCTTCAATAGAGCTTTCACATGATATACCATGGGATACGTTTTTTTTCTGAACTGAATATGCATCTTAAATTGATAAGATAAATACTTTTCTCACTGAGTTGAATCTGGCCCTTTATTTGCTGACCAAAAGAACATGTAGGGTTGCCACATTTTCTGGAAAATAAATACTGTCCTTCCTATATATATATATTTATATTTTTTCCCTATTAATAACATTGTGATCAACCCACATTTTTACCGGTCAGGTGGCAACCCTAAGAACATTTTGCACCATATGTGCAGTCTTTTCAGAGGCAAAATAGCTTTGATTAAATAAGTAAAGAGAATTGCTCATAGAAATCAATAAAACCTGTTGCAGATAGAAGTCACTTGTGCAGCTTAAGCCTAAACCTTACAAGTTCACAACAGGTTCCAGGAAACAATATGTTTCTTACTTGTTGATTGCAGGGTTTGAATCTTCCTCCCAAGAAAATGTAGCATCAGAAAACTGAACAGCAGCATCTGTGGAAATACATGTATCCATTGTTGGCAATCGTATGAAACCAAGAGGAGTCAAACATAAACAGAGATATGTATGAGGGGCCATGCACCCTATGTCTGTTTTTCTATTGGTCCCACTAGTCTGGGAAACAGTCTGAACTACTGAAACAGAAGGTAGTGAAACGGTGCTGTGGCTCCTCTTCCTCATCTGCTGCTGATGCACTGTGCACTGGTCAACATTGTGCATTTGCAGATGAAGTTCAAATAACAATGAAAACTGAATCAACCAAAGTACATGGATATCAGTTGGGATCAGCAGGAATCCACACACACACACAGAAAATTATTCAAAAACTAAGTTTTATGATAGACTACAGGACCCATAATGTTATAACTCTTGATTCTCAAAATTGAGAATATACTCTGAAATATTATTTGAAAATTCCAATAGTCAGTCTTGATTAACGTAAAAATGCCAAAGGTATGATGAGAAACTATCCTCTATAGAGGTCAGTTGGTATTATTGATATGGGTTTCGTGACTAGGGGAAAAAATCCAATATCTGATAATTTCTAGTGCAAGGAAATGGCAGCTTTTGATTTACTGCCCTTTAGCTACAGAATTCACAAGGCTCTCGCCAGCTCTTATGTATTAATTCTCACCCGACGTGCCTGCATTAATGATTTACTGTTTAATAGCTCCTTACAGCTTTATTATATTGTATTAAGCATTATACATTTTGCTCACCAATATCTGGATCGTATTTAATGGCTGAGGTATCTAGGTCATCCCCTCCTAAATATTTCTCCAGACGGGCACTTGATACACTTGTCTGCCAAAATATACATTATGTTAGTGGTCTCCTTCAATCAGATATTATTTACCAAGATCATAGTCAGCCTAACTGTAATTGTTCTTTTTAAATATTACTTCAAGTGAATAAAGATGGTCAAGTTAGTAGTAGTCTGATTATCCACTAGAAAATCTTGGGAGACAGATTACAATACAACAATGATGTCACACTAATGAGGTAATTGAAGTGGGACTCCAGTTGTATAGCCCTGATCTAGTCGGTGTTTCTGTGTCTGTTTACACATTGGTAACCTGAAGAGTTAAATAAATAACATTTCACCTGAATCTGATAACTGGCAATATTCTTTTAACATGCAATACACCTTAAACAGGAATAGAAATAGATATTTTTCCTGTCACAAAAAAAACTTTATTGTTTTTTTTGTTTAAATTAAATACTAATATATCACACCTGGTAGGTGACAAAATATTAAAACAATTACAAATGCTGAACTATAATTTCCAGCATACCTTAAACTGAGGATGCTACTGCAATATTCTTGGTGGTAATGGAACATTTTTTTTTCAAACATTTGTATACTTTGGAACTGTATCCTTGTAATGAATTAAGAAGAGCCCAAGCAAATATTGGATTGCAAAGAGGGACCTTAACTGAAAACATCTGAAAACTTATCCTTGATAATGGTCCATGATAATTGACCAGAACTGCAGATACCAACTAATGATCAAAATGATCAAAAATAGATATCTTGCTAAAAGGGCTTGTTCACCTTTGAGTTAACTTGTAGGGGCCAGTTTATTTTTCTGGTAAAGGTTTTTAGGGCTAAAACTCGAGATTTTTCATGGAAAAAAAAGCTAACAAAAGTTCAAATTGTGATAGGGAATTTGGTTGGATTTGTTTGTTTTCATAAAACAATGCGTTTAATTCCGTTTTAGTACATGCGCCTCTTAGTATGAATATGATATTCAGTGACAATTTGCAATTGGTTTTCATTTTTTATTTGTGGATTTTGAGTTAATTAGCGTTTTTATTCAGCAGCTCTCCGGTTTGTTTTTTTAACAATCTAGTTCCTAGAGTCTAAATTACCCTAAGAACCATGCATTGATTTGAATATGAATAGGAGAAGACCTGAATAGAAAGGCGAGGAATAATAAATGTGTAGCCTTACAGAACATTTGTTTTTATATGGGGACAGTTGAGAGAATCACAAGAAGAAAGCAAATAATAGAAATAAACTGTTTATTAAAAATAATGAAGACGAATTGAAAAGTTGCTTAGAACTGGCCATTCTATAACATACTAAAGTTAACTTAAAGGTGAACCCCTTTCAATTAAGTTTGCTCAATTTTTTACTAAACCCGTTTCAATTAAGTTTGCTCAATTTTTTACTAAACCCCAGTACGTCTTGAGTCCCATGATTTAACCAGAGAACCATCTCTAATCCTCAACTATGCTATACATATGCAAAGAGTAAACTAGGCTTAATTTATTGACTCCGATCTCATTATGTGAAAATTGTCAATGTAATATAAGGTTATTGCCAAATATTTACCTGCACCATATTGGAAATAAGCATCGGAAGCATCGCGAGGGGAAATCGTAGGATATTAAACAGGGATATAGAGGTAAAAGCTTTTTCTGCATTTAGAACGTTGCTTGGATCTACTGCGACATAGACAGCAAAAGTCGCAACTGAGACCTGCAAAAAAAGAATAATATATTATATAAAATGAAAAAAGACATAAGGGATTTTTTACTGTGGGTATGAGTGCAAGAGCTGGAATGCCAAGCTGAGCTAAATTGGCCTCCTTAGAGTCAATAACTTGCTTGCACCCCATGCAGTAGCTGATGATACTGCACTCTCATCCTAGTTGAAGATTGAAATTCCAATGCAAGGCATAAGTGACTGATATCCATACAAAAGGGGGTAATGTATTCAATGATTACTCAGCAAGTCCGGTTGCTTTAGATTTACCTCTACTAGATAAGGCATAAAGGAGTGCTTGCATTGAGCAGTCATGACAATGACATCGTTAATGAGGGGAAATGAAGGGCATTATATTGCCTACTTCTTGCCCATGTGCCACCACTCCAGTATGCAACACTTTCCCTTCCATTCTGGAAATCTACAGAGTTGTGCCTAAGGATTCTAGGTGCAACTGGGGGTTGGCAGGTGCATTAGGTAAAACTTTGCTTCTTGGCGCATCTTAGTAAATGATCCAATTGTGACCAATCTCTTTAATAGCTTCTAATATGATTAATATTGGCAAATCTGTGGCTACACATATGAATCTATATTGAACCAGTGTACAAAGAAATGCAAACACCACCGTAGAGGTTTTACATACCAAGAATGGTGCACAGGTGAAAACAAACAGGGACACTGAGTGCAGGTAAGTAAAATGTAACATGTCTTTCAGCTCCTTCTCACGAATTTCTTGCACTTGATCCTCAAAAGATGGCTCCCAGGCATACAGCTTTAGAATCTAACAAAAATGGGTGAGATGCTTAAAAATGAGATAAAATCAGAATACTGTTAGACATGTACACAATGGTACTAAATGAAGGGCTAGACTTAGGGCGATGGGAAATTATATGAATCATCAATAGTCAACCTATGACGCTTTTCTCCCAGAATTCACATTTCAGGCAGGGACACAGATGAATTCTGTGATAAATTCTGAATTCTGATAATTCTTGTTGATTTTTTTTATTTGTGCCTCACTTTGTGTCAACATCAGTAAAATTTTACGGGTTCATGAAACACAATCACTGTTTGTGCCCATTGCCCTAAATGAGATCTTTAAGTAAAGCTCCGTGTCTGAAGCCCAAAGTCTAATGTGGGTCATCTGAGACAAGAGGGTGTTGGGTTTTCTAACCCTTTTCTAACTCTTTTCCTACCCATTTCCTCCCAATTTTACCTCGACACACCTGTCTTGCTGATAGCTATAAGATTTCATACCAAGTACAACACTATGATTGTGTGGCCCTTCAAGGTTTGAGATCCAACTTCTAGTGTTTATATTCTAATATAAATCTATATTTATAAAAAGAAATGTGTGCTGGTACAAATGGGCAAGGATCATGTGCATTGTGCACTTTATAAGAATATCTACCTTAATGCCATTGAGTATTTCATTCATAATCTTCATCCTCTTATCTTTGTTTTTCATGTTCTTCATCTGTGAATACAAAGCCCACGTGTTGCTTTCATTCTGAGTACAGTACTTTGGCTTCCTTTGATTTGTATCTTGTTGCTCCATCATTAACCATCCAAATCAATGTCTGTAATTACATATCATCTATCCATCCATTTACAAACACTTTTCTATTACACTTGAGATACCTGAACCAGAATGGGGATCTTTCATTATATAATTGGGTTTCATTAAAGAACCCAGCTTTGTTTTTCTATGGGAAGAAAATAATTGTGAAGGCCAATAATATCATTATCAATATAAGAAGGTAGCAGCAACCTTCCGAACTCCCATTCCTGCTTAAGGTTGCCAGTCCAGGACTGCTGTATTTATGCTGTTATTTATAGCAATATAATGAAAGTTAATTATATTTAAAAATGAAACATCCTTCCTTAATGTGCAACTGGAGACTATAATGCCTTCATGAAAAAGAAATAGAATGCTCCTTACCTGTAGCTTCCTTGATATTGTGGCCAAAACTGCATTGATGGGTATCAGTAAGATCATCACTCCAAGTCCAGCAAGGACTGAAGGACCTAATTCTTCCCAGAGAAAGACTATAGAAATAGCAATCTGCAGTGGGGAGGACCACAGTAAGTGAATGAAATTTGTCAAGTCCATGAACCTCTGGGCATCCGCAGACATCAAGTTCACAGTTTCCCCAACTGTTGATTCTTTCCGAATGGAGTTTGACACAGTTAGTGCCTGCGTAGGATGTAAATCTTTATCAAAATGTGGATACATTATAGAAAAGAACTATGCTCATACATGGCCGTTGTATTTTATAATGGCTCAGAATATTTAATATCTGCTCTTGCACTGTACTAAAAGAGATAAAAAAATATTTTTTTAATGTTACCAGGAATCAGGACCATAAATATTGGCTTATGATTATGGCTCTGGGTCCAACATTAGCCCATGTGTACGGTTTAACAGATCATGGAGAAATAATGGACACAAAATACAAAATGTGCTACACTGATTGTATTGGAGTCCAGCAGATTTCATTTATCAGAGGTGCATCTTTCAGAGCTGCACATAGAAAGGCTAAGGAACTTTGGCAGCCAAGATAAGGGTAGCTTTCTGTATCACCCCACATTTCTTATCAGGCAGGATCCCTCTAAAATCAAGGAACCTCCAGCTATCACAAGATCTGCTTTCCCTGATGTTCCAGCCATGTTTACGGTTCAACTTACTTTTTTATATACTGCAGCCATTAGGAGGCTTCTTACTCTCATTCCCAGAACGAAGCAGCCTTGAAAATATTGCTGAAGCAAGAAGGACTGTAGTAATGCGGCTACTAAGAGCAACACTGCATAGAAAAATCCCTGCCACTGGTACTGGGATGGATCAGCCGTGAAAGTCACCATTAACCTGCAGGGAAAGACCAATGGGTGTGATCATTTAATGAATAATTTATCTGAGTTTTGCAGAGTGTTAGGGACATCTTGTACTTAACCTAGAGGTGGATAACCCTGGCAGCCTGGTCTAAAACATCAGCTATCGCCCTCACCCCTATCCAAGTCATTGTACCAAGAAATTTTATCTCATGGTTTTTTTAATATAAATATTCCAATGTTAATGCAGTTAACCTGCTGCCCAACTCCCGAATAGCTGTGTTCTAGGTCTCAACTTGGTTTCAGTTTTAACGTTTAGGATTAGGGACGAGATATTATACTCAACTTATTTTCCGCTAACTACTAGGATTCCAACCATTAATCAGTATTCTGTAAATATTTGCTCCACAACTTACTTTAAAATCTGTGGGCTGACAAACGTCAGCAAATCATGCAGAAGTTTAAAGATAGCCGACATTATTAAGGTACGTGGGAAGGTTTTTATAAGGGTTTTAATTAACCAGCGTTTGGGATAATCTTTAGCAGTCCCATCTATGGATTTTTCCTTCTTCTTTTCCTTCTTTTTTTTCTTCTTTTCTTCCTGAAAATGAAGCAAAATATTAGAAAACACATAAGGCATACACAGTTTTAAAGGGGAAGCAGTAAGAGGATGTGGCCAATGCTTTCACAGATCTCCGTCAGTACATTTCCATGCCTGCAACTAAACATTTGGTCCTAAAACAGCTGATCTCTATAAGTCTGCCTAGAGCAGAGGCCTTCAGTTTTTTTGGTTAAAGTACCCCTTTGAGGTTTATCGTTTGTTCAGGGCACCACTTATCTTATAACAAGATGACACATATATATAAAAACAATGCAGCTCTAGTTCCAAGAATACTGAACTGCAAATAAGCCCTCAAATGTCACCCTAATGCAGACAGAGAAGCAGTCAAGTTTCAGGCAGGGCATATTAGCAGATAGCTACCATTACAAGGACATCTTGGCTCTGTGCCTTGCTTATCCCATTCATTTCAATTCCAGCCTCCTTGTGTTTTCTTTTATTTTTACGTTTTTCCAGGTCCTTCCTTGCATTTTTCACTTCAAGTTTCATGTGCTTTTCAAAGGTTTCATACATATTTTGGGTTTTGTCTTCCTCATTTAACTCCCACAGATCTTCCATCTCTAGTGGCTTTTTATATCCTTTCACAATGATGCTGAAAAGAAATTCCAGGCAGATATTAGTGAAAGGTGATGAAACCAATACTTTAGTCCCTTTAAACTGTATTAGTTAAATGTATTTCCCATTATAGTATGGTCCATGATTTAAAAGACTTACTCATTCAGGATAGAGGTTAATATACAACTTAAAAATAGAAAGGAAAGAGGTTGGTTTGCCACTAGATGGAAGCAGATATCCCTTCTGTGTTTTTTTTAGCAATGGAGGCATTCATTGAGCTAAGCAGGGAATATTGACAGACAAATGCGTCTGTGCTATGTAGTGGAGGAATAATAGGAAGTAACAAATATCATAATATTTGCAATAACTAAATAAATATCTCCAATAGTACTAAACCTAATTATTTTCATGGTTAATATGGAGAAGGCCAGTATTCAGAAGTACTTGTACAGCCACAGATGTAATTGATAATGTGCATAAGTCAAGTTCTTTTCTTTGCAACACTAAGCTGTGTCCTAACTTTAAAATATATATAAAAAAAAAAAAACTATTTGTTGATAATGTGTTGTACCTGTTGTACCAGTTGAACGTAATTCTACTTAGGAAAGATGCAGTCAGCTCTGGATTCTGTAACACAACAGAGATAGAAATTATAATAAAGTCACAGGGAAGCTGAAATAATTAATAGAAAAGTTACATAAGAAAGCAAGTACTTGTGGTTGGCCAGGCTCCATTTGGAGGCATAACTAACTTTCAGTGTATTCTATGCAAAGACTTAGCTAGCACCACATCAAATATTAAGGCTCAATGAGGCGTTGCACAGCATTAATCTGAGCATTACGGATACTGATGGCCTTAATCAGTCCTATTCAATCAATCCATTCATGCCATGTGACAGAATATAAAGAATTAAACTGTATGGTATTTGCAAACTGAAACAGTAGGTTACTACATATTAGTAGGGAGTCCCATAGATATGTTTGCAAATATATTTGCAACTTCAAAAATTCTGAAAAAAAAAAATTCTCTTTCTCTCTCTCTAGTAGCTGTTTGATACTGGTGTCACTAACATGCTTTGTTGGTTAACTCTAACCATTTGTAACTGGGTACCCATAAACAGTGTGCCTACAGGAGAAGCTAAGCTATGAGCAAGAAGGCAACAGGAGCAAAGCTCAACCAGAATTTAAAGTGCTTCAGAGTGACAAACTGTGGACTAGATCAGTACTACGCAAAAGGATAACACTCAATAGTGCTGTACATCATTAGAATATGCTAAGACAGTGATCCCCAACCAGTAGCTCGCGAGCAACATGTTGCTCTCCAAACCCTTGGATGTTGCTCCCAGTGGAATTAAAGCAGGTGCTTATTTTTGAATTACTGGCTTAGAGGCAAGTTTTGGTTGCATGAAAACCAGATGTCCTGCCAAACATTCTCTCCTGTAGGCTGCCAGTCCATATAGGGGTTACCAAAAAGCCAATCAGAACTCTTATTTGACATCCCCATGGACTTTTTCATGCTGGTGTTGCTCTCCAAATCTTTTTTGAATTTAAATGTGGCTCACGAGCAAAAAAGGTTGGGGACCCCTGTGCTAAGAGGTAGCTATGCTGTTTACTGAACAATTTTGAAGATCAGCAAGGCAGATGTATGACACATACAAGCAAACATTTCTATCATGTATGATCAAAACAGTGTTTATGGATCCTATTCCCAACCACAAATCTACTTGTTATCATACCTGTTTGGTACTTTCATTTTTTTCCGAAATAGCAGAGATGATCAATGTAAGAACTTGTAGTGAGTAGGAGATGAAAAACAAACAGACCCGGGGAAGATCAGGAATATCGTCCTAATGAAAGAGATACATAAAAATATCACACCCTCAGCCTTAGGTGTTTAATTACAACTATTATTATAGATTTAAAACTCTGGGGATGTTCTAAATTGAATGAAATGTATAATATTAATCAATTAGACTATATAAAGTCAGAGTAATGTAATAAAAGTCTCAGCAACTGCTAGAAATCCATAGAAACAGGTAAGTGTGTGTCTAAGTCTAAAAAAGTTGTCATCAGATTTGATGTATTTTTTTCTGTTAAAGGTTTTTTTGTACATAGCCGTATAAGTAGACAGTCTCACCAGTTTGTACATGGGGTCTGGGTACGCATGAATAAGCCCTACAGCTCATACCAAAGAAAAGGAATGGGAGGCACTCACAGATCCCAAAGGACAGGTAAAGTAAAAGAATTGCAGAGTTTATTAGGCAAAAAAATAGCAAAGCCTTATACGTTTCGTGCATTTAAGCACGTAATCATAGGCTATGATTAAGAGCACAAAACACGTAAGGCTTTGCCTAATAAAGTCTGCAATTCTTTTACTTTACCTGTCCTTTGGGATCTGTGAGTGCCTCTGATTCCTTTTCTTTGGTATCAGACTTGAGAAGTTCAACATATATGGCTTGTGCCTATTGATTCCGTTAAGAAATACATAGTTTTGTTGTTCTTGCACTAAGCAGGACAAATTCTGAAATTGAAAGTTGCATTCTATTTCAAGTTTGCAGAAGTGCAATCCAAACACTGGTCACAACTGGAGTATTTTTAATACTGACCTTCAGTGCTTTCCGGATAAATGTCTGAACTGGAAAAACTCCACATATGACAGAAAGAGTCCAAAAGAAGAAAAGGATGCTGGTATCTTTCCGAGCGTAATATCGTCTGGTGTGATGAATGAGCAAAACTAGCAACTGCAAAAATATAATTCATTGTTATTTTAATTGGTTTCCTATTGTAACTGCACTTTATTCCATGCCAATTGTCTATATATAACGCCTTTTGGAACATTGAGATGGTTTTGATATCTGTCTTAGTGGAAATGTAAACATACCCAGGTAGCTGCATAGATTGCTGGATTGACATAGAGGACGACAGGTAGTGGTTCGCTAGAACTGGACTGGGCTTTAACATGTTCCGCCACAGTAATTCCTATGCCAGCAATGGATGTGAAGAATAGGAGCAATGTGAGGCACTGCAATGGCAAACATAGAAAAGTCAGGTGTATTCCTGTGTGGAATTTTATTCCCAAATGCCCTAGCTAAAGAGTATGGTAACACAGAGCAGTATCAAATCAGTTGCAATGATATCAATAACCTTAAAAAAGGTTCATTGAACATTTATTGTCAGCCCTTTAGGAAACCCTTAAAATAAAGTCATCAAATTGCGCAAGAACAATATGTAACGCAGGATAATCTTGATACAAAATGTGTTTGAAAAGTTGTGTGTTGGTTGGACTAGGCAGATTGTCTACTAAATTGTGCACGAGCCCTCTTCCTTACTTTACAGCAGTCCTGTTATGGTTTATGGTCAAATGTTTTATAACAGAGAACAAAAGTTACCCATATCTGAAAGATTTGTATTGTTAACAGCACCCAGGAAAGAATAAGATAGCAGACTGGGAGGGCTAAGAATACAAAAGGTATTATAAATCTGTTATATATGTTGAATATTAATGTCCACAAATCAACTTCTTTCCCCTATAAAAAATTATTAGAAATATGATAGACTTTGTATAAATGTGTCATTGCTATAAGAGCAATAGAACTCACAGTGGAGTTTCATTGCCATATACATAGAAGTCAGAGATGTGCTCATATTTATTTTATAATTTACAGTATGGGAGTAAACACTAGACTATAATGCAGGGATCCCCAACCTTTTAAACCCGTGAGCAACATTTAGAAGTAAAAATGGTTGGGGGGCAACACTAGCATGAAAAATGTTCTTGGGGTGCCAAATAATGGCTGTAATTGGCCATTTGGTAGTCCCTATGTGGATTATCAACCTACACTGAGGCTCTATTTGGCAGTATTTGGTTTTTATACAACCAAAGCTTACTTTCAAGCCAGGAATTAATAAAATAAGCTCTGATTTGAGGCCACTGGGAACAACATCCAAGGGGTCGGAGAGCAACATGTTGCTCATGAGCTACTGGTTGGGCATCACTGTTATAATGCATGAGTAGTTTTACACAACATAAACATAGCGCTAGTAAAATGCATGGCTATGCTATAAAAAGGGTCTCATTAAAATGGAAATTAATTTGTAAATGCATTTCAAGGAAGTAGCAATGCAACCCTCGTTATAATTTTAGAGGCTTTGAGGTTAACTCCTGTAACTTTCAGAAAACATGAACTGGAGGCAAGAACCAAGTGCATACAAGATGTCTGTTTTACTCAACTTCTACAATACAGTTGTTAATTGGTTATTGATTAACAATAAACATAGGCATAAGAGTGGAACATACCTGCTTGGCTAGATAGAGACTGGTTATAGGGGATTTAACAACCCCTGGTTTACACAATCCAAGAAGCTGCCATGGGGCACAAAGCCAAAAAAAAATAAGAGGTATCCAAACCAAAACAGTCTGTTCAAAACACAGGGGAAGGTCAGGTTGTGCACTTTCCAATAGTGATGAATTCTGCAATGAGTCATGTATTGTGTAACGTTAGATAATGCTTGCTCAGCTTCCCACGTTTAAATGTCCCTTTAATGGAACAAAACATATGCAAAACCAAAAAGTAAAGTGTTATAAAACATGTCTTGGTAAAGTAACCCAAATATTGGATATATGAATATATGTTGGATTTTGTATGGCGTGTATAAGATCTGAGAAACACAGGCAATTTTTTTCATTTGCTTTTATTTAGACCAGCCAGATTAAGGCTCATGATGCACAGGGTGTATACTCCAACATCATTTTTCAACTGATATAAAATACCAGTAGAGAATATGTCTAGTGTGGCATGGGCTTAAGGAGCAAATATATTAAAATTCCAACAGGGGATCTCCAATTGGTGAATTCCAATCAGTTGAAATCTGATCATATTTAATTACATTACTTGACAGTCAGTATTATATTATTTCTATTGTAAAAAGGGAAGGCTGTTATTCATGGCAAACAATATTTTTTTGGGTGTGATAATGTAAATGTCCTATTTTAATCTGTCTTTGTATCCAAAAACTCCCCTTACATAGTACAGTGATCATAGGCCTGGTCTAGTGGCCAATTTGAATGACCTGATATTATAGAGCTCTGGCCAGACAAACTAATCCAAACAATAAACATGCAAGTAAAGGGGACACAGAAGTTGCCATGAAATAAGGTTCAGAACATTTATTTTATAGTGAAATGCAATGAAATTCTTTAAATCAGGGTCCTGTCTTGAGACATTTTGACTGAACTGGCTGCAGATGGACATGATCATGATGATTCTGATTCAATCAGACTTTGCAGTTCTTCAGCAGTGTAGTTTATTCCACAGTTGAAACAGCTTGTCGATCATAGTGACAGGCATATATGTTATCACTATATGACTTTAACAGAGGCTGTTCTGGAGAGGTTTGGGTTTCAAGTCATTTTTCCTGCTCTTGTGAATTCAGATTGACCACTGGTGAATCATTCTGAAAATGTATAGGACCAGTAACGTTAAAAAGTGAAAATATTATATTCACTTTTAAAACCCCTATGAATAACCAATCCAACAGTTAGAGAGCATTGCTTGTCCATGTGTGATGTTCTATAAATACCATAAGAAAAAGCACCATCCTATTTATTGGGCTTAAACATTGGGGAATTCATTCACTTTAAGATAAGGGCTAGTAATTACAAGGGCAATAAAATGAAGCTATGTCTTGGATTTCAAGGTGAGGCTTTGATAACACATTGCAACCAAAACAAGGACTTGCACGCTGATTGCCACCATATATGGAGAAGATATATATTAATATAATACATATACAGTATATACATATACTGTAAATATATATACACCATATATTGGTCATTCTGTATGGAATAAAGTAAGAATTTAAGTTAACTGTAGTGATAGAGCAGGGGTGTCCAAACTTTTGGCTTCGAGGGCCACATTGGAAGAATAAAAATTGTCTGGAGGCCACAAATGAAATACACAAACACTTTTGATTTGTAAAAGTAAAGAAAATACACAAAAAAACTACAATACCAGTTGGATAACCAGATGGAGCTATACACAGGAATATGGAGCACCTGGATATTACATAGACTTATTATTATATTATTATTATTATTACTAACTGGGCAATGGGCAGAGTCCCCCTCCTCCTATATCCTTTGCAACATGATGTTTTCTCGAGAACTGAGCGTTTCAAGCTGGGCCACATTCATATCCATCCTGGGCCACGTTTGGACACCCCTGTGATAGAGTCTGTACATCCTTGTGATAGTTACCAATGAAGGGCTCAGGACATTTGCACCTTGGTCACTTGAGTCAGGGATCAAACTACTGTGCTGTTATTACTGGTAAACATATCCATGACTGAAACAAGAGAGGACTCGGTGGTTTATTTACACCCGGCTACTGACTTCATGTGTTTAATATATGTTGGTAGCCCTGCTGAACTGAGCCACACACACTGCATGGTTATGTTTGACAGCACATTCATGTCTTTAATACTTTTAATACTTTTTAAAAAGGACATTTTTTGTATAAGTAGAATAAACAACAAGCTAGTCTATTAGGGTAAATTAAATAGGTTCTTTCATTTAAATGTTCACTTTGATCTGAACATAGTATAGGTCACAACCCATTCTGGCATTATCTGATGGCATTGATCTGCACAGTCTACAAGCAAGTCTGCAAGAGGACATATTTTGGGGGGATTACAACATAATAGTAGATCTATATGGGGTGGTATAAGGAAGGTTGTACAAGCTAGCTGGAACGGCTTAGAAAGGCTAATAAAGCAAGCTAAGACAGTAATATTTTCACAGATGTTAAAGAGGAAAAGCAAAAGGAAATTAACTATATTCACCTATTAATATTTATTTTATATATATATATATATATA
>CM044443.1:31615387-31633148 GCA_024363595.1 Xenopus borealis | reverse complement strand
ATATAAGATGTCATCTCTGAGCTGCCTGACCTGTATAAAACATACTCATCCTGCAGGGTAAAAACAATAGCAACATACAATACAGTGCTCAAACAACGTCTTTCAAATACACAAAAAGAGATATCTTAGTCTTTTATAACTTTTGTTTATGTATTAGTCCTGTAAGGGCTGTTATTTATGCTATTGCTATACATAATCCAGCACCATAATTAAATAGGAGAGTGTGGCTACTCCTAAATGTACCATAACCATTTCAGAAATCACAAGGAGGCTGCATAACAAGTGCTTTTATATGTCACAGAACTAAATAGTTGTTATTAGCCAATTTACCACAAAAACAATCTCAATACATTCTGTGGAGTGTGTTTGAGCCGACAAAATGGTTCCAGACACGAAAGAAGGAAGAGGCTACTGCTGGTGGTAGGGGCTGAATTCAGCCAGCAGATTTCAACAAGAAGATTTCTACAGGCGGATTTCGACAGGCAGCTATCAGCAGGCAGATTTCAGCCCGGTGTGGCTGTAGGCTAAAGACAGACTTAAAGCTATTGAAATTTTTGCAGCATGTATATAATCCACAAGAGCAGCACCCATTGCTGTGCTTAGAGACGCTTATATTGACAAACAAAGGGTGCTGTGCTTATAGCAGTATAGACTGGAGGTGCTATGTGTGCCCTTTAAGATTGCAACACTGTGTTGGCACTACCTCTAGCAATGTGGCCAATACCCGTCTGGGCTGCTGTCACAGACCATTTTGTCAGTACTGTTCTCTGATGTCAAGTCTGAGAAATGGCAAATATATAACCTCAGCATTGCCAATTCCGCAGCCTTATGTGCCACAACACTAGGAGTGCATTTTTATGCTTAGACAAACACATTTGTGTTAATAGTTACCTGGCATTACTAAGATTCGTCCTTTGGCCTAGAATATAAAATGTTGAAGGTTATTAGTTTGATGTAGACTTAATAACAGTAATGGCTGATTAACTGCAAGAATGCAGCATAACGTAAAACTCACTGGTTGTTTTATAAGTGCATAAACCACCTAAAAACCTTTGTTGGAGAGTGTGTGAGGGATCTACACAATATAGAACTAGTAAATGCTCCTGCTCAAACTGGGTGAGCATGACTGAATTTAAAATAATTTATACTGCTCAGTAAAAAACGACATTTAATTTCTTTCCATACCTCAACATAAGCTACTATTCCACGGCAGCTACTGGGCCTTAACCTGCCCCAAACCTCAAACCTGGTTCTTCCTCTATGTACCTTTATGGAACCAGACATCCGTTCTCTGCCTGAACAGTAGTTTATTGCTTTTCATGATGTAATATTAAAATGTATAAAACAGGTATGGGACCTGTTAAACAGAATGCTTGAGACCTGAGGGTTTCAAGATAATGGATCTTTTCATAACTTAGATCTATAGGAAATCATGTAAACAATGAATAAACCCAATAGGCTGGTTTTGCTTCCAGTAATGATTAATTACAACTTAGTTTGAATCACGTAAAAGGTACTGTTTTATTATCACAGATAAGAAAAAAAACCTTTTTTAAAAGTTGGGATTATCTGGATGAAATGGAGTCCATGGGAGATGGCTATTCCTGATTTGGAGCTTTCTCGAATACAGGTTTCTGGATAACATCTGGATAACTGTACTATGTTAGTTTTGATTATAATCTATATGAAGGGTGGGAGAATACAAGAAAAGGATAGCGCCATCTAGATCAGGGGTCCCCAACCTTTCTTTCCCATGAGCCACATTCAAATGTAAAAAGAGTTTGGGAGCAACACAAGCATGAAAAAGTCCCTTGTGGTTGATTGGCCATTTGGTGGTCCCTATGTGGACTGGCAGCCTACAGGAGATACTTGGCACTATACTTAGTTTTTATACAATTAAAACATGCTTTCAAGCCTGGAATTCAAAAATAAGCACCTGTTATGAGGCCACTGGGAGCAAGATCCAAGGGGTTGGGGAGCAACATGTTGCTCACGAGCTACTGGTTGGGGATCACTGGTCTAGATCATTTTCCCATTCCACTTTTCTTTAGTCCAGAAATCAAAAACTTCACATAGCAAAATGTGCCCAATTGTATGAGGCTAGAAGTTATTGTATAACTTCTAAAACACCAATTGCACAAATTATTTTAGCTGGAAAGCCTGGCAACTACATAGAAATTAGCTTCCATAGGTTTTGTGCGACTACAATAATGAAATCAAATGCTCAATTGTCTGTTATGAGCTACTGTGCTGGATCAAACATGCCCGTATGTTACAAACATTCATTCAGGTATTACATTTCAACATCTTACTTGTTCCACAAGTCTCTTTATTAAAGGTAAACCTTCCAGAGCAGATGTGTCACAGCCACTGGTGAGAACCCTTTCAAATCCCAAGGAAATCAGTGTCTCCATTGCAAGCAGAGGGTCATAAACCATGTCAAAAGCTGCAAGACAGTGAAATATGATAATATTCTATACTTCAGTCCAATATAATCAGCCACATGTCAAATCACAGAACATTCCAGTTTAACAGCCACCCAAGTAACAAACCAATGCTAAATAAAGCTATGCATGTTGTACCGCTGCAGGGGTCTTGGAGCTGTATAAGTTATCCAAACCTATTGGTTGCTGCACAAGTGCACATGGGCAAACATAGTACCCTTTATTACACATAGGGAAAGTATTTGTCAGGACAGAACAAAAGTCTTGAAAATCTAGCACAGGTATGGGATGTGTAATCCAGAATGGTCAGGCCCTGAGGTTTCTGTAATTTGGTTCACAATAACTTAAGTCTGCTTCAAAACATTTAAATATTAAGTGGCAGATTTATTAATGATTGAGTTGTGTTTTCCATGAAAATTCGAAAAAAAAAATGTTTTGGAGATTTATTATACCCTGACCCTGGAAATAGCTTGAATCCAAAAATACAACATCTAAATCCTGTTGAGGTCATGTAGGAGTCAACCCTGAACTCGCTGATTCAAGTTTTTTCCAATCAAGTTTTTTATTAAATCAGAAACAATTCGAGTTGTGAGTTCAATCGAGGTATAAAAAAACTCTAAAAGTTGACCTTTGATAAATAACTCCCTAAGTAAACCCAATAGGCTGGTTTTGTCTCCAATAAGGATTAGTTATAGCTTAGTTGGGATCAAGTACAAGCTGCTGTTTTATTATTACAGAGAAAAGGGACATTTTTAAAACGTTTAATTATTTCATTGAGACTTCCCATAATTTGGAGCTTTCTGGAGAGAGGATTTCCAGATAACGTAACATTTACCTGTGTATAGTATTTAAATACCCTTAAAAGACAGAAAAGGTAATGATTTACACAGACATAGCTACAGCAGGAGTTTTCCCATTTGTTTGCTCATTCCTTGTACTGAAAATGTATGTCCTGTGTTTTCTTTGGCTGTTGTGTTTGAATGCCTATAGATGTGAAGCTAATAGCATTTATCTCTAGGGAAAACCTTATATTTACTTTGCTTCAGAAATTGTATTGAAATGAAGTTTGCTGTACGGTTTGTGATGTGTCATTTAACTGATCTTTGCATGGAATACTCACCTCGATGGAAAGTAACTGGAAGAGGACGGGATACAGCTGGAAAGAAAATACATATTATTTAAAGTAACATTCCCTCTCTGTAAATCTGCATTATGCATTTCTGCAGAACTACATGAAACATGTGATAAAGGACACATGGGCTGATGACACCAACATAGTAAAGCAATGGCCTCTATTACGTGAGTCAGTGGAGGCAGTGGTGTAACTAAATATTACTGGGCTCCACAACAAATTATTTTCCAGGCCCTAAAAATGTCTAGAGGTTGACCTGTTTAACCAATATGTATTGATATTGTATATGAATTAGGGCATAGCGGGGCCCCTATACCTCCTGGGCCCCCATGCGACAGCAGGGTCTGCTTCCTCTGTAGTTACACGCCTGAATGGAGGTCATCAGCACACTCTCAGCAAATTCTCAGTTCCACAACATACTCTGTTAATAAACAATGGCCAAATATTTAAAGGAAAACTATACACCCAAATTGAATACTTGAGCTACAGATACTTTATATCAAATTAAGGGGCATATTAAAGAATCTTACCTACCTGGTATATATATTTAAGTAAATATTGCCCTTTTACATCTCTTGCCTTGAACCACCAATTCGTGATGGTCTGTGTGCTGCCTCAGAGATCACCTGACCAGAAATATTTCAACTCTAACTGTAACAGGAAGAAGTGTGGAAGCAAAATACACAACTCTGTCTGTTATTTGGCTCATGTGACCTAACTTTATAGTTTGTTTGGTATGTTTGTGTGCACCGTTGAATCATATGATCCCAGGAGGCTGTCCTTAGTTTTTAAAATGGCAATTTTCTATTTATGATTACCCAATGGCACATGCTACTAAAAAAATATATTATTATGAAAATGGTTTATTTACATGAAGCAGGGTTTTACATATGAGTTGTTTTATGCAATATCTTTTTATAGAGACCTACATTTTTCGGGTGGATAGTTTCCTTTAATAAAATGCATCATCATTATAATGTAGTGCAAGTCATTTGGGTAATATGGGTAGATTTTGAATATTTACCAAGAAGTTCCATGCACAGTTCTGCATCAATGCGGCCATCTTCTGTGAGAGCACCAAACACAAGTCCGTCAGCTCCGTGAATTTTAGCTAAGCGGATGTCAGCCTTCATCACTTCCACTTCACGGTCAGAATAAAGAAAATCTCCACCTCTTGGTCGAATCATGACAAATATTGGAATCTGGACATATTGCTTAACTACCTGCAGAAGACCTGATAACAAAGAGATCGCTCACTAACACTTAATTCTCTGCTCCTCCTTGTTGACCTTTTTTTATGTCCCCGAGGAAGGTGAATGAAACGTTGGATTTTCAATAAAAACATTATTGTTTTGTTGCTAAGTGTCACTATTACTTAGGGGCAAGTACCCTAACTAATAGTGGCACTCAATGGATTGGTTTGGTTAACCCCTGTTAGAGAATTTACTTTCTGGTCACAGTGGCATATGCTGATGCCCTTTTCTGAACATGGAGGAGTATACAAGCATACAGTGATTGCAATTCTTTTCAACAACAAGGTATTTTGGGGCATTCTGTCATGCACCTGAAAGCCAAAATCATGTAGGTGAAAAAATGCCCCATGTTCTTCAGGCATGAAATCCAGGACAAACAAACTGCCGTTTCCCCCATTGATAAGCTAAATATGCCAAAAAGTACTCACCAACAGAAGGTGTGATTCCTCCTTCCAGCAAACTGGCACACAATTCAATTCGACCAGCACCTAATAAAACAGACAAGATTATGTTTAATATTTCAAGGACACCCATATTTCATTGTATAATTTCTAATTTTACATACTCCTCTTCTTAGCTATGATTGGACACTTTCAGATAGAAAGTACAAATGAATACTCATTATACAAAAAACACACATGTAATTTAACGTATTGTAAACCATTCACTCGTCCAAGTGGCTTCTTCTATTTAAGCGAGTGGTAGGGAATCCCAACTCCTTAACGGGCCAGTAATATCAAAAAATGAAATTGTTTAAAAGTAAAAAAAATATAATGCAGTGTTGCCCTGCACTGGTAAAACTGCAGTAAAGTAGAAAAGGCTCAAGTTACACAGCAGATAGCAGATAAGCTCTGTAGAACATAATGTTATCTGTTATCCATTACTTATCCTGTGCCATATAGCCGTTTTTCAATTTCCACCATTGCTACTTAGCAGCTTGTTTATATGAACTATAGTAGTGTTGCTGAAGCAAACAGGCCAGTTTTAACAGCGCAGGGAAACACTACATGATATGTTCTTTTCTTTAAAACACTTTCATTTTTTGGTGTTACTGTTCCTACTGAAATCACTCAGATGAGTGGTACCTCTGGGGCAGCTGGGAAATTGACAAAATGGCTAGCCCCATGTCAGATTTCAAAACTGAATATAAAAAAATCTGTTTGCTCTTTTGAGAAATTGATTTCAGTGCTACTGGAGCAGCACTATTAACTGGTGAGTTTAAAAAAGAAAAAAACGTTTTCCCATGACAGTTCTGTTGAGGGCTAACATTTTAACTTATACATTAAACAAAAAAAAAACAATTGCCAGGAGATAGTGAGCATAGTATTTATCTAATCAAAGTCTTGTTTAGTTGTGCGTTTCCTATTTGCTTTACTTGTGTAAAGGTGGAAAACAATGAGAGATAATGTTTCAGTAGACTGGGCTCTACAATGATATAATAGAATTGCATTTTACTCAATATACAGACATGTGTATGTAATTTTTTTTAACCATTTGTAAAGTTTGTTTTGTTTTTAAGTAAACCTTTAAAACAAGTGAATATAAAATTGATGAGGGTGCTATTCTAAGCAGTTTTGCAATGTACATGCATTATTAAAGGATACATGTACTGTTAACATGAATGAAATGTGTTACAACAGTGCCACCTGCTGGTCATTTTACAACCGTTCTGAAAACCAAGTAGTCAATGAAGTTGTCAGGAGAATAGTATATAAAAAATAACTTCAGATATGTGGTATTCTTTACCAGACGTTGTTACAGGGGTTGCTCACTTTAAAGGGATTCTGTCATGATTTTTGTGGTTTTTATTTCTAAATTACACTGCAAATAATTCACTCTACCATGTGAACTTTCATTCGTGAACCAGTAAGTGTATTTTCTTTTTTAATATTAGTCATGTTGGCAGCCATCTCAGGTCATTTTGCCTGGTCACGTGGTTTCAGAAAAGAGCCAGCGCTTTAGGATGGAACTGCTTTCTGGCATACTGTTGTTTCTCCTACTCAATGTAACTGAATGTATCTCAGTGGGACTTGTTTTTTTACTATTGAGTGCTGTTATCTTGTGAGAAGATTAGTGGAGATTAGTCGCCTGGCGACAAAACGCCACGTCTTTGAGGCGACTAAGCTCCGTGAATGGCTGGCTTGTAGCACGCACCCGCTAGAAGTAAAGTCGCCTGCGATGAGCCCTTAAAGAGCTGCTACCAGGTTACCTTCCCATTGTTCTGTTGTTAGGCTGCTGGGGGGGTAATGGAGGGGGTTGATATCACTCCAACTTGCAGTGCAACAGTAAAGAGAGAGTGACTGAAGTTTATAAGAGCACAAGTCACATAACTGGGGGGCAGCTGGGAAACTGACCATATGTCTAGCTCCTGTATGATGTCAAACTTAAAAATAAAAAAACCTGTTTGCTCTTTTGAGAAACAGATTTCATTGCTGAAATCTGCTGGAGCAGCACTATTAACTGATGTATTTTGGAAAAAAATGTTTTCCCACGACAGGATCCCTTTATAGTACCAGTATAACCCTTGTTCAACATGAGTGCAATGAATTGGGCTTGTGCTGAATAAACAGTTTGTCTTGGTTTTTTTTTTTTTTTAAACTCTTTATACTTCGGAACAAAAAAACCCAAAACAATAGAGAATAAAAGTAAAGCAATTACAAAGAAAATTATGGAGAAGGTTATTTAAGTGCTGTGAAGTGTTGCAGAGTTACACAAGGTGCAGTAATACAATACTTTGTGTCATGTTTTAATCACAAAGAAATTCCTTGCTAGGTGGGTAATTAAGTTAGAATTTTGATAAAGCTATTTTTTTGGGTCAATAAGCAACTGGTTATGTTCCAGTTAAATAAGACAAAGCAAAGGAAATGGCAGCGATTACAAAAACAATGCATTTTTTTCTTAAAAGGTTTTTAATGATGTGGGAAAAGACAAGTGATGCACTGAATCCAGGATTTGGCTCGGGATTTGGGCAGGATTGGCCTTTTTCAGCAGGATTCAGATTTGGTAAAATTCTTCTGCCCGGCCGAACCAAATCCGAATTTGTATATGCAAGGGACGGGAGGGAAATAGCGTGACTTTGTAAAAAATGTTTTCCCCTTCCCAGTCCATATTTGCATATGCAAATTAGGGTTCAGATTCGGTTTGGTATTCGACAAATCTTTTGTGAAGGGGTTCTGCCGAATCCAAAATCGTGGATTCAGTGCATGCCAAAAAAAAACACTTTATACTCATTGAGAATTTATTATACACTTTAAAGGGGCTGAAGTTAAAGTTGCAGCTTATAGTTGATGGATTGCATTTTCCTACACCCCCAGGCCTGGCTCGCACATGTCCCCTCATAAGCCACTTTTAGTTGTAGTATTAGAAACAAGGTAGCTGCACTGGAAGGGAAGGGTATAGGACATCTCTTTTAGTTTAATGTCCAGTCCCCAGTGCTCCCTGGTTTCTAGCACTAGCCATAAGCTTCCGGAAGAGAGTATAGGACCAAATGTCCATTGACAGCTTTCACTGGTCTGGTAGAATTACAATAATGAAAGCAAACATCAAATGTATCATCCCTATTAATACAAAAATCAACTATCAGCTGAAACCTAAGCACAGCCAGTTGACTTGTGAGATTTCCCATGCAATTAAGTCAAGGAGCGTTGCCTTTAACATCAAAAATTGCGTTCTATAAAGCAAGGCACGTGCGTGAATGTCAGCTCCAAATAGGGTTAACACCTTTTCTGGCAAAAAATACTGGCCTTCCAATATATTTATGATTTTCCCCTATTAAAGGGATAGTAAACCCTGCTGCACTGATAAACCAAACTTTACTCAGGTGTTGCTGGACTACAAATCCCAGAATAATGTAACATATACTGAAAGTTGAGGCATGCTGGGAGCTGTAGTCCACCAACATCAGGGTGTATTCTTAAAGCAATATTGCACAATAAGACTTTTCCAAAACTTTTCCCAAATCTCAAATGCCATTAAAAATGCAAAAGAATCCTCCTATGAGAATCCAGCTGATCCGTATCAATCTTGCTCCCTGTTCTGTTACTGTAATTGGAGTGGGAAGCTTTTAGCCCAGTTTCCCAGCACTGAACAAGTCTGTCCTTTATCCCCAAGTCTGATTCCAGTGTAATAATGAAGAAATAAAATGACATAATTATCTCTATATATAAGTAAACAGCAAGATGCCCGACATTGTGCTGGAATCAGAGTTCTTATTGGTCCGTTTTTTGCATTTATAATTAGGTTTTTGATCAGTAGAATTCTCACTGGTGAAGTTTCTTGCATCTATAATTATGGTTTTCTAGTAACTTTTAGAGAAAAGTAGGGGGCACTTTACATTTGAGCCAACAACCCCTTTAATAACATTGGGTTCAACCGGCCAGGCTGGTAAAATACCATCCAAGTGGCAACCCTAGCTCCAAACTTGGGGTAAAATCTAAATATATCCTGATTATAATAAAAACGTATTTTAAACTTGTGACCTCTTTGCTTTAGGCTTACCTCCTCTTTCAGCATTTATCGCAGACTCAACTGAATCCACACAGACTTCCATAATATATCCTTGATCCGCCATTTTTCTATATGAAAAGGAAAGCAGATGCAAAAGAGTCAAGAGACAAAGATTGTTGCATATGAGACAGCCATCCCTCTAGATAGGGTAACGGGACAAGGATAAAGTGATGATACAAGAATAAACTGCAATTTAAAAGCACATGGAATAACTGCAGTATGAATCAGTTGAGCAAATATCAGTCTTTATAAATATCCTCCTAGCGAAAAACGCAAGAGGTTGGATCCAGTGTTTATTTGAGAATAAGCACATGTATTTTTAAGTGCAACAATTTGTCACAACTTATTTGTTCTTATGTAATTAATATGGGGAGGGGTAACTTTTTTTGTAATGGCTTTATGATTTCTGCAGCAGTAACTGTCTTTCTACCACAAACACAGTCCAAACCATGGTTCCACTATGTATTTGGGGCAATGCTATTTGTTCAATATTTAGAACCTTTTGGTGTTATCAAAGCAGCTGTCTATAGCAACTGGCACTGTAACACCTGCAGAGGAATACCATATCCATTTCCCTTGGTGAGGCCTCTGGTTTGTCTGTAGTGTTTGACAGGAATAACACAGACTAGGTGATGTAACACCACATAACAGGAAGCATGGGAGTTTCATACTGGACAGCAAACAATTATAGATGTACGTGCAAGATCAACACTGGTAGAATGTGACGTATCGGGAATACAAAATGGGCTCAGCCACACAACACACTCGCAGCAGACAAACTGCGTGTTTACTATACCTCCCAAGCTCACCACCATCCCTCCCTACTTCCACTCCCCGATTGTCACGCCCCTCCGCCTGCTGGATTTTTATTGGATAGCGCGTCTGGTTGAGAAGGTTATGCTGGGCGGGCATTAAAACCAAGGCTACGTCTCATTTGACACTCGAGGTTTCCGGGTTCCCCCGGATTGGATATACGTCTCGCCACCAAATTCTTATTGGATGAGACGTTCATTGTGATTGCATTGCTTGGGCGAATTCTAATTGGACGCTATATTTTGTCTTTGACTTTTCGATGTTTGTAATAGCTGCTACAGTTCCCTGGGCGAAGCGGGGGAAGGCTCTTACCCTTCCGCTTACTATGACCGCTGAGTTTGGACTTAAACGGGATCCATATTTCATGTCACGTTAGCGACGTCTTGCGTAAGGGCTACGTCACCAATA
The DNA here is from genome assembly GCA_024363595.1 of Xenopus borealis. Classification (NCBI taxonomy): domain Eukaryota; kingdom Metazoa; phylum Chordata; class Amphibia; order Anura; family Pipidae; genus Xenopus; species Xenopus borealis. Next base: position 31,622,592 of record CM044443.1, on the reverse strand, counting down.
TGGCTGCGCCCGTAAGTGACATTTCTCCGCTGTGTTAGTAGTTGCAGAGAGGGAGGCCTATGAGTGAAATTGTGGTTTGCTATGCGCATGCTTACTTTTGTTATGTAATAGCTGCATGAACCTGCTAATAAAGCACTGTTATACCCTCCTCATCCTCGGCTACCAAACACAACAGTTTGGCAGCCTGAGACTGTGCTTTTGCATTGGATCTGCATTCTTACAGCATCAGGGATCCATGCTTAGTTCTTTCAGCTCTTGGATATCCTGTAAGTATTATCAAACTTTAGATTATTAGCCCAGCTGTACTCAGGGTAACAGTAAGTTTACTTTAAAGGGGATCTGCACTCAAGAATAGTTCCTTTGCTTAATTTAAGAATATCTACCAAGCCTATAAGCAGCCTAATGAGATACATCCATCCAACAAATGCTGATTCTGACTCCTGAGACAATGTGCCCAGAGGCCGACTGACAGACCTGCTGGAGCACAAACAAGATTTTTATGCAATAAATAAATAAATCCTGCTTTCCATGGCAATTCGAGTTAGGAATAATGTTAGATTACAAACTTGCTTAAAATGATTAAAGATCCCCTTTAAACATACATTATCTTTTTACTGGAAGGAGTTAATAGGCTTTATTTTAATTTACTTATTCCTTTTCTCTTCAAAGTTAGAACTTCCACTTTGGTTTGAATTCGGGATACACCGAACCCAATCCGAGTTTACATATGCAAATTAGGGGCGGGAAAGGAAAACGTTGGGGGAAAAAATCTTGTACTTCCTTGTGGGACAAAAAGTCACGTGACTTTCCTTTCCACGCATAATTTACATATGCAAATTAGGATTCGGATTTCATTCGGTCAGGCACAAGGGTTTAGCCTAAAAAGGGCAGAATCCCGAAGGAAATCCTGGATTGGGTGCATTCCTAGTTTGAATGCTAGGGTCACAGATCCTATTTCCATTCAGCACTTCCTAGATGTCACTGCTCCCCACACATTCCCCCGTTCTCTTCACCGTTAAATTGTGTAGCCAGAGCATGAGGATGAACATCAGGTCCCCCATTCTGGTGCACAAACAAGATTCTGAGATGATGCAAGGCTTGCCTTAATAACAGTGTCCACAAAATGGCTCCTGCCTGCTTGCTATAATTATGAATTTCCAGACTGAAGGAAACAAGATTCAAATAATTTATATAGAGTAATTAAAGTTCATTTTGATTGACTAACTTGATAAAATAGGATACTAAATAATTTTTTTTGGTGACAGGTCCACTTTAAAAGCTTGATTGTCAGGCTAGATATTTATTGTAGATATTCATTCATGGGATCTGTTATTCCAGAAACCCATTATCCAGAAAACTCTGAATTATGGGAAGGCTGTCTACCATATATAAGATTTCCTTTTATTCTGTAATAATAATAATAATAATAATAAAACAGTAGCTTGTACTTGTTCGCAAGTTGGAGGCAAAATAAGCCTATTGGGTTTATTTAAAAGAGAAGGAAAGGCTAGGAGAACGTGGGGGTGCCAAATGCATGTGATTTGGCACCTACAAGTGCTCCTAGCCTTTCCTTCTCCTTTAATGTTTAAAATGAAGAGCCTTATATAGAAACCCCAGGTCCAGAGTCGCCTGCGCCTATTCACATGGGGCGATTTTGAGCGACTTTGAAAAACGCGTTGCTGCGTGTGAATAGGCGCAGGCGACTTTAGCGCTAGCGGGGGCGAGATAGGAGCAACAGAGAACAATCCAGTGTGTACTCGCACTCCCTGGCCCTTCTAATAGCGACCCTGGTGCTCAGAAAAAATGGGGAAATGGCAACCCCAAAATCCAGTAGCATCAAAAAAAATTTCCGGCACACAGGTAATGCAAGCAGGTTTAAACCTTGCTAATATTTATTGCAGCATGCAACGTTTCGGGGTTACTTGCTTGATAAAGGGGGTAACCCCGAAACGTTGCATGCTGCAATAAATATTAGCAAGGTTTAAACATGCTTGCATTACCTGTGTGCCGGAAATTTTTTTTTGCTGCTGCGAGATAGGAGCAAGCCATTCAGGGAGATTTGTCGCCCCAAAGTACAGGCGCTTAGTCGCCAAATCTCCCCGAATCTTCGCGTCTGGATGAGCCCTTAAGATACTTGTCTAGTTTTGCAGCATGTTGATCAGCAAAGCTTGCTGATACCTGGCTTGGGGTATAGTGATGCATTTTAATTAAACAACCATTACTGTTCATCACTGATTTATGTGTTCCCAAATTATGATTACAAATTCAGTATGCCATAGACTACAGGTGGCAAGGGCTCCTTGGTTACAGCAGCTTTCCTTGAAAAGACTGTGGTGATCATAATGCCCACACAGAATATGATTATGTGGAGACTGGAAGCCTGCTTTTTTCACTTATTTGGGGAAACTGTCCTCTGTACTGTGCTTCCTAAAAACTGCCATGTCATGGTGCATAAGCTGTTTTCTTTACCTGCTGAGTTCAAAGACTCTACAGACATCTGTACTATAATTATGGTGGATATCAGATAGCTGGGTGAGCCAAATTGCTTCTTTCTTGAGGAAGGTTGTTGTCAAACACTAAAAATAACCAAGAACAGCACAGTAGACCAATTTAAATACACTCACCAAGTTGAAACGGGGGTCTGGGTGCACTGGCCACAGACGCTCCGCATAGGAAGCGAAAAACTGACAGCAGTATGTAAAGGGGGTAGCCAGGCACTCGGGGACTCTACAAGGGTCAAATACATAAAAGAATATATATTGGAAGCAGGCCCGGACTGGCAATCTGTGTGTTCGGGCAAATGCCCAATGGGCCTCTTGCTTTGACATTTAAAAGGGCTGCTCACCTAAAAATGCAGATTATGTATGCCTTTAATATGTAAATTAACCAATCACATTAGAAATGTAAATGAGCTGTCTGTAATAATCAGCCATAGCTAAGCCAATGCCTGCATTTGTTAGTGGCTGCTCATGTCATTACTGGCATATGGGAGAAACCAGGAATTCTAACTTCAGTTAGTAATATTAGAGTTGCTTGCTATATACCCAATCCCTTATGATTATGATAGCTATGTTGGCAACAGGAGGATCCATGCTCAGGACAGTCACTTCAGCCTTTATATGGAACACTGTGATATGTAGCATTAATTGCATGAGACAGACTAGTCTCTTCAAGTATGACACACTTTGGCCCTGTGACACACATGGTAATTAAAGTCCTCTTATCTGCCAGGGTTCATGGTCTAGCTGGGGGCACACAAAGGAAAATTTAGAGTATACTGTAAGTATAGGGCCACTAAACCATCAGATAGAATAGTTGTGATAGAAACTAGGTGAGATATTTGTAGCAAGGACCAGTTCCAGTACATAGGTGTTTAAAATATCTAAAAACACTAGTTCTAGTTAACCTTGGGGTTGGAAACATACATCATGTGCGTGAATACATGGGCTGCTTTAATACTTTTGCCAGGGCTGCTTTTTCCTCCCAGTCCGGCACTGATTGGAAGTTACATTAAAATGATCAGCAACTCTAATTGCTCTACATGTTCTGTGGAAGCTTTGAGTGCCTAGATGCCCCCCCCCCCCCCTCTTTCTGCTGCTGATAGTTATTGTTGTATCCATTGGGTGTAAAGTCTTCATTGTTGTGTATTTGAATGTGCCCTTTATTTATTTATTTAATTTATTTATTTATTGCAGGTTCAAGTTGATTGGCTGAAGTTTACAGTTCTTCTGAATCTGCTTGATACTAAGCCAAAAGATGCTGCTATTGATGACTCTTCGCTCTGGCCTTGCCCAGTGCAAGATGCAGGCAATATGCTTCATGCACACAGCAGGCAGACAGGTAACTGGTGGAATGGAGTCTTCTTAATGGACTGTTTCTTATTTGTTTTCTTTTAAAGTGGTCATGTTATGTACAGTAGAACCCCTATTTTATATTTTTCAGGGGACCAGAAATGAATGGTGTAAAATTTGGAAACATGTAAAATCAGGGCATTCTGGATAATAGGTCCCATACCTGTATTTTATAAAATATGTGATTGTTATTATTGATCTTTTTCCAGCCTATTTAAAGGGGTGGCTCTCCTTTAAGTTAACTTTTAGCATGCTATAGAATGGCTGTTTATAAGCAACTTTTCATTTGGTTTTAATGTTTTCTTTTTTTTATAGTTTTTGAATAACTTGCTTTCTTTGAACTATAGTATAGGGGGGGACAAATCTCCTCTTCTTCGAGCGACAATCTCCGTGAACTGCCTTTCTCTTCCTTCCTGCCGGCTTGAATGTAAAATCGCTAGTGGTATGGCACTCGTGGGCCTTCGTTTTTGGAAGACAAAGTGCCATGAGTGCCATCCCGCTGTCGACTTTTCATTAAAGCCAGTGGGAGGCAGTCCGGGGAGATTGTCATCCCCGAATCTGCCCATGTGCCCCCACCCTTAAATGTAGAAATGTTTGAACTCTCTGTTGTTCTTTCAGAAAACTGGTCCAAACTGGAGAAACTTTGTGCAGAAGAGAAGAAGCACTACAGTGTCAGAAATGGCTGCCCCAGCCAGAGCTGCAGTGGGGTCTTTACCCAATTCTTCTGCAGAGCGTATTATGGGGCGTTGGCTACTTGTGTGCAGTGGGATGGTGGCTGGTGCAGTTATTCTTGGGGGAGTAACAAGGTGAGATGGTTATATATTTCTTATACAAAAATATTGTCCCACTGTGTTATAGATGAAGGTTCTTTCATCACACTGGAATGTAACTTTGACATCAGCCTAAAATAATAAATGGTAATTGGTATATAATTTGTTAAATGCTGTGTTCTGTTCTGTAGATTGACTGAATCTGGGCTTTCCATGGTGGACTGGCACTTAATAAAGGAGATGAAGCCTCCTGCAACTCAAGAGGAATGGCAAGCAGAATTTGAAAAATATCAGCAATTCCCAGAATTCAAAATGTAATGCAATGAGTAATTTAAACACAATCCATCTGAAAACACATTTGTATATATCATGTCAATCCAATTTAAATATTTTTAAAGTAATGGAAAGTACTGCAAGTAGGGTTGCCACCTGGCCTGGCCAGTATTTTTGATGGTTGATCCCAATGTTGTTAATAGGAAACAAAGATAAATATATAGGAAGGCCGGTATTTTTTTTCAAGAAAAGGTGGCAACCCTAACTTCAAGTAACCCTGATCCTTGGCATAAAAAGGTTTTCTTGTATCCTCCTGTGGCAGCCAACCTCCATTATAGACCCCCGTAACCCACCACCCTGTGCTTACATCAAGTGCCTTCAAGGGGCACCACATAGCTACTGCAGATAATGCATTCATCTTACTGGCAGTTACTTGCACCCCCAGGTTGGACTTGATTGGTGATTGTCTTTTATGAATTTGGAAGTTTTTATGAGCAGCTATTGCCTGACTTGCCAGTGTACTGCATGAGTCCAAGCGATTGCCATGAAAAAGAATGTGAAATGTTTCTAGGTTTCTCATAGCAGAACTACTTAACTCTCGGCTAAGGAAATGGTGAGATTGCTGCATGCACCATTGCCACTCAAGTTGTCTTGTGCAATCCTATCCTCAAACTAAAATTAGTTCCTCCGTTCCTCTCTGGAGTAGTGGTCAGACTTGGATTTCATACCATTGAGTTGTTGTTCTCATATTTACCACTAGGTGTCGAGAGGGAGCTGTTAACTTCCCATTGTTCTGTTGATAAGCTACTGGGAGGGAAGCAGGAGGGGGGGTGATGTCATTCTTTAACTTGCAGTGCAGCAGTAAAGAGTGATTGAAGTTAAGCATAGCACAAAACACATGGCTGAGGGCATGTGGGAAACTTAAAACATGTTTTTCCATACATAAAATTTCAAAATGAAATCTAAAAAAAAATATTTGCTTGTTTGAAAAAATCGATTTCAAATCAGGATTCTGCTAGAAGAGCGATATTAACTGGTGCATTTGTAAAAATCATGGTTTCCTGTGAATTTCCCTTTAAATATTTCACAATGTAGCATCCTATTAACCCGTCTTGCTGATTAGGCAACATGCATTTTATTTTATTTTTTAAATCTTGTTTTTCATTAGTTTGAATCATGACATGACACTAAGTGAATTCAAGTTCATCTGGTTCATGGAATATTCCCATCGAATGTGGGGGCGAGCAGTGGGACTGGCTTACATTCTTCCAGCCATCTACTTCTGGAGAAAGGGCTGGTTCAGTCGAGGAATGAAGGGGCGTGTTCTTGGCCTCTGTGGCTTTGTGTGTTTCCAGGTGAACACTTAATAAATAGGTTAAATACAGAATTGCTGTATAATAATATATAGGTGATATCAGCAAAGTGTACTTCTGAACAGGAAAATATTTTTTACTCAGTTTTCTATTACTTAGGGTCTCCTGGGTTGGTACATGGTTAAAAGCGGATTAGAAGAGAAACCCGAATCCTACGATATTCCTCGTGTTAGTCAGTACCGCCTGGCTGCACATTTGGGTTCTGCTGTTGCTCTCTACTGTGCAAGTCTTTGGACTGGCTTATCTCTTCTGCTTCCCAGACATAAAGTAAATGCATTTATACTGTATTTCATCATTTAAATCACAAACATTATACACGGTGTAATCTCCTGATCTCTTCTTTTACTGTATAGATACCAGAAACACGGCACCTTTTGCAACTGAGAAGATTCACGCATTGGACTGCAGGCCTTGTCTTCCTTACTGCACTTTCAGGTAGTTTTTTTTTTTTTTTTACAGTGCAAGGCAAATAAAACATATATATGTAAAAGGTTAAAGGGATACTAGACATGGTAAACCTTGTCAGCCTGTGAGTTGGATTGTTTCAGTAGGTTCTTTAAAATAGAGGTTAAAGAGTTTTTATTTCCATGTATGATGTAAAGCCTATTTGCCAATGTGCTCTTGCTATTGATCTGGTCTACTCATGACATTAGTTCAATCTTCATGTATATGTTGCCTTTGTGCTCCTGAACTAATCCGGCCAACACTTCTTGTCTTCATAGTGATCCCTAGACCTTGGAGTTCATTCTGATACAGTGTTGCAGTCATGAGTTTTTCAACACTGCACAATAAGTCCTCTCAGTTTAGTCATCTGTTGTAAAGAATGCAACCCCACAAAAAAAATTTTTTATTTACATGACAAGAAAACACATGTACAGGTAGGTTCAGGTAGAGTCCTACAGCGGGACGGGTACCCGCGGGTTACCCGCAAAATCTTG
>CM044443.1:31565974-31591727 GCA_024363595.1 Xenopus borealis | reverse complement strand
GTTCCTGTGCAGAACTTGCTCAAAGATGCTTCCTTGAGGGAAAACAATGAGAGGCTCCTATGGGTTGATCTTGTGACATCAGATCTGGGCAGTTTGACCCTCCAGGTTTGTTGCTAATTTGCAGTCATATACATCAGATAAACCTCTCAGTATTTCACGATCATATATGGCTAACATTAGATTCATAGAGAAGAATTTAAACCAAAGAAGTACAAATATGTATTTTTTAATTGACATCTGTTAACACACGAACAATACACAATGATCAGTATACAAAGAGAAACCTAGAATAGAAACGTGCCCTTCACTTTGCAGACAGCACACATTTTCTAAGTGGAAAGTTTCACAAGAAGGGTCGACAGGAACAATTTACAGCCTCAATCCCTCAACAAGGAATGCTTTGTTTGCACGTCTTTTTTGCCCTGAATCCAAGCAGAATGGAAATCCACAAAAATCATCATTCAAGTCAAATTTAACACATCTCTGTTCTGTATAATGTACAGGTTTGTCTGCAGAAGCCTTTGGCATAATGTGAATAATGACTCTTCTGATGTTGAAAAAGAAGCCTTTAGGTATAAAGTACAGCCAAGGTGATTGTGGTTGAGAAAATAAGCTGGCAATGGAAAACCAGTTGAAAACTTTGTGAACCCCTATGATAACCTGGCCTTATTTCCAAGTTCATTATATTGTCATAAAGGTCTTAAAGACCTCTCTTTTTATGAATTTGTTACTATAAAGTATACAGCGGAGTATTCAGTGGTCTTATCGGCAGCCACAACCAATCTTTGGCCCCACACACAAAAAGCTGTGACATTTAAATACACAAAAGCTTCATCTTACTACACAAAAAGCTACAGTTTATTAAATTCCCTAAGCTTTTAAAATGTTTGAGAAATAACACACATTGTGTTTTAAAAATGATAAAATCCATTATAAATATAGCGTGATTCGGAATGTTTATATTGTCTGCAGTACAAACAAGCTTATTATCTGAAAAAAAAAAATCCCATAATACTAATCTGATCAAACCCAGTGTCTGATCAGCAAGATTTATCGGAATACAAATCACCCATTTTGGCTTGTGGAATGAAAGTACATTTGGCAATGGTTATTGTTTCTTAGACACCTAGTTTGGGGTACACCTTTAAAAATATATTTTTCTCACACCAGTATTTAGGGTTCCAGTGACATGGCCTTCTCCTTTACACCTAGGACTCCCTTTTCATGAACTGAGAAACCCCAGAAGAATAGGAAATGTATTGCTCTTAAAGGAGAGCCTACACTACGTAGACCCCCCCTCACTTCTAGCATAGCTGTCCCCCAGGAAAATGCCCCTCGGTGCAGATTCAGGGATCGCAGTTCACAGCAGCCATCTTCTGGGTCAGTAACCCGAGACCGGCGCAGTTGGAGCAATTTGCCAGCTTGAAAAAGCTGCGTATGCACCGAAATTAATGGAAACTGACGAAGCGCCAGAAGATGGCTGCCGTGAACTGTGAACCCTGAATCTGCACCGAGGGGTAAGTAAAAAAAAAATAGGGGCATTTTCCTGGGGGCAGCTAGGCTAGGAGGGGGTGGGGTCTACATAGGGCAGGTTCTCCTTTAAGAGCAATACTTTTCCTATTCTTCTGGGGTGGCTCAGTTCATGAAAAGGGAGTCCTAGGTGTAAAGGAGGAGGCCATGTCACTGGAACCCTAAATACTGGTTTGAATACGGGGCTTTAATTTTAGGTACAGGGCTGCTGACCATGATAAGCAACACAGTTACCCTATATCCTTAGGCTATACAATTTACTTGGCCTTGTAGGAAACGGTGGAATACCCATGAAATGAGTATCTGCTCAATAGTCGAGCTTGCTATCTGCTTAATAGTGGATATGACCCCCAACTATACTTAACTTACATGTTGGTTATATGTTCTATGTTCCCTTCAATAGACAGCAACAGGTCAGTAGAATTGCTTATTATAAGCAAAGAATCTGCCTTCTTTTAACTTCTGCCTTTATACATAGGAGTGTGAGTAGCCACTCCATTTGCCTCAGCAGAGACCTACCCTCCAGACTGCAAAGTTGGTGCCATTCTTGCCAAACCACTTACCTAGATAGAGGAAATTAAATGCTCCCCAGTCTCGCATGTTGTGTCAGAATAATGTGAACTAAACATAATGGCAGTCTGTACTTTAGTTGCATTGTTTCTTCATCATTTTCAATACTCCAAAAAACTAATCTGATACAAACACTGAACTGGGGGAAAATAACTAGAACACACAATTAATACACATGGAGCGAGACAAACTGAATTGTGCACCATAAATACTATAAATGGGAATGTTGTGGGACAGAAGGTTGCTAGTATATGTTGTCAATGAGATGTCAGACAGACGCAAAGACTTTGCAAGGATGTCTTTCTAGTGCAATGGCGACAAACACCATGCTTTTATCCTATATGTTCAGATACAGAAGAACTAAAACTTCTATATGGTTTTTTTTTTCTATAAACAAATTTGAACTGTTTGTCCTTAACTGTATTTAGTCTTGGTCCCATCTTGGTCATGCATGAGTTGTTTGCGTGAGTGTTGGTGTTTAACCAATATACTAAGCAATCCTGATTGTAGCTGTAGTTTTATATAGAGATCTCAGGTTCCACTATTGTGTGTCCGCCCTCTTCCATCAATAGCAAATCAAGAGCGGAGGCACGAGCCTGACGTCTGTGAATACGGCGAAGCCGTAGGATGTACAGTACAATGGAAAGCAGCACCACCAGAATACAAACAAAGAAAAGATAGTGATTGTAGACAAAGGAGATTCGAAACCAGCTCACGTGGGCAGGGCGAGAGCTCTCCCGACGGATATCCCTGCACAATAAAGAGAAATAATTATTCATATTACTGTATTCATATATACACCTGCTCAAAATCGGGTCTGTCTTACTCCTTAAGGGATTTTTTTGTGTTTCCTCATACTGTTCTAATGCTTCACAGACGACATCATAACTTCAAAAATTGGGCAGTGTTTGCATTAATTATGCAAAGCTCTGTACACAGTTTCCAGGGAAGGACCGTTTTTGCCAGCGTCCTACCCCATGTGCCAGTGCCCTTACAGCAGATCTACAAGATGCAAACATCTGAAAGCGCATAATCATGCAAAAAACCAACAGTGAGTAGTTTTGTTTAATTGCATGCATTATTTAATTGACATGCTTATAAGGGCACTTCTATTTTCTATTACAGACTGATTTTTTATCTCAATCCTTAAAAGGTTACCTGAGTGGAAGGAAACGTGTCTTGTAAAGTATGGCTCCTAGTGTCCACTGCACTTCCTTGTCATACACCAGCTGTGCGGTCTTGAAATTAGGGTAATCGTGTGGAAAGTGGAAACCATTGTGAAGAATACTGTACATCCATGCTGATTTAAAGCACTGATACCTGGAGAGAATTAAAAATAGCAATGCAGAATATCATTAGGCTATCAATTATATTAAAGGCTTTTTGTAAAATGGCTCACAAATTTCAATTTATTATTGTTTTGGCATCAATATGGCTTTATGCTAGTATAGTCTACATCAAATACAAAGTACTGTCTTTATTACTGCAGAGGAAGATCAAATCAGTAATGTTTGTTTAAATATGGGAAATGTCACTATGATTTCAGTCCGTTTTGTTTAATCTGTTTCAGAATCATGAAGTTAAAGAAGCTTTAAAAAGACCAACTTATTTTCACTTAAGGCTAGCCTAGACAGGCCACTTTCTCAAAGTTGGCAACCATACTGGGAAGACACCACACTCTCCTGCAGTTGCAGATTCCAATTATCATCATCATGGTCACTGTTAACTGGATACAGGAGCAAACTCTAGTTCAGGGGTGTCCAACCTGTGGCCCAAGGGTCGCTTGCGGCCCAGGATGGATATGAATGTGGCCCAGCTAGAAAAGCTTGGTTCCCAAGGAAAAAAGTCATATTGCAAAGGACATAGGAGTAGGCAGGAGGGGGTACTGTCCATTACCCAGTTAGTAGTAATAATAATATAATAATAAGTCTATTTAATATCCAGGTGTCCCATATAACAGTGTATAGCTCCATCTTGTTATTCAACTGGTATTGTAGTTCTTTTCTGGGCTTTTTCTTTACTTTTACAAATCAAAAGTGCTTATGTATTTCATGTGTGGCCCCAGACAATTTTTCTTTTTCCAATGTGGCCCAGGGACGCCAAAAGGTTGGACAAAGCATGGACACCCCTGCACTAGTTAGTCTGCGTGTAGCTTCTATCAATGAGGCATGTTGGGACATTAACAATGACATTCCAGGATCTCACCAAGTCCCTGCCCCATGGCATGAGCATTATTTTTGTTGATCTGAAGGTTTAAGTCCAGGCAGAGGAATCATCAGGCTATAAAGGATTTTATTTGCAGGATATCTTTATTAAATAACAATAAAGAAATAGGTGCTGGATTATATAAACTTTGACCGACTTCAGAAAAAAACGATACATACGTTTTGTCACTGGCGATTCACTTTATCACCGGTGTAAGTATTTGCAGATTAGTTGCCCTGAATACAAGAGATTTATTGTAGGCGACTAATCTCCTGGTGTGCCATCAACCTTAGTGTCTAATAAAGGCAGTTTGCTTGGGATCACTGAGACTTGAAAGGAGCAATAATTGGTGTAGTTGCAACACTTACTTTAACCGGTGTTGATCAGCATGAGAAGAATAGAGACCATTGTTAAATCGATCTTGTAAAGTTGTCCAAGCCATGCTACAGTATTCCTGCAGTGGAAACAAAGAAACAAAAACTAAATTCCATGCAGTTCTAGAGTTTTTGAAAATATATGCTTAGAGACGCTATTATCCGAACAGATGGTTTTGTATGGACTGGAAACAAAGCTCAAGTAGTGTAGAATATTACTGGGTAGGTAGGTGGGGGGACACCTGTGGGAGTACTCAGTGGTATAGTGTGCCTTTCACTGTGCTCTCTGAAAAAATGTTGTACCCTGATGCTGATTTTACAGTTTATTGCCACCTGCCCCAACCCCAGAGACCTCGTCCAAACACTGTGCTCATGCCTATGGGACAAGGTTGGGAAGGAGCAGATACAGGCGTGAGTGTGGAGAGGATAACTCCAGCACCCCTTCTTCCCCAGACAGAAGAGGATTTTGCTGCTACTCTATTTACACACCATAGCAAGAGTAAGTCAGAGAAAAAGCAGTGAAGAAAGAGCTTTTTGCTGGAAGAAAAACCTATATCCCAGAGTCTGGAAATGAGGAGTTTGATTGTTTTGGTGTAGGCTCCCCTTTAAAGATCCAGTATTTGGCCAAGACCCCCATCTTAGCGCATAACAAGGTTACAGACATCTGCAAACATTCTATATTATTAGCTGTAATTCAGCCAAGGGTTGTAAACAAATGCTCTAGCAGATGTTCAGGCTGAACTTTCAGGTGCATCTAAAAGAAAAGAAACTCTCCACTCTAATTAGCTTTCAACTGCCCCAGCCACTGCTCAGAGCCCTTGGTGGGGAGGTTTGCCCCCAGTATTCGAACCACTGCTGTCCTTACGAAATCATTGTGTGTGTGTGCCAACTATTACAGTCAGATTCATTATTGCTAAATAAAGAAGCAGTTGTCTTTTCTGACTGACATTCTTATTCATGCAGTAGAAAAGCCAAGAAACGCCTGCAGTTACTACTGTTTTCATTACTTTACTTTTCATAACAGCACTGTCCCACTTCTTTCAAGATACAGACATAAACTAATAGCCGCTAAGTTTGCCCAGTAGCAGTAACCCATAGAAACCAATAAGATGCTTGCTTTTAAACAGGTGACCAGTAAATTATACCTGCTGATTGGTTGCTTTGGGTTACTGCTCCTGGGCAAACTTTGCGCCATTTATTACATAACCCCCATAGTCTGACAGATGACAAGTTTGAGAGTCAAATGATTTAATATAATGATGATGCCACATATGAAATCAATAGAGTCCACATGCATTGGTTCTCAGGCCTTCAGCTGGACAGCCCTGCGTTACACCATTATAGCATGGTATAGCTTAACTAGGATTAATTAGAGGGTGAAAATGTACTAGTATACATAGACAAGCTCAACTAAACAACTACACCACCTTATTAAAATCATCAGATATAAAAGAATATTTACAATATTGTTTGTGTATAAAAATTAAATAAACAGTGATGATGTTTTTGATTATAATGAGAGATACCTTTGCTGCTTTGGCAAACTTTGGACTATTATAGATGCCTCCCATTCGAAGTACATCTTCTGTGCAGTAAAAGAATTCAGAGAAGCCATAGAACTCGCTGTTTGAGAAGTCAATGGAAGGCTGGTAAACGCCATTCAAGTAGGACTGAGTATCATTGGACTTTAGCAAAAGTGGTTCAAGCTGCTGCCGACAACTGTCCCAGTTTCCTTTACCAAGAACATGGAGGTCCTGGTCCTGTCTGTGAACTTGGTCTGTAAGTCCCTGGGGCAGACAAGGGTCCTGAAGTGGTGAGTTAGGATGGACTCCGATCTGCTGGCCATGAATTCTAAAACAACAAGAAAAGGATTTAAAACAAAGCCTTGGGACAGATTTTGACCAGGAATTTCTGTACACCTGCTTGTAAAATAAATCTCCCAGCATCCTCAGCAACCACAGACTTGTTAGTTTGAAATGCCTTGTGTGCTTTCCACAGAGCTGTTAGGCATACTGTATCTCATATGCTCTTAGGTATCACGCCTAGAAAAATCTATTCACAAGAAGAGATATCTATTCTGCAACCCAATGACTGTTTTTAGTCTACATCTCCCAATACCCATGCAAGACTAGAAAGATTATGATAATAGATCCTGCACCACATGTACCTGTTTTTTGTAATGGTGTCATTAAAAACCATGTCTTCATATCGCTGCCTTGCAAAGTTCCCCCCAAAGCCCATAAACGTCGTAACATAGACACGGTAAACATGCTCTGTGTGCTGCAAGTCACAGCCCAAGTTAAACTCTGCCAGCATCGATTTGGCAACTTCCTCCTAAAAGAAAATAAAGAATGTTTTTAGCAGTCCAAGATGTGCACGGATGTGTGGAATTTGGATTCGACACGTACGGGAGCAATGCAAGTCCGCATCTAGTAACCCATTGCAACCCAATGCAATTTTTTTTAAACCACCTATTGCATCACCAAATAAAGGAGAACTAAACCCTAAAAATTACTAGAAAATGCCATATTTTATATACTGAACATATTGCACAAGCCTAAAGTGTCAGCATCTCAATAGCAGCAATGATCCAGGACTTCAAACTTGTCACAGGGGGTCACCATCTTGGAAAGTGTCTGTGACACTCACATGCTCAGTGGGTTCTGAGCTGCCATTGAGAAGCTAAGCTTAGGGGTCGTCGTTAATGATCAAGCAGAAAATTAGGTTAGCCTGTCATCTAAGATGATGCTACAGGGCTGATTATTAATTTTTGATGCTAGTTGTACTGGTTTCTGTGCTGCCATGTAGTAATGATCTGTATTAACGACTAATCAGCCTTATATTGTGACATTTCTATTCTATGTGTACAGTATATTGTGAGTGGGTCCCTAAGCTCAGTAAGTGACAGCAGCACAGAGCATGTGACTCAGTGAATCAGCAGAAAAGTAGATGGGGAGCTACTGGGGCATCTTTGGAGACACAGATCATTACGGATAAAGCACTGTGGTTGCCTTGGACTGGAACAGAAGCACAAAACAATTTACTTTTCTAGCCTATTTATTTAGTTAAACTTTAGTTTTCCTTTAAAGAAGAAGGAAAGCTATGAAGGCATTTTATTGCCTTGCTGCAATAGTGCAAAATAGAATGCTATATTTATTCTGTAGAATGTTTTACCATACCAGAGTAAAAGCTCTAGAAGCTCCCTGTTTGGTTTGGATAGCAGCTGCAGTCTCTCCCTGCTCACTTATAGCCCTGGGTTCAGATTACAGCAGCGAAAGGGAACAGGGAGAGGAGCAAATTGAGCATACTCAAGCCCGGGGCAAGGAGGTTTAAGCTGAAGGCAGGATGTCTGATACAGAATTCCATGTGTACAAATAGAAGGAAGGAAATGCTGTTTCTTTTGACAGAGGACTCAGAGCAGCATTACTTTGAGGGGTTATTGATATATTGAGGTGGACCTTTCTGATAAGGCTTACTTAGTTTTAACCTTTCCTCTGAACAACTAAATACAATAAATTTATTATTTTATTATTAACATGTATTTCTATATTTTCTATAGCGCCGATCAATGCCGATAAAAAAGGTGAGGTAGGCCCTATACAGAAAGAGCTTAAAATCTAAAGGTAAGGGAGTTATACATAAGGTGTGGGAATGGGCAAGATCGAAGAAATGTGGAATGGTATGTAGTGTTGCATTTGGTAGTTAAGAGTGAGGGTAGGCTATGCAATACAAACTATGCAATTTTTCTCTGTTAGCTGAAATTGAATATACAATTAGGGTTTGGATCCTGTATTGAGGAGTCATGAGTAATGCAGGTTTAGTAGGAATAAATGGACAGCACAGGCTGAGATTATAAGTATAACAAAGTGGCGCACATATGCCTTGCAGTAGAAGCCTGGGATATTGTTAGTATTACACAGATTAGAAGGAGGTAGCAAATATTAAATCAAGTGTGAGATAACCTATCTTGCTGGTCCACTACTATCAAGACAAGCAAACCAATCGTATTTACTCTTCAAAGAGAAACATGCCTTTGTGAACCTTAAAGGGGTTGTTCAACTTGCAATTAACTTTTAATATGATATAGAGAACAATATTCTAAGACAATTTACAATTGGTTTAAATGTTTTATTAATTGTGGTTTTTGAGTTAAACTATATAAAATAAATAATGAAGATTAATTGAAAAGTTGCTTAGAATTGGCCATTCTGTAACATACTACAAGTTAATGTACCACCAGTGAACCACCACTTTAACTCCTACATGGGGTCAAAGGGCTTACCCAGGAATTAATCCAGCTACCAAGATATTGAACAAATCATTGACTGTGACCCATATACATGGACAGGCATTTAGCACCCGTGTGTGTTTGGGAAAGATTCCAGTTAGTTATAAAAGGAAAACAAAACGTATAAAGAATGTATTGACTCATTAATAGAAACATTGTGTTTGGATACCTATAGCCACAAGGAATGGATTATACTCAGGGCTGGAACTAGGGGTAGGCAGAGTGGGCACATGCCAAGGGCACAAAGCTGGGGGGTGCCAGGCATGCACCTAATCTGTTGCATACCCCATGTAAGGCCCCCTCACTCCCCGGCTGTCGCTGCTATTCCCACATTGTTACATAGTTAAATTGGGTTGAAAAAAGCCATCAAGTTCAACCCCTCCAAATTAAAACCCAGCATACACATATAACCCCCACTCTTTCACACCAAACCATATATGCCCATAGTTATATGAACTGTAGAGTTTAGTATCAGAATAGCCTTTGAAATTATGTCTGTCCAAAAAATCATCCAGGCCCCTCTTAAAAGCATCAACAGAATCAGCCATCACAACATCACCCGGCAGTGCATTCCACAACCTCACTGTCCTCACTGTGAAGAACCACCTAAGCTGCTTCATATGAAAGTCCTTTTCTTCTAGTCTTAAGGGGTGGATTCTGGTGCGGTGATCCTCTTTATGGGTAATAAGGTGCCCAGTTATTTGTCTATACTATCCTCTAATGTATTTGTAAAGTGTAATCATGACCCCTTGCAAGAACCTTTTTTTTTCCAGAGAAAATAACCCCAATCTGGACAGTCTACCCTTCAAGTTTTCCATCCCTCTAACCAGTTTAGTTGCACGACTCTGCACTCTCTCCAGCTCATTTACATCCCTCCTAAGGACTGGAGCCCAAAACTGCACTGCATACTCCTGATGAGGCCTTACTAGGGATCTATAAAGAGGTATAATTATGTTTTCATCCCTTGAGTTTATGCCCTTTATTTGCTTTAGTAGCTACAGAATGACACTGCCCAGAATAAGACAACTTGTTATCTATAAAAACCACAAGATCCTTCTCACTTAAGGAAACGCCCAACACACTGCCATTTAGTGTATAACTTGCATTTATACGTCTATTGCGCTTCTGCACTCGGCCAATGGCCATGGCGCCTGGCCCGGCTCTGATTGTACTGTTCAGAAGACACGAGCAGGCACTATTAAAATCTGTCACAGGATTTTTTTTTTTGAGTGTCTGCATGTGGTTTCTGAAATGATCTAAACCACTCCGTCTTGCTATAAGATCCCAGTTAGGATTTTAATATTATGGTGACCTTTGAAGAAACTGGTGTCAAACTGTGGGGAATCATTTTTCCATCTCAAAATAATGCTGTTGACTCTAAAGGTGTGCCATACTTGCAGCAGTTCCCACTCTCCACAATGGGAAGGGATCCACAAGAACTGCCTGCATTTAGTTGGTACCTCTTTTACCGCAGTAAAGACAAGGCAACAAATTGTGACGTGTAACACTGCTCTTACAGTGGGCCAGAACAGAACATATGAGAAATGGGATAATGTGATAGGTCTATCCACTGCCAATATATACGTACATGCTCTACAGAGGGGTATATCATAGTGGTCGGAACCTCATAGGCAATCTGAAGGGAACCGCCTCCCATATCGATTACCCCTACTGTCCGCTTGCGAATGATAGACTCTTCTTGTGTTCCAATAGTGACAGCAACAACAGCATCTTCATCTAAAGCATAAAAACAATAATAAACGATGTAAGAAATTATAATGTAACATAGGTATAGATTTAGAATTATTTGCCTTTTCCTTCTGACTCTTTCCAGCTTTCACTTACCCCCATCAAAAAACAAATGCTCTGTAAGGCTACAAATGTAGTTATTGCTACTTTTTATTACTCGGCTTTCTATTCAGGCCCTCTCCTTTTCATATAAGCCTCTTATTCAAATCAATGCATGGTTACAAGGGTAAGTTGGATAAGAAGCTATATAACCCAAAAACTACAAATAAAAAATTAAACACAATTGCAAACTGATTCTCTACATCAGTGAACCCCAATCAGTGGCTCGTGAGCAAAATGTTGCTCTCCGACTCCTTGGATGTTGCTCCCAGTGGTCTCAAAGCAGGTGCTCATTGTTAAATCCCAGGCTTGGGGGAAAGTCTTGGTTGCATAAAAACCAGGTGTACCGCGAAAAAGAGCTCCTTGTAGGTTGACAGTCCACATTGGGGTAACAAATGGCCAATTACAGCCCTTATTTGGCACCCCATGAACATAGTTCATGCTTGTGTTGCTCCCAAACTCCTTTTGCATCTGAATGTCTCATAGGTAAAAGAAGCTTGGGGACCCCTGCTCTATATCATACCAAGTTAAGTTAAGTTAAGGTGAACAAACCCTTTAATTATAAAAGAGGTGTAGAATAACAATAGGACAAAGTACTGCTTAATAAACGTCATAAATTATCAGAGATGGATTTTTTTTTATGGAAAAATCACTTTGCAGTTGCACCAAAATTAATCCACTTCCAATTATATACATGGCTTGTAGCCAAGCTACTGAGTATCCCCAATACATTTCATGCACTGCAAATACGATTAACCTCTATTCATTTAGCAATTTTTCTTCTACAATAAAAAATACATTTTACTCACCATCAACCACATGGTCGAATCGCCCAAGAACAAAATTAATGCTGATCCACGCATACACACCTGAAATGGAACAGGTTAGTACCATGTTTATTTGCAGGTTAGGAAAATATCAATAAATGACAGATGCCATTATAGATTTGATGCTTTATTTTTTTTTTTACTAAATCGTTTAAAACTACCTCTATAACATAAGTCTAAATCTATACATGAATGTCTATAGTGACATAAATGATCATTCTACAAATTGGTTGGTCAAGAAGCCTTTATCCTTGGTGAACCTGTTCTATAGGCCTGCTGTTTAAAAATCTTTACACCAAATGTAAAACCATGCTGCCATAATTGTCCATTAATTAGCATCACTGCAGCAAGAGAAAACCATTCAAGCACCAAGAGAGCAGGCAATGGTGTCTGCTGGGACATGAGTACAAAGAACAATGAAGGTTTATTGCAACTGGCACTGTGATCAGAATTTAAGCCAGTTGCCTCAGTTGGCGCTGGTGTGTAAAAGTCCCATAAATACTTCTCAAAAATATGGCATTTTAAAGGGGGGGGGGAACTGTTGCGAAAATGTAAATTTAATATAAGCTTCTTCATACTGGAGTAAGAAAAACTTTCTAAATATAATCAATTACAAATTCTGCATTGTTTCTGAAAGAATCAAGTGTATCTTCACTTTTCCTCTCTCAGCATCTGCTTCTCTTCATTCTGTCTTCATGAAGCAGTTGGCTGTCTGATAAATGATACAATATATGTTACTGGGGGGGGGGCTCCCTTTCCTAGTCGATGTATTTGAGCTCACACAAATAATGTATTCCAGTACATACAAGATCTAACAAAATAACTTCCTTTTGCACAAGTTCTGCATGTAGAGATAAAGCATTTCTGGTTATTTTAATAAAGTGAGCTCTAATACATCTTCTAGACCAGGGGCCGCCAACCTTTTTTTTTTTTACCTGTGAGCTACATACAAGTCTAAAATAATGTCGGAGAACAATGCAAACATGGAAAAAGTCCTTGGGACTTCTAAATAAGGGCTGTGATTGGGTATTGGTAGCTCCTATGTGGACTTGCAGCCACCAGAAGGCTCTGTGTGGCAGGACATGTTTTTATGCAACTAAAACTTGCCTTTAAGCCAGGAGTTCAAAAATTAGCACTTGCTTGGAAGCTACTGGGAGCAACATCCAAGGCATTGGAGAGCAACATGTTGCTCATGAGCCACTGGTTGGGGATCAATGTTCTAAGCAAAAGGAGACAATTTTTTTTTCCAAACTCCTATCTATTGTATTGAACTTCGCCAGGTCTGACCTGGCGAATTAACGTCTAGCGTAAGTGGTAACGTTCAGTAAAATGTTAATCTTAGTGAATTTGCGCAATTACAATCCTTCATCAGTGCGCAACTTCGCCTGGCATAAGAGTACGAAGCGCTAGTCTATCTACTTCCCTAGCGAAAATTCGCCAGAGTCGGTGTTAGTGAATTTGGGAAGTTATGATTTGACGTCACACTGGCGAATTAGCGTTAGCGTTAGACGCTTTGCGCTTTAGTGAAGAGAGCAATAGTGAAGATAAATTTCATTATTTCAGAAAAGGTGCCGCATTTTTAATTGATTGGATTTAGAAAATTTCTTATTTCAGTATGATGAAGCTTATATTAAATGTTAATTTTCATGATAGTTCCCCTTTAAATATTTATGAAAGTCTTCTTGGATAAAGAAACATCAGACAATCCATCTGCTTTTTGGACCATCGATGTTTGTATAAAAAAGCAAAAATGACCCAGCCTGCAGATTGCAAATGAAAGCCTTCAGAGCAGGGCTGGTTAAAAAATTCAGTATGTAGAATGGAGACCGAAAATGGAAGGAAAGGGAGAGTTACCATTTAAGAGGATAGATTAGGTGCAAGTGGGAGTTATTGTTTTAAAATATATGCTATCTTTACATTTACAATAAAAATGAGACAAGAAAGCACAAGCAGGGTAAATTGACTCTGGCCTTATCATACATTAGTGAAAATTACAGCATTCTGTTCACACTATTGTGCTGGCAAATGGCAGCAAGACTTGCAGCTTTCACAGTTATATGTTTTTTGCCATATGACTTTAAAATATTATCCTTGATAATCAAGATTATCATTGATATGCCTTTTCCATCTTACTCTTATTAGACTAAATTAATTGCATTCATGTTGTATCAGGTCTAGAACGTTCCCATACCTTCCTGTTTTCCAGAGATGACTTCAGCATGGGCCTCTGAAAAAAGAAAGTCAAATTCTTGGGGAATGTCCTTCACCAGGTCCTGAAGAATGGCTGTTTGTTGGCTAAAAAACATGGACACAAAAGTGATGTGATCTGATGTATCACACAGTCATAAAATAACTTCTGTTGGAGCAAACAACAAACCAAAAAGTTCAAGGCAACACTGTCCCTACAGGTACCAGCCTGATGAGGGACAAAACAAGATTGAAAAAGTTGATTGTTGTAGGTTATCGTGTAAGGATTAGTGTTGTCTCGTGGATACTTTAAGGAATTGTTCGGTATAAAAATAAAAACTGGGTATATAGATAGGCTGTGCAAAATGAAAAACATTTTCAAAATAGTCACAAATGTAATGTATAAAGGCTGGAGTGACTGGAAGTAGTGTTTTGTTCTGTTCGATATCCAGTCACTCCAGCCTTTATTCATTACATTTTTGGCTAACTATATTAGAAATATTTTTTATTTTGCAGAGCCAATTTACCCAGTTTACTTTTACACTGATCTATTGCTTTAAAGCAGGGGTCCCCAACCTTTTTTGCTCGTGAGCCACATTTAAATTTAAAAAAAGAGTTGGAGAGCAACACAAGCATGAAAAAGCCCATGTGGATGTCAAATAAGAGCTCTGATTGGCTTTTTGGTAACCCCTATATGGACTGGCAGCCTACAGGAGAGAATGTTTGGCAGGGCATCTGTTTTTTATGCAACCAAAACTTGCCTCTAAGCCAGTAATTCAAAAATAAGCACCTGCTTTGAGGCCACTGGGAGCAACATGCAAGGGGTTGAGGAGCAACATGTTGCTCGCGAGCTACTGGTTGGGGATCACTGCTTTAAAGGCTCACACAGCTAAATATTGAAAAACAGTCATATCAATATGTTGAAGTTTTAGGTAAAAGGTGCTGGAGACTGTGACACAGCACATTGCATCGTTAAATATAATTCAGGGTGCATCAGGATTATGAAAAGCAATTCCTCAACAGAAACATATATTTATTAAAAGTTTTTAATACAATTAAATTGTCTTTGCATTGGTCAGATACAGACTACAAATCTTTTTTAAACATTAAATAAGTGGTTCAATTCGAAGTTAACTTTTACTATGCTATAGAATGGCCATTTTTTAAGAAATTTTTTTTAAATTGCCCCTCTTTTTTAATTTTTTTTTTACAGTTTTTAACTAATTTGCCGCACCCTTCTGACTTTTTCCAGCATTCCAATGTAGGTCACTGACCCCAACTAAAATATAAATGCTTTGTAAGGCTACAACTTTGTTACTACGTATTACTTAATTTTCTAGTTAGGCCCTCTCCTATTCATATTCCAGACTCTTATTCAGATTAATAGGGTCCAAATTCCCCTAACAACCAGAATGCTGGACTTGCAAATTGAAGAGCTGCTTAATAAAAAGCTAAATAAACCAAATCACAAATGATGCAAAATGAAAACGGATTGAAAATTGTCTCAGTATTACTCTCTACATCATACTAAAAGTTAACTCAATAAAAGAGAAAAAAAATCACCCCTCCAAAATATTTAATTATCACTATACATAGTTAATCTAATACACTCAAATTGTACGCAGTGCCCAAGACCTGTATTCTCACCTTTCAGGTAGGATGCGCATACCAGCAGTACAGAGGATATACAGAGGGGTCTCTTTGTGTTTATTTTTTGGAATATAAGAGGCAGCAAAGCTCAGGAGAGGATTCATGTAATCACTTGCTTTTTCTGGAGTCAATGCCATTGTAGAGATGCCTGGATAATAAAACATCAAGGAATTTTAGAACTGTCTGAAGAACTTTTACCTATCGTCACAGCTCTCTGACTCATGATCAGCAAGGGGGTGCAGGGAGGCTTTTACATCGGTTGCCTAATTTCAGCTCATTTTGTCACCCTGTGATATTTTCTGCAATTTGTTGTATTCTACATTTGATAGGATGATGGACACTTGTAAGCCACTGCAAAAATAGTGTAACTGAACGTTTTATGAATACAAGAGATGACTGTGCCAAAAAAGGCTTCAGCTGTTCAAAACAAGTTTATAACAAAGTAAAAATAAATTCATTCATTACTTATAAACTAGCAGTTTTTCAGTTCAATGCTTCAGAAGCCTCAAAGGACACTAGGTGGCAGCATAAAACCATGTGAAAAGTAAAAGCGCAATCGCTATATTTTAGCAAATTGTATCTAGTTTATACCTTGAGTAAAAGTAAATGAAGCATAACAGTTCCATAAATTATATTTAAAAAAACTTGTACTGAATGTAGATATTAAAGGCAACACAAAGTTGTAATTAATGTGGAACACAAAAGAAACTTCACACTTGGTGAAATAAAAGCAAAATTGCAGCCCTTAGAAGCCAATGCACAGAAGTCTTGTCACGCTGCTACAAAAACCTGTGGTGGAATATAAAATAGCACCGAGCCAAAGTTATACCAGTGAGCACCACTGAGTGCTCCTCTTCCAGCTTCTTCTGTTTTCAAATTTCCCAGGGCAAACGCATGCGCAGACAAACTAAATAGCCGACTGTTTAGTTAAAGTTCAGCTTTTCCTTCTACTGTGCATGCGCAGCGTACGAAGAAAGCAGGAGACAGAAGAGAAACACTCCATGGTGCTTGCTGGTATAACCGGTGTTCCTATCAGCAGAAAACTGCACCGGCCCGGGGTTTCAGGTAAATCAATACAAGACTTTCCTTCTCCTTTAATATGCCAATGTATTTTCCATGTTGATTGGAAGAAGTTAAGTACACAACATACAAGGCATTTTAAAACTGCCAGAGCTAGAACATATAAACCACACCCTTTGGCAATTCTTTAGCCAAAGTTAAACGACATAAAACAACAACAATTATAAAACCCAAAACAACGTACAGTATTCATTGAACCTGGCATATAACTAAACTATTGTTCTTAGAAACAGATTTACTTCTGCCATATCCTTCTTCATAAAACAAATCTTAAAATTTGATTGATTATTTTCAGTGCTTGTATTTAAAGTTATTAGGAGTCCATGTTGCTAAATTTTTGACGACTCCAACTTCAAGAAATCAAAATTGCTTCCATCTGCACTACTCCGTCTCCGTAGCTCTGGTGGTTTGAGGAGTTAGGAATCCACGTGTCACTGCACACACAGGGCGGATTTCAGTTAGAAAATGCAAACATTCCTCTGTATCGGTTTATAATTTCCTTTTTCTCTTTGTATGCTTACATCAAAATGCTCAATAAATATTAAAAAATATATAATTATTGGTTATTATAAATATCCTGCAATTACCTGGTTTGATCTTCTTGACCACAGGTTTGCTGCCTCTGTCTCGCATTTGCTTGATATCCAAGAGGTCGTGGGGGTTTCCATTATGTGGGGGCCAGAAATAAACAAAAACCCGAGATCCACTGCTGCCACAGTCAATGACAACTCCATAGTTCAGTTTGGAATCCTTTATGTCTGTGGCTTCTAAGTCTTCAATTTGGTCCAAGTACCTGTTAGACGGCATTAAGCATAGATTAGAGTCAGCAAAGGAAAGGCCTTTAGGACAGTGTTACCATAAGTCTACAGATCAATACATACATACATATTGTAACCCTATAGCTGTAACATCAACTCACATACTTCACACTGTAGCTACAAAATATCACAAGGACTATAGACTGGATGCAACTTTTTATATGTCGTCTTTGTGTTTCTGGTTCCCTGTCCATGATGGCTGCCCAGGAGAATGCACAGTCGAAGTAAGGACCAGATTATTTATTTTTAAAAAAGTATTTACGAATCTCCAACATATATCACAATGCTGTACGGATAGCTGTTTACTATTAACATACAGATTACATAAAAAGCAACAGATATGAGGTAAAGAGAGTTCCGCCCAAATTAGTCAGTAAAGGAGGCCAGAGGACTGATGAGGTTAGGGAGAAAGCTAATGGTCTTCTGTAGGGGAATTTTCAGTTTAAGACATATAAAAGGGTTTATTTCTCCTTTAAAATCACTGAAAATGTGTACTAAATACAGGCATTACATACAACTCACACTTACAAATGAAGGCTATTACAGTAATGTACTGTGGTTTGCTTGGCCTTTAGTAGCATTTAGCTTTACTAAACCAGCACAACCCTCTGGCATGTGTTGTCTAAGGGAAGCCTTGAGAAAGTCCCTCTGGACGAAACGCGTCGGCTGCTATCGTCATCCAGGAGAGCCCAGCAATACCATCTGCAGCGGAGTGAGGAACTGGAGATACAAACTCCGGATGGACCGACTATTTATACGCTTACTTGAAGTGTTTTTGTTTTATTATAAGTAATTTATTAAAAATGGTTTTACACGATGTTCAGCAAATCTTTTTAGAAAACTACGAAAGTCCCTAAACTGCACATATAAAGGAGAGGAAATTTCCCCCTAAGAATTTGGTTAAAGGGCAATTTAATTCTGCAGGTGGTGGTCGCTAAACACTGTGCTTAAACTCTAAAAAAAACATTTCCACAGAAGGGTGTAATGGTAAATTGAGAGCTACTACGCTATATTATCTTTCCGTATTTTTGTGTCTACCCCGAGCTTTTTAGCTCTGGTTCATTCACATCAATATATTTCTTGTACATCAGGAGGAGAACAGATTATTGGAACCGGCAAAGGGGGTAAACTACAGAACCTCGGAATCGATCTTGGTTAATTTTTATGTGTTGTCTACTGCAGAGCACAGAAAGGTAAAAATAAATACTATAGAGACAAACATCTGTCCAAGTTGCATTTAATAGATAAATGTACTTGTTCCAACCTACTTATAAATTCAACTTAAGAACAAACCTACAGACCCTATCTCATATTTAACCTGGGGATTGCCTATATTGTAAAGTTTCTCACTGACATTTTCTTGTTTAGAGAATTTAGGTTTGGAATAGTTATTTTAATATCAACTGGCATACTTTGCTACATATGCAACCTGTTTCAATAATACAGGCTAATTTTAGACCACAAAACTTTAATTTATGTTTAAACACATTAAACATTATTATGGATGAAATTCAATTTAAAGAGAAAAAAAACTTAAGAGTTTTCTCATTGACTTCAATATGATAAACAGTGAGATACATTTTTCCTCACTGGAATTGCATCAGGCACTATGGGACAATTGGAATTGAATAAGGAGAGAAGTCTTTCTCATCTAAGTGAATCTGGCCCAATGGCACTTTTTAGACTAAACTTGTTTGTGACCATTGATATTCTTGAAGTCGCAATACACTTTACTTTATACTATTGTCACAGTCACAACAGCACTGGAAATGAGAGTAAGCTTTGAGGTTCTGGTGTGGTTGTCACGCAGCTTTGGGGGGTCCACATTCAGTATGGCTCAAAATTTAGCGAACTGCCCCTTTGATTAAAATGTAAACTTAAAATATTTTAATGGAAACTGCCGGAATCCTTTAGTAGCAAGCCAAATCCAGACAAACACACAATGAGCAGGTTTCCAGGCAAAGCCATTACAAGCAGCATAAATCCGATAATGTCAACAAAAACAACTGAGAGTATCAAACTCTCCACTGAGGATTCCAATAGAAGAGCGATTATATTCTGCTTACATCTTCAGTATGGCTGGCTAATCGTAACAGCTCGTCTATTATACTTCATTATCCCACAGCAAACAGGACCACTACATCATCTGGTTTTTGCTTAGTGTGCAGAAATTAAAATGAATCTGTAGGCCGACCCAGGAAATTCAGAGACAACAGACTACATTTGTTATTAGTAACCGTTAAATATGATTAGGATTCCGCAGCCCAATGCGATTATCCTGGACTAGGCATTATGTTCCATGCCAGGAACCATTCCATTCCTCAAGGGTGTTGTGTTAGGAGCAGAAACCAAACTGTAAACCAATTGTACAACCATTGAGTGGTGACTAAACTGGACTCTTATTGGCTTATGTGTAGCTTACAAGTAAAACCTCAATCAGGTTAGGTTGGAAAAACTTGTTTCAGCAAGCAAAAAAATAACCACAAAGCTGGAGAGTGTGATGTTCTGCATTGTCGAGCTTTGCCTAATTTCATTATTCAAGGCCCCATCTGGCTCCCAGTCCTACTCAGGTATTACATCATGTCAACTTCCCATCAACAGCAAGGCTTGGGGCAAATCTAGAGTCACCTTTTCTGTTACAATGAGCAGTGAAATATGCCTGGCTACTAAGGATATTATTATTATCATTATTAACGGTTATTTATAAAGCACCGACATATTCCTGTAGCATTTTTACTGAATTTATACATCATTTAATGCCTTGGTAGCGATTACAATCTAAGGCCACATTGATTTTAACATACAGAAGTGTCAATGTTATCAGAAGCCAGTTAACCTGCCTGTATGTTTTGGCATATGAAAAGGCACTGGAGTACCTGGAAAAAAATCCTTGCAGACAGGGAAAACATATAAACTCCTTAAAAGGGGTGTTCACCTTTGCATTAACTTTTAGTATAATGCATATTATTCGCAGATAATTTGCAATTGGTTTTCATTTTTTATTGTTTGTGGTTTTATAGTGATTTAGCTTTTTATTCAGCAGCTCTCTAGTTTGCCATGTCAGCAATTTGGTTTCTAGGGTACAAATTTCCCTAGCAACCCTGCTTTGATTTGAATAAGAGACTGGAATATGAATAGGAGGTGGAATAGAATGATAAGTAATTAAACATGGCAATAACTATCTTTGTAACCTTACAGAGCATTTGTTTTTAGATGGTGTCAGTGACCCCCATTTGAAAGCTGCAAAGAATCAGAAGAAAATTGCAAATCATTAAAAAATCTATGAAAAATAAGTAATGAAGACCAATTGAAAAGTTTTAGAATTGGCCCTTCTACAATATACTAAAAGTTAACTTGAAGGTGAACCACCCCTTTAATTACCGTGACATCTGGGTCACAGGCTCCCTTTATGAATGCATCAATGATGTGTGAAAAACAGAAAAAAACTGAAGGTTTTTACAGTACAGTGTCTTATTTTGTTATGGTTACTTTTTCATTTCTTGTATTGTGACCGTGTATATCAGGAGTGTCCAACCTTTTGGCTTCCCTGGGCCACATTGGAAGAAGAAATATTGTCTGGGGCCACACATGAAATACACAAACACTTTTGATTTATAAAAGTATATCAAAAGCACAGACAATAATTAAAATACCAGTTGGATAACAAGATGGAGCTATACACTGGAATATGGGACCCCTGGATATTAAATATAATTATATAATTATTACTACTAACTGGGCAATGGGCAGAGTCCCCCCTCCTCCTGCCTACTCCGATATCCTTTGTAATATGACGTTTCCTTGGGAACCAAGCATTTAAAGCTGGGCTGCATTGATATCCATCCTGGGCCGCAGGTTAGACAATCCTGGTGTATACATTTGTGCTGGATTCGTTTACTAGTTATACTACAGCTCAAGGTCCAGCTATACACAAAATTAGATATTCCATCTACATGTGTGCATCTGGCAAGTGCACATACAAAGACAATACATATCTCTAGGGTAGATAAATGAGTATATATTGATAAGCGATGATCCAGCAAGCTTAATTAGGCTTTTAAATTAACAGTAACATCAAAAAATGTATGTTTTTAAGTAATAAAAATATAATGCAGTGTTGCCCTGCAGTGGTAAAATTGCAGTGTTTGCTTCAGAATAATAATAATAAATAAGCTGTTGTGTAGCAATGGGGCAGCCATTAAAAAAAAAAGAAAAGGCTCAGGTTACACAGCAGATAAGCTCTGTAGAACAATGCAATAGTGATGGTAGTTATGAACTTCAATAATGCTCAATGGGTTGCTGCAAAAGGTGCTGTTTATTAAACACTGTTTCGAGCGTAGCTCTTTGTCGACAATTAATAAACTGCACCTTTTGCATCAACCCACAGCGTGCTATTGAAGTTCATTACTACTGCATTACTTTGCTTTATTGGACAGAAGTATTTGTGATTGAACTGCTTTGCTGAATCCTACATTACTATTGGAAGCTCTGAAGAACATAACGGTGTTATCTGTCAACCACTATTTAACCTGTGCCATATAGCCTTTTTCAATTTCCACCATTACTACACAGAAGCTTGTTTATTTGAACTATAGTAGTGTTTCTGAAGCAAACATCAGTTTTACTAGGGCAGAGCAACACTGCATGATATTTTCATTACTTTAAAACGCTTTAGTCGCACAAAATGCACTCCTTTAATAACTGCAGTGAAAACTGGTACGGCTAATGATTTCACTGAAGTTTGGTACACGGTAGCTGATTGAACCCTAGTGAGTTATTCTGGTCCGTACATAAGGCTTTAATCATGTAAACTGTTTGCAGATCTGCTCAGATCTCCACAGCCCCTCCTAACCCCAGCAGCTGCTGCACTGTAGCCGCTCTCATGGAGATTGCTTCTGGGATTTTGAAGACGTTTGACCCTGGAGACAGCTGGAAATGCCACAAGTAGCCAGTGTGAACAATTACACCTGGCTTTCTGGAATCCTGCCTGCTTTAATTAATCCTGGGAGTTTCAGAAACGGGTGGAGAGCATTGCATTTCAGTGCTCAGGTTTTGAGGCCAAGCTAACAGTCCTTGTCAAAGCAAGAGAGCTGGAACCTGAGAGTACAGAGGTTACTATGAGCAAATCAGATCAAGCATGACTAAGTCAGTACAATAAATTTCCAGGGAGACCAGAGATAATTTTGGTTGCTTAATAATATGGACTTTAAATACATCATATGTAATAATTACAGGTATGGGATCCATTACCAAAGAAATCCAGAAGATCGTTCACAGACTTCATTTTAACCAAATAATTAAAAATTTTAAATATTAGATCCTTTGTCTCTTTAAAACTAAAATACTAAATTATACTTAATTCAAACAAAGATATAATTCATCCTCCCATTACGTCTCAAATCTCAAGTGATAATATGTGGTTGAACTGCGATGTGGGCCTCGGCTTTAAGCAATTCTTCAAAACACCTTAATTCCGTTAGCATATCAAAGAAAAACGTGTTGTTATTTAATCCACTGACTTGTTGAATATAATTGATAATGACACACTTCTGCTTGCTATTTTATTAAAGTAAAACTGATTTTACAAAAGGCACAGCTAACAACATTTACTGACCTTTTAAATTGCCGGTCCCGAAAAGCTTTAGAACTCCATAGCTGAAGGTCTGCAACAGTAGCAAACACCAGTATAAACACTGCAAGGAAAATGATCAAGAGGGCCACTCGCTGGCGAGAGAACTGGGTTACAGAAGGCAGACTACAGTGCCAGGATGCAGGAAACAAGCAAGTAAAGCTAATTCTGAAATACAGAAAGTAAAAACAATATGACTAAAGTGTAGCCACTGTGTTTTAATGGCAACAGTACTACTTGCAAATTGTGCAGAATGATTTAATTGACGTGGTAAAGCAGCTTACTGTCTTTTTAAAAAGAGGGCTATACGTATAAATTGTATACCTAGCTTAAGGTGGCCATAGACTCACAGATAATTTCGTAAAACTAATTTTCGGACGATATTCGGTGCGTGTATGGTGGCAAATGAGCTGACCGATATCGTCAGAAGATTTAGATATTGGTCGGCTGGTTGATCGGGCTGGATGGAAAATTTTGGCCATTATTAGTGCTGAATTGTCAGATACAAGTAGAATTCTATTGTTATGCTATTGTTTCTACCTGAATATCTGACGATTCAGCTCTACACGTGTGTGTGGAAACGAAAGATCTTTCTTGGAAAGATCTTTTATGAGAAAGATCGTAATTGTTACGTCTATGGCCAGAATAAGAGTACAGCTGATCCAGATGGTTTAGTCTATGGTTTTCAAATTTTATCTATTTGTCAATTGCTATAAAAACCCTGTTTTAAAAAAACTAGAAGCCAAACCACATATAGAACGCAAAATGTTAAAGGGATCCTGTCATGGGAAAATTTTTTTTTCTTTTTTCAAAATGCATAAGTTAATAGTGCTGTTCCAGAAAAATTCTACATTGAAATCCATTTCTCAAAAGAGCAAACAGATTTTTTTATATTTCATTTTGAAATCTGACATGGGGCTAAACATATTGTCATATTGTCAAAGCAGTTCCTTCCTAAAGTGCTGGCACAAGTCCCATGATCAGGGCAGCTGGGAAATTGACAAAATGGCTAGCCCCATGTCAGATTTCAAAACTGAATACAAAAAAATCTGTTTGCTCTTTTGAGAAAAGGATTTCAGTGCAGAAGTCTACTGGAGCAGCACTATTAACTGCTGTGTTTTAAAAAAAAAAATTCCCATGACAGTTTCCCTTTAAGGACATAGAAAAACTACCTAAAATTCAAACTGGAGAGTGTCATTTCACAACTGCCTTATGAAGGAAAGTATTTTACAGACATCACTATTGGGTTTATGCTCAAGCTTACTGTGAATTTCTATACCAGTCCAAATCATTCAGTCACACCACAAAACAAAATCGATTACCTGGCCATAGGCAGCCTCTCCAGTCAACTGCTTTCAAAGCTTGTGCACAACATGTCACCTTTTCCTCTGTCTGTCCCAAGAAAGCTGTGTCATATCTTCCAGCATTGCCTCCTCCTCCTGCACTCACCGTGCAAATAGAAAACATGATATGCACCTGCCAGGTATACTTAATTTTGCAGCCCCCCCCCCCCGATTATACAAGGCAGAAAGGTTAAATATTAACTATGTTGATTACTGTATTAAGAACTCAGTTAAAACAAATGAAACATATTGCATCTAAATATTTATACAAATTGGCTTAATCCCAGGTCTCTTTTTAAAATATTTTAATACTTTAGTGTGCTAGACAAAAGAAAAAGCTACCATAAATGAATAGGTCTGCAGAGTCAGGTCTTATAAAGGACACTAATCAATATTAGAGTGCTGCTCAAATCTACATGGAGTTTGTATATTGTGTGAGTCCTTATCTGCATTCCTTTGGGTATTCTCTTTTCTTCCCACACTTTAAAAGCATACAGGTAAGTTACTTGGTTTTTGATAACACTGACCATAGAGTTTTAATGTGATTAGGGACTTACACTATGAGTTCCACTGGGGCAGGGGCTGATATGGATAATTTATAAACTCTGTAAACCTCATTGGCATATGCTAACACTAAAGAAGAAGAATAACTGGCCATAGCCATTAGGGCAATCAAACGATTGCATCCCTTGACTACATTTAAAATTGGATACTTTTCTGCAAATGCACTTACATTCTCTTCCTTGTATTATTTAGGACTGCCATCAGTAAACATGGGGCCCCAGACTAATAAGTTATCAAGGCCTACCCCAATGGGCACAAATTATTAGACCACTTGTCACCTGGGCCTTTATACCACTATGTTAGCAAGGCCCACCCCATACAGGTGCCCCAATTGTTAGCCTATTGTCACTAAGGTTGCCACCTTTTCTGAGATAAAATACCAGCCTTCCTATATATTCATCTTTTTCCACTATAAATAGCATTGGGATCAACCATCATTTATACCGGCCAGGCCCGTGAAATACCAGCCAGGTGGCAACCCTACTGGTCGCCAAAGCCCTCATACTACATACTGTTAGGAAGGCATTCCCCTGGGTGGGGGGAGGGAATTAGAGAAAAATAATGACCTTTGCATGAATGGTCACATCAATTATCTTCACCAAGTCCCCATTATGGCAAAATCTTGTTTCAGCCTTGTGCTTATGGTCATGGAATGCCTCTGAGACTTCTAATATCCTTATAACTTAACCGTATAATACATATCACCCTTACATATCATTGTAGGAAGTCAAGTCATTAATTATAGCATTTCCCTGATAAGATTTTGTTTGGTGATGCAATATTATGCATTACAATATCAAATGTTGTGTTAAGATTATAAACTGCATGAATATTTGACAA
>CM044443.1:31480627-31491262 GCA_024363595.1 Xenopus borealis | reverse complement strand
ACAAGAACAGCATCAAGGTGCTGGTGTTGCCCTTAACCAATAGACTGTTCAAACCTGCCTGATTGATCTATGGCCAGATATTGATGGGGCAGATGCTTTGGTGGGCCCCATACATGGGCCAATTAGTTGCTGTCTTGAGGAACCAAGTTAGCAGCTTTTATCCGCCCCTTTATGGCCACTTTGAGGCAGAATGGAGAGGAAGTCTGGTGCACCATGTGAAATGCTTAAAGATATTAATATTGGAGATTTGGACTGGACATTTGTTCAATGCTGTTTTCATTTCGAATCTTGTGAATATACCCAGTTGGGGGTTCTTATCAAAAATTAAAAAGCTATACTTCACTATATGGCATTCCTATTTTTGTTTTATCCAAGGTTGTGAAGATTGAACTAATTGTGTTTGGCCTATATACCTCTTATATCTGGCGAGGATGTATTCTCTCCAGAGAGGTTTCTTGCAGGGCTGGAACTAGGCATAGGCAGAGTAGGCATGTGCCTAGGGTGCAAAGCTGGGGGTGCCAGGCACGTACCTTCTCTGCTTTCTACCCCAGTCCAGTCCCGTCTCGGCTCTCTGGTCGGTGTCTCCATCCTAACGTGTGCATGCACATGCGCATGCATCCTTCTCAATCACTCATCCTTTTTTGCGCATGTTCATGGATTAATTTTTGCGCATAAGAACATCTTTTCTTTCCTCTTGTATTCTTTTGCACGCGAACCTATTCGGTGCCTGGCCGGCCAGGTTGCCTAGAGTGCCTGGCCAGCTCGGCCTGGCTCCGGTTTCTTGTTACCTTTTTTAGTGGGGTTACCATACTGACAGTGTGATATACTTTTGCTCTTTTTACTGAGCACATACGTATCTGGATATTCTACACCAGGAGTTTTCTTGTTTGTGCTTCCCCACAGAATATATTTCAAAGCACATAAATATATGCTGCCTTTGTCATAATTATGTATATGCAAACTCAAGGCAAACTTTATTGCAGTTCCCATTCAGATCATAAAACCTTAAGGAATGTTCTTAACAGCTAAGGCAGTGGTTCTCAACTTGGGGGTTGGGACCCCTTTGGGGGTCGAACGACCCTTTCACAGGGGTCACTTAAGGGGTTCCAGGTGCAGCTTCATCTCTCTCCCCACTAGCCCTGGGCCAAGGTTGTAGCTCTCCGAGTGTTGGTGCTGGGAGTTGTAGTTCTGTAACCTGTGTAGGGAAGTCAGTTGCACTACAACTTTCTATATCCCCTTAGTAGGGACTGCCATACAGCTCTCCCTGCCCATTTAAAATTTGTAAAATTAACATGGTAATTGGAGTGTGGCAAACATTTTTTGCCGTACTACGCACGAAAAACAAACTTTAATGCAGCCACGCTGTCTCCTGTACTTTCCTAACAATCCGCACTGGGCTGGCAATGAAAATATTTTTATATTTTATGGTTGGGGGTCACCACAACATGAGGAACTATGTTAAAGGGTCGCAGCATTAGGAAGGTTGAGAACCACTGAGCTAAGGAGTATCTTTCCCTACTTTTGTACTAGCTAGGTGCTGGGTATATGAATTTGATAATCCAATTGCCACCCTCCCCCTGTAAATTCCTTTGTTATAGTAAGACAGAGAGACCACACCTTGACTAGCTACTTAGAAAGGACATTGGATCTTCAGTTTGACATGAAACCTCAAACCAGAGCCCGGGGAACACAGGTGCTCAAAATTCTTTTTACACAT
Organism: Xenopus borealis; assembly: GCA_024363595.1. NCBI lineage: Eukaryota > Metazoa > Chordata > Amphibia > Anura > Pipidae > Xenopus > Xenopus borealis. The sequence goes on along the minus strand of CM044443.1, from coordinate 31,489,545 downwards.
GTTTTATCCATGTAAAAACAAACAGGCCAATCTGAGGTCTCTATTCACCAGTTATTGTCGCCCTTAATCCACTCCTTACCTTTGAGGTTACTGAGCCTCAGGTCTTAACCTTGGGCAGCCAAAAGAAACACAGGTGGTCTCTGAGAGTCTTAGTACTTTTGCTTTTCTACTAATGGAGAAGTAGACCTTTTTATTACCTGTGTTGAAGTGGCTGTATTTTTCTCAGGGAGTCGGTGCAATGTAGATGGACTGTGAGGGTTAACTTGGTCTTCTTGCATTCTTCCATATAGAAGCGTCATAGCTTATGCAGCCCAGGTGTATTTGTGTAACAGGACTGCACATGTTGATCTGAATTTCCCATAACCTGTCATGTTTACCTATATCTTATAGTACTTATGGGTAAGTGTCAAGCTCTACACCAAACACAAAAATTGTCTTCAAGAGTTATTACCTTAGAACAATATATTTCTAGTACTCATTCATATATTGTTTCCTTGCCTATTTATCAGAAGGCATTATAACATTGTTGCCTTTCTGCAAGTTCCGAGTTTTGGATGTAAATGTTGGGGGAACCTTTCATCTGTCAAACAGTTCACATGCCACCTGCAACACTCACACACGAGAGTTAACATTTATAAAGGGTTAAAAGGAGTTTTTCTGCTGCAGAGTTTATTTGCTTTCCCCCTTCCCTCCTTTAAAAGGGGTTGTGAGGCTGGAATATCTGTAATATAAATAGGAGAAGGCCTCAATGATGAGTAATTAAAAAGTAGCAATAACAATAAATTTGATGCCTTTCGGATTATTTGTTTTGAGATTCAGAGATTCCCATTTGAAAGCTGGAAAGAGTCAGAAGAAAAAGGCGAATAATTAAAAAACTATAAAAGAAAGTAAAAACGAAGGTCATTGGAAAAGTTGCTGAGGACTACAAATTAGAACCACCCCTTTTAATATGAGAAAAATGCTGTTATTTTTAAAATGTATGTTAAAAAGTAGCAACTTCCCCCAAATCCTATTTTTTCATTTTCAAATGTTTACCACGAAACAGCAAACACCATATAAATGTGGTAAAGGGTGCAGGCCTATCTTAGCTCCTTGTCTAATTGTGTGCGCTGTCCTATACACCTCAGCCCTGTATTCTATTTGCTATTTATTGGCAATGACCTGCTCCTGATTATTACCCTCAGCAAATAGAAAACCAAGGAAGCCTTTCCTGAATTGTGCCCTCATAGACTCACATTTTGTGTGCACAAAATCATACCCAAATAATAGTGATGTAAAAATATTGGCTATTACCTGCTTGTGAAAGATATATTGCATTGCAGAAGCATTTGCACAGAATTTATTTGCTGGTGCAAGATGTTTAAGAGTTTTTCAGTAATTATATTGGAAACCAGGGGCATAACTACAGACGAAGCAGACCCTGTAGTTGCAGGGGGGCAAGAAGTGTAAGGAGCCCAGTAAGGCCCCTGAATTTCAATATTCAGTAAAATAGTAAATCTTACCAATGTTTTGGGGCTTGGGGCCCAGTAACATCTAGTTACTCCACTGCTACAAATCTTGTGCTGGAAAACTGTATTGCCTTTTTTACACACAATTCAATGAGTACCGTTAGTGCAAGTACCATTTGTATGACCCCCAAGAAATCACAAAATGGGCGAAAAATTTATGAAACACTGTCAAAGATGACAGCGGCACCCATTAAAGTCTATGGGCGTCCATTAATCATTGCCAGCGTCCAAATTATCGCCGGCACTGAACCCGTTAAAACACGTGGAAAACGTTGATTCAGGCGAATTTTCGACTGCAAATTTTCGTGGCAAATTCTAAACGCAGATATTTGCAGTGAATTCGAGTCTGCCGAATAAATTCACCCATCACTATTCTCCACCTTTAAGCAAATAGATCCCCAACCTCAGAAAATGTAAACTATTCTAAATGTATACATTTATTTGATACATTTCTTATCTTTGTCCCTGCTGAGCAGAATCCTGGAGTTTTATTTATTTATTATTAGCTGTTAGAACTGATACAATAGTTGCTAATATTCCAGAGAGGCGGCTGATAAATGTATCAACTAAATGTTGCAAATTGTAACATTTTAGATACGGCACCTGAATTACTGAGCTGCCAGACTTAAACACAAGAGATAAAACTTTAAATTTTGGAAAAACTATAAAAACTGGAAAACGTCTTTATTTGTGGTAAACTATCGGAAACCAGCTGAACACAAAAACGTGCGTGTTGGAAGGTGAACAACCTCTTTAATACCAATTACATTTTCACTTGCATTCAGCACACAGCAACATGTAAGCAGCGTTATTACAGAGGTTTCATTTATAATATGGCCCTGAAATGTGTAAGCAAAAATTGTGAATACCTGCACTTTGTGTGAGCAGGTGCTAACCTACTAAAAGATTCGGAAATTCCCTATTGTTTGTTGAACGTTGTAGAGTGTGAGTTTAAAAACATTTTTCAGATAAAAGGAAGTTCTTTTTTCTTCATTTCTGAAACAGGTGTTGTGTTTGTTAAAAAAAATACAATATCCTTTCTACTGTAAAGGAAAAGTTTGAAAATAAACTACGGTAGCATTCTGTTTTCAATGGCGCTATTTTCATAAAATTTTAAATTGCTTATCATAGGTTTAAAAAAAGGTGTATGCTATAGAAGAGAGTTAAATAGCTCACTATGAGCAGTATAAGGCATAGCCTAAAGCTGATGGAGATGAATGGGTTGCCACCTGGCCGATATTTTACCGGCCTGGCTGGTATTTTTGATGGTTGATCCCAATGTTATTTATAGGAAAAAAGGATAAATATATAGGAAGGTCAATATTTGTTTCAGGAAAAGGTGGAAACCCTATGGGTATTACATGGAATAATAGAAGACTAGAGGGATATTTTACAAAAGGCAGTGCAAGTGCCACGATGCTCAACACCTTGGTCTAGACTGAGATTCAAAACAGGCTCTGGCAATGCAAGTACACAAAGGCCCAAACAGCCCCCCACCACCACAACATGCCCCATAAATAGTCACTGTCTATGGCATTTTACAGCAGCCCCTTTGGCATTTGCCAGAACCCATGAGTACTCCTTACAGACCACACACGTAACGCTTGCCCCATGCTTGAAGATGTCCATGTACCATCCCATTAGTATACAGCACAATACATTTACCATATAGGCACCTGAGGGCAGCCTCCTCCCAAGGCACATACCTTGGAGTGCCTATAGGACAAATTTGGCCCTGTCCCTATACCTCAAAAAATTTAGAATGCAATGTATACAACTGCTTACCAGCTTTATCTCTATAGCTCTTTGTTTGACCCAATTCAATCTGACTTTTGTCCAATTCGTTTAACTGAATCTACACTATCCAAAGTCTCCAATTGCTTCCTGTCTGCCCAGTCTAAAGGACAGTTCTCCATATTACTAATACTATTCAACCTCTGGATGATCATCTCCTCTATCATATCCTTTACTTCCTTGACATACAGGAGGGTACAGCACTCTTCTATCTAAACATTCTTTCTCTGTCTCTTTCTGGATGAAACCTCCTCACCACCCAATGGAAAAGGAAAGACGTGTAGAGGACATTCTAGATGTGGGAAAGGCACTTACTAAAAGAGGTGAAGGCAGTGAGCTACAGTGAACTATTTTTTCTGTGGGTGGTCCTGGGAAGTATTTGTTTCTGGAACTTGGTGACCGAGTAAAAGCTCAGTTGTGGTGGTGGTCATTTTGTTTATGTTGATATTTTTATTCTTTCAGTAGAGTACATTGTAAAGGAGTCCACACATGAAGGAAACTGGGGGATACAGTGTAAATAAAGGGCACCATTTAGGTAGGATTCAGGTTGAGATCTGACAGAACGCCTATGTTATTGCAACTAACTGTAGTTTATAAAGCATTATGAACTCCCAATTAACATTTCTATGACTATCCGTCCTTGTATTTTATTTGCTCATGTAAAGTCCTTTAAAAACCTTGTAAGTTGTATATTAGCCTATATGTTTTTTTTGGTTCATGATAACAGTACTTGTGGTATATATTGAAAAGGGGAATAGGCACTTCAAAAATCACACAGGTCACCAAAAATGTGTATTAAAAATAAAAATATTTATTGACACAACATCTTAATCTCCTTGTGTGTTTCATGGCCCAAGAGCTTATGACTAAGTGCTCTTGGAGCACGAAACGCATTCCACTTTTGGTGAGTTACTGTTGTTTTTACAACGAATGTACTGTGAATTACATATTATTATATATGGGTTTGAATAGTACTCATGGCCCTTGTATTATGTGTCAGTAACAGATAAGTAGGTTAAGGTTTCCATGAGTCAACTTTCTATCATGACTCCTGTAGCAGGTGCAAATTTCTAGCAACTCGTTTTCATTCATATAGCTCAGGGAATGTTGCCCTTCAATGAATGTAAGCAAGGTTTAAAAAAAATGCTGTGAAAACAAAAAAAACATACAATTATGTATATTCTATCATGTCCACTGTAGCACTTACAGATTAGACACAAAAGAAAATGTTCAACTGAAACAGATGAAAGGCAGCATCAAATAATGTGTTATGGAAAAACGCATTTCTGAGACAAATGCCCCTATTAAAGGATCATATGTTTTAAACCCCTTGTTTCTTGGTGGCAGGATTAAAGGAAAAGTTAAGTGCAGAAATAAAAACTGGATAAATAGCCTGTGCAAAATAAAAAATGTTTTTGTTTATATATTTAGCCGAAAATGTAATTTATAAAGGCTGGAGTAAGGGGATGTCTAACTGCTTTGCAGTGCTCTAACTCTTAGTCAGCATCTTTCGGGGTTGCCACATGGGACATAACTGTTCAGTTCATGAGATCCTCTGCACTCAACCCATTATCGACTATTAAGGACATTGAAACATTTTGTGCAAACAGCTACTAAAAATGCCTTACCCCTTAAACAAAATATGGATTATTTTTTCATATATTGCAGTATATTTAAGATGGCCAACTATGTCAAATGCAACGTCCAGTAACTGCAGCACACTAACAAATGAAGTCATTTTGCAACAATGTGATTTAAGTGGCTCAAATTATCAAGTAGACAAACATGGCAACGTTTCAGGCCTAACAGGGACCTTTATCAAGGCTTGATAGCTTAAGGCACAAAATGTTTCAATGTCCTTAAAGGGATACTGTCATGGGAAAACATGTTTTTTTCAAAATATATCTGTTAATAGTGCTGCACCATTAGACTTCTGCACTGAAATCCATTTCTCAAAAGAGCAAACAGATTTTTTTATATTCAGTTTTGAAATCTGACATGGGGCTAGACATATTGTCAATTTCCCAGCTGCCCCTGGTCATGTGACTTGTGCCAGCACTTTAGGAGGGAACTTCTTTCTGGCAGGCTGTTGGTTTTCCTTCTCAATGTAACTGAATAGTACACAGTGGGACATGGGTTTTTACTATTGAGTGCTGTTCTAAGATCTACCAGGCAGCTGTTATCTTGTGTTAGGGAGCTGTTATCTGGTTACCTTCCCATTGTTCTGTTGTTAGGCTGCTAGGGGGAAAAGGGGAGGGGGTGATATCACTCCAACTTGCAGTACAGCAGTAAAGAGTGATTGAAGTTTACAAGTCACATGACTTGGGGCAGCTGGGAAATTTACAATATGTCTGGCCCCATGTCAGATTTCAAAATGAAATATAAAAAAATCTGTTTGCTCTTTTGAGAAATGGATTTCAATGCAGAACTCTACTGGAACAGCACTATTAACTGATGCATTTTGAAAAAAAATAATTTCCCATGACACTATCCCTTTAATATGTTGATAATGGGTTGAGTGCAGAGACTCTCTTGTATTTGTCTATGTGAATTTTGTGGTCACAACCTCATTGCACCCCCGCTTTATGTTTTTAAAAATTAGTTGTGAGCACAACTTCCCCTTCTTTGTTATAGTTTGCAATAGTTAATTCAAAATGCCGTCCGCCCTGCCCAGTGCGTATACCTAAAAATTGCCAACGGGGGCTGCATCACTACTGCAGAGAGAGCGAAATTACACTTTCTACGCTAGAAAAACAGGATTTCTGGTTTAGAAACTGGAAATTCACCTTTTACAGTTGCCAGGAGCCGCTGGTAACTTCTGGGGAACTTCCCCCTGAGGCAAGGTGCTCACCTTCCAACCCAATATTCCAGATAAAACCAGCGCTCACAAGCACGAGGCTTAGACAGAAAAAAGAAAAAGATGCCAATATAATGTAGCATTCCGCAGTTGGTTCAAAACACCACTTAGTGCTTATAATTGACCAGTATATTAGGTGCCCTTATTGTGCGATTTATCGTACAGGTGCACCCCTTATATTCTTATTTCGAACATTATAATGTGGTGTGTATGGTAGGGTATTCACAAACGTTTAAGAATAAAAGCGCATTTAAGGGAAGTATCTGGTTCCGGAACCGCAGTCTCTCTGTCCCTTATGCTGACATAGTGTAAAACCGTCAATACCTTAATCACAAAAATAGGTTAAAATTACACTCACAGGGTTCCTTATAAAAAGTGTGCACAAAATATTTTTCCTCTGTCCGGGTTTACCAAGAGGTCTATGCAGATAGTAAATGCCAGCATCTTGACCGTCTCATGTGACCCTGGACACCTGTGAATGACGTGGTGGTGCTCACCTTGCCTCATGGCAGAAACGCCCCTGTCCATATTGGAAGCAAAACCAGTCTATTGGGTTTATTTACTGTTTACTTGATTTTCTAGTAGAGTTATGGGGGTATATTTATTAAAGAGTGAAGTTAAGAGTGAAGTTCCGCCACTAGAAGGAAATTCTGCCTCTCTCCATTAATTTCTATGGGATTTTTAAAGGCGAATTTATCAAAGGGTGAACCTTCACTTCACCCATTGATAAATAGGCCTTTCAAAATCCCATAAAAATGAATGGAGAGTGGCGGAATTTCCCTCTAGTGGCGGAACTTCACTCTTTGATAAATTTACCCCAAGGTATGAAGCTCTAAATTACGGAAAGATCCATGGTACAGAAAATGCCAGGTCCTGAGCATTCTGGATAACAGGTCCCATACCTGTATATGTAATAGGGATGCACCAAATCCAGGATTTATTTTGGGATACCCAAGTGTTCTGCTGAAGTGAACCCGCAGCAAACTTGAATGAAAAAAAAAAATTAATATGTAAATAATGGTTGATTTGGGGTTTTCCCTACTTTAACATTACATATATCTTACATTGGCATGAAATATATCTATATATAATGCATTCTTATGTGTTACATGTGTTATGGTGCAATTTGTTTAATGCTTTTTCAAAGGTGAAGGTAAAGGGGAATGGAGTAATGAAGAAGTAGCATTATTTGGTAAAGGAACATTTAGGGTTTCTGGTTTGCAAAGTTTGTTTTTAATCTTTATAGTATATACGAAGAGCTTTATTATGTTTTTCTCTCATTAAGCCAAAAGCCCCTTAGCAGATTTTAAAAAACACATTTGGGAAGTAAGTACCAAAAAGTAGAGTACAAACAGGGCCGGATTTACCTAGCAGGCGCCCCTAGGCCCACTGTCATTTTTCACCTGTCCCCTCCCTTTTATTTGCTCAAATTTTCATCATCAGGACGGAGCAATCAGAGTTGGCACACAGGAAATGTAAATTTCTGAACCAATGTGGGTGTGTTTGGGCAATATGCCGCCCCCTAAAATCCTGCCACCCTAGGCCCGGGCCTAGGTGGCCTCTCCACAAATCCCGGCCTGAGTACAAAGGAATCATTTGCAAGACAGGAAAACGCCATTAAGACACAAAATAAATATATTTTGTATATAACAAAGAATTAGATTCATATTATTGTTACATTTTTTTTCAGCATTCGTTTAAGACTTTACTGTTTAGCTGAAACTTTTTTTTACTGAAATACTAATTCTAATTGTTTCATTACGTGCAATGAACAATGCCTGGGAAAAAAAACATGATTTTAGCATTTGTGAGAGAAGAAAAGGGAGTGATATCTGCATGTTATGTTCCACTAGACAAGGACACTGGTGCATTCCTCCCAAGTTCAGACAATCGAGCCTATTGAACAGAACGCCCAGCATGGGCAAATGTGTCAATGGCTCTCTTGTTTGTTATCTCTGGCAATTAAAACATTTTAGTATATTTCCCAAGTGTGAGAGGGGGTAGGAGGAAGCCTAGTGAGCCTTATCAGGACTTTAGTGTTGCTTTACTCTAAAAAAAAAAAAAAGCTAAAACGAGATAGAAAAATATTTTTAAGAACATTGAAGGAAACATTTTCATTTTTATATACAATCTCAAAGACTTATAGCACACAGGTGTTTGGATTTCTGACTCTAGCAGAACTTCATTGACCAAATTGGATGTGATCCACTGAGCTCCTACAACTTTTTTGGCCTGGAATGACTACACAGCCCAGATAAAGATTGTTAATGGGATTACATCAAGATGAAGGGGGCAGTCAAAATAACCATAATAATCTGTAAAAAAAAAAAAAAAAAACTAACTCACATTTGTAATTCCTGCTACCTGCAAAAGATTGTGCTGTATGATTGACCCTAACACTTTCTGGGGTCTCCTGGAGTTGTTTGCCATGGCTTCTAATATAATTATAATTCACTACTGCAGCTGAATTTTCTGTGGATTCCATCAGTTTAAATATTGGTTTATTTACAGGTCAATATATATCTCAGAGTGTAACTACACGGGTGCTGAGGTCACTACAGATATCAGGTGTTGTACCTGGGGATATTCTTTGGAATATATGGGCAGATTCACTGAGATGCACAAATTCGCTTGCGTTGGCTTCACTAGCGTTCGCCGCACTTCGCCAGGTGAATTTTCGCCAGCGTTATGCAAATTCACTAAAGTGCGAATTTACGCTCAGTAGCATAGTTGCGATAGTGTTACTTCGCTAGGCAGAG
>CM044443.1:31433859-31445638 GCA_024363595.1 Xenopus borealis | reverse complement strand
AAAATGGGTCCCGTCATATAATGCTAACTGCTTTAGGGGATGTCAAGATATGGGAACTATATTTGGTGGAATTGTCCTAAGGCTAGGCGCCTTTGGTTTAGAGTTTATGGCATGCTAGAGAGCATACTAGGGATAACTCCTCCCAAGAACCCATGGGAAGCCTTATTACACAAAAAAATTGACGGTTTCACCAAAAATTAGTTATGTTTCACTGCATATATATTTAATGCAACAAAACAAACGATTGCAGCAGCATGGAAGACTCCATATTTACAATTCAGTAAAGTCAAAGAAAGGTTAGCAAAAGTATTCCTATATGAAAAATTTACAGCACAATCACTGGGGAAGAATAAGAAATGTTCTGATATATGGCACCCCTGGCAAGTTTATTCCCAGATGGAAGGGCAATGAGGAACTCTTTTTTGTATATTTCTTTCTCTATCCTATGTTAATATATGGCATTGTATATAGAAACATTTGATGTTGACAGTGCGAGAGGATATTTAAGTACTATTATTTTTTCTTTGTTATCTTTATTATCTACAGTTTTATTTCTTTTTTGTTTGTTTTTATTATTATAAGTACAATTTGACCAAATAATCCTGATTGGGTTTTTGATTTTACATTATGGTACTGCTTACATGTATGACTAATTCGACAGACTTTCTCTAGCATGCTGTATGTATCATTTGGCTATGTGATATTTGTACTGAAAAAAGTTTGTTAAAAATAAATTAAAAACAACCCATCTCCCACTATGACTCCTTCAGTTTCATTGAGAAGGAAAAAAAACAGCCTGCCAGAAAGCAGTTCCCTCCTAAAGTGCTGGCACAAGTCACATGACCAGGGGCAGCTGTGAAATTGACAAAATGGCTAGCCCCATGTCAGATTTCGAAACTGAATATAAAAAAAATCTGTTTGCACTTTTGAGAAATGGATTTCAGTGCAGAAGTCTACTGGAGCAGCACTATTAACTGATGTGTTTTGGAAAAAACATTTTCCCATGACAGTATCCCTTTAACTAAACTCAATAGGCTGGTTTTGCTTCCAATAAGGCATAATAGTTCCTTAGCTGAGTTCAAGTACAAGCTACTGTTTTATTATTACAGAGAAAAAGGAAATCATTTTTAAAATGGATAAACTGCAGTTTAGACTGGATAAATTTGGATTATTTGGATAAAATAGAGTCTATGGGAAAATGCCTTTCCCTAATTCAGAGCTTTCTGGATTGCAGGTTCCTGGAACATATTCCCTTTACACAGTGGTCTATTTCACTGATGATCTTTATACTAGGCTTCTCTGAATCAATTTTTTTGGAAACGGGCTGTGGTCTGGGATCCACTATAAGTCTACTTACAATATATCAACGTATCAAACCCAGAAGGATTATTTTGCAATCACCTTGGATTTATGCTAGCTACCCTATATGTAATATAAGGCACTAAGTTTTCCCAGGAGCAGTAACTCATGGCAACCAATAAGATACTTGCATTTAAATAGGTGACTAGTGAATTCTACCTGCTGATTGGTTGCTATAGGTTACTGCCCCTGGGCAAACTTAGTGCCTTTTATTACATTACCCCTATGTCAACTACAAGGTACAGAATCAGCCATAATGAATTGAAAGAATGGCTTCTTTCAATGGGACACAATGAGAAATGGATTTCCTGTAGCCTGCTTTCTGGATTATAGATCCCATACCTGGGTGCATGATTGCATATCAGAGGCTGCCATCATCTCTTTGGGAAGAGTGATCCATTGTGCCTACTATTGGAGGAATGAGGGACACCAGCTGTGGGGGGAGAGGTCAGCAAGTTTCCTAGAGAAAGCAAAGAAGCACTTGGGCTCTGATTCATTTACGTCCTGGCTACTGAAGTGGGGGGGGAAGGCTGCTGCACTAAGCCTTAATTCCTTTAGTATGTGTTTGGTTGATATGCCATGGTAAAGAGCCGAATAAGTGCAATACTGAAATACTGATACCTGGAATTTCCAACTCACCATTATAACAGTAACAGTAAACGGCACTGTGACATGAAATCAGATATTCCTTTTCTTCCAGCTCATGAGATCTGCTTCTGTAATATCCCTCCCTGGAATCTCTTCAGCAAGGTCAACCCAGAGGTACTGCTATTTGTCTTGTTTTGTGTTTATTATACTCGCATTTAAGTTTACTCTTCCTCTGCCATGCTTTCATTTTTATTCACTGCGGCATCTGAAATGTTTGGGCCAAATTTCAGTTTTATCTCAGGATAATAGGAGACAGATAATCTGGGGATGTCTAGGAAAGAAAGTTATGACACTCCCATAGAACAGGCAGGCGTGAGAATGTTCAAGATGTTACCCCCCAAGACAGGATAGGATGCAGATGTCTCAAAGAGACCAGATCATCTAGTCTGCAGATGTCTAAGAGAAGGTATCCCAGGGGTATGTTTGGATGGAGTTGTCTCAGAGAAGAGACCTCAGGGCATATTGGATGGAGTTGTCTCATGGTAAAAAGGGGCCTTTGGCAGTATGACTGGAGATATCCAAGTAAATAGACCCCCAAATACAACTTGGCACATAGAAGGGATCACCAGTAAAATATAACTGGAGGTGTCTGAAATAAAAGACCCCTGGGCAACATAGCTATAGATGTCTTGGTAGAAAAAAACATCTTGGATGAAGAAGTCTCATTGAACCATATAAACATTTGATGAAGGCATAGAAGCCCTGTGGATATAGGGAATACATAATGCCTGGTATCCTGATCAAACAATGGTTATCACTACTACCCAGACTGAGACACGGCTACTTATAAGCTGCTTCCTTACCTTTATTTTATTCTTTGCAGTGAGTCAATGTACAGAAGTTTGGCTCAGTAGAGTGCATGCATAGTCTGTATTACAGCGCCATCTTCTGGCAGGTGAAGCATAGGCTATATCCTAGGGGCCTGGTGTGATGAGGAGATCATTTCTATTTTCTGTTATTTTAATATCTGTATAATATTTGTATTTGCGCTGCTGGGTCTGGTCGGGGCACCTGTTGGGAGAAGAAGGCAGGCAATTCACGTGGGTCCAGATGTGAGCAGATCCAGTGATGTTACTGGAGAATGCCAAACCTGACCCAGGAAAGAGAGCTTGGGTACATGCATCCGGACCCAGCAGCAGCCTGGTAGGGGGTCCTGTGTAGATGTAGCCTAGGGCCCCACGTCATTAAACTATGTGTAAGGCTGGAAAGCTTAACATTCACTATGTGGGTGGGGGTTGGTGCAATATAGTTAGTGTATTAATAGCCATAGATCAGTCAGCAACAGACCCTCACATTTGGTATTATTTGGGTATCGGGTTTATTCTGCGCACATAATGGTTTCACCGCTGCCCCATTTATGTGTGGCTACATTTACTAGCAAGGTGGGGATGTACAGGTGTGAAAGGGCCCAACTGAATTTAAAAAAAATGTAAGACAGACATTAACATTTATGATTTATAATTATGACATCATCATTTCACTGATTACACGTGTTTTTGAAAGATCTACTTAGAGGTAATGTTTAATTACAGACTATCTATCTATCTATCTATCTATAATCTATTTATCTATCTATCTTGTCTATGTATACAACATAGACTGTACAGTAATTCATCTTCCTTTAGACAATATAATAAACAAAGTATTTCTAAAAATATTTTAGTAAATAGAAGTACAAACCTCACCTCACTCTGAGCACTAGGTGGCGATGAAGCTCTGCTTTTGCCAGGGCAAGACTTTCAGTATAATTGTAGGCAGTGGGTTTTGGAAACTGCACATTTTATTAGGCTGTCTGTAGTAATAAAATCTGAGCAGTTGCATATTAGTACTGGCTATCTCATCAGCCAAACAAGCAATAATACATGAAATGTTTATATGAACAATAAGAGGCCACTGCAGATAGCAGAAAGAATGGATGGTTGGAAATTGTTACAAGATATTATCATACACAGGAATGCTGCTCAGCCACCCGAACATTCATATGCTAGGTGTGAGTACGTGTAACTCCTGGTTACATTATTGTTGCTAAGAATAATAATATAGGGAATAATATACCCCCCACTATAAGTATAAGGATGTTAGAAGTGGCCAAAGACTTCTAGGACCATATAAATACCCAAGGCCACTGTGTTGTTTTTTTTTTTTTTAAAGGACAAGGAAAAGCAATAAAATAAAATCCCATTTTTACTTTCTTTAATGAAAAAGAAATCTATCTCCAATATACTTTAATTAAAAAATGTGTACTGTTCTTATAAAAAAAAAACCTGACGGTATGAAGTGAAATTCTCCCTTCATTTACTGCTGTGGGTAGGAATTGTCAGACAGTCCCTTAATGCTGGGCAGGGAAACAATCATACTTATGAACAGCAGGGGGAGCCCCCGCCTTACTTCCCAGCCATGAACAACTCAAGCAGCTTTGTTTGTTTCCCTGTTTTGACGATCTCTAAGCAGCCCAGGCCACACTGAGCATGTGCACAGTCTTGGTCTTGCAAAGATGTATAAGAAAGTTACAAGATGACAGCTCCCTGTGGCCAACTTTGAAAGCATAAATCAGTTGTTGTTAGGCTTGTGGTGCAGTAAGTTCATGTTTATGTTTAGTATACAAAATACTGCATTTCTAGCCTTATTCTATTTTAGACTTTCCTTGTCCTTTAATATGTTGTAATAATATGTATTATCATTAATATTTCTTTTAGTAAGCTATATATAAAAATCAAGGCAGTTTTGTAACTATATAAATGCTTTTATAAAATGACAATGAAGAGAAATGACAAACAGACAAAATTCTCTTTGTGCTCTTTGACCATTTTTGGATCTGATTCATCTTTGACTTTCTGTTGTGGAAAATTCTGCAGATGTTGCAAAGTCAGACTTGGGAATGCCTGAATGACGTGTTGGGTCTAGCCCTGGGCTCACATGCTTTTAAGAGGCCTGCTCCAGATATCACTTGTACTGCACAGAGAGCAGAGGAGCCTGTGGCCTTGTCAGAGCTGTCAGTCAAAGTCAAATCTGAATACATCAGGAGCGTATGTTAGAAGTTGCAATGTGTCCGTTTAAACGGGTTCTTCACCTTTCTACTAACTTTTACTATGATGTAATGCGTGATATTCTGAGACATTTTGCATTTGGCTTTCATTTTTTATCAATTGTGATTTTTGAGCTATTTAGCTTTTTATTTAGCAGCCCTCCAGCTTGCAATCTCTGTAATCTGGTTTCTAGGGTCCAAATTACCCTAGCAACCATGCACTGATTTGAAGAAGAGACTACAATGTAAATAGGAGATGGCCTGAATAGAAAGATGAGTAATAAAAAATAGCAATAATATGTAGCCTTACAGAGAATTCGTTTTATAGTTGAAGTCAGTGACCCCCACCCCCCTTTGAAAGCTGGAAAGAGTGAGAAGAAGAAGAAGAAGGTAAATAATTCAAAAACTTGAAAAAAGATAAAATGAAGTTGGAAAATTGCATTTAATTAGCATAAAATAACATATAGAAAGTTATCGTGAAAATGAAAATGTAATAGCTTCGGCTTTTCGGAATAAAAACACTTATTTTAAAAATTCTGCATTGTTTTTGAAATAATCAAGTTCATCTTCACTATTCCCCTCTGGTTCTCTTCATTCTGTCTTCATGCAGCAATTGGGTGTCAGATACTCATTGAAAGTTAGAGCCAATATATCTTATAGAGGACAGTGGCGTGACTACTATCTGGTGGGCCCTGCTACAAGATGGGAACCTGGGCCCTTACTTCTGTAAAGCGAAAATGCGCTAGCTTTGCGTTCGCTAATGATCGCCGCACTTTGCTAGGCAAATTTTCGCCAGCACTACGCAAATTCACTAAACTGAGAAGTTACGCTCAGGTCGGCGAAGGGTAGTGTAGTTGCGCTAGTGTTTCTTCGCCAGGCAAAGCGCATTTATGCTAGCGATGCCTAATTTCCTTACGGCACGAATTTCAAAGTGTAATAGAAGTATATGTTACAGCCACTACATTCCACTACACAAGCCCAGGAAACCTTTAATAAATAAAATAAAGTTGTCCTATTGCCCTAAACATGTGCCCACTGTATAGCTGAGTTGCCATATGTTAGGGGAAGGAGGGTAACCCCCCAAAAAAATTTGCTCTTTTTCAAACTATCACCCTACAAAAGGTTAAAGACGCCAGAGTTTTTTTGGGACTTAGAAACAATTTCCATTTTCTTTTCAAACTCCTATCTATTGTATTGAATACCGTCTAATGAATAATGAGTAACGTCTAGTGTAAGTGGTATCGTTCAGTGAATTTGCGTAATTACGATCCTTCGTCAGTGCGCAACTTCGCCTGGCGTTGGGCATGTGAGCATGTATGCCTGAATGTCTTTACTGCCTGCAGTCATATGGACTAGTGTGGACTTAATGGGTTAATGTAAAACCTCCAGCAACTGACTAGAGTCCATGTCCAGCAAGATTCTAACATGTCCCGGTCTCTGGATGCTCCCTACAATGAGTAGATGAGATCCCACCCAGCAGCCTTTCCCTGGCCTGTCACAGCCTGTTTTCTGTACTCTGATTAATAAGAGTGTTTTTGCATGTTTTGCCATGGTTGCACTAGCAAACAGTGAGAGTTTTCCATGGTCTCTCTAGCCAATTTGGTGCCTGTATCCGCTATATATCACTGGAAGCTGTCTCCAGCTCTGGGAAATTCCGAAATGTTTACTTATTTATTTTATACACTGTTTAAAGAATGAAAACTGGACACAGGAACCAAAGGGGAAACATCTCTGCTTTCCATTCAAAGGCCAGGGGTCGGCTAATGCTTAACCTCCTTGTGACCTTACTCTGATACCTTAATCCCTTTGTTAAAAGGTGAGCCTTTCAGATGAATCCCTGTGCCTTTAAAACAGGCCTGAAAT
Organism: Xenopus borealis; assembly: GCA_024363595.1. Lineage (NCBI taxonomy): Eukaryota > Metazoa > Chordata > Amphibia > Anura > Pipidae > Xenopus > Xenopus borealis. Next base: position 31,438,743 of record CM044443.1, on the reverse strand, counting down.
GGGGATGCCTTTTCTGAAGGTTATTCTGGTAGGAAAAATGCTTCAGACTATCTGTCTTCTGACAGTTTGTCCTCCCTCCTCTTTTAAAACCAAACAGATATTGTCATCAGTGTGTAGAAGGTATTGGAGATCAGATATTAAGGGCAAGGACACACATGGCGTTTTTAAGGCGTTTTTATGTTGCGTAAATACGTCAGCATCAATACGCATTAATTGCACTAAAAATAATGGAAAACACACTATGGCAATTCACACAGGGTGTTTGCAAGCTGAAATCCGCCACAGGACGCCAGTATTGGCGTTTTTTTTAGCAGAAACACCTATATATCAAGAAACTACAAAATCAATAGTTGCATAAATACGCAGTGTATTGAGAACAATGAGAACAATGAGAAGTGCATTTTGGGAAAAGAAACCTACATGCGGAAAAAAATGCTGTAAAAACACATTTTGTGGTTTCAGTGGTGTTTTTACGCCCAACTGAGCGTTTTTTTAAAAAAAAACGTAAAAAAAGCCATGTGTGGCCTTACCCTAGATTCGGGGAGATTTAGACGCCTCTTCTTCTGGGCGACAATCTCCCCGAAATGCCTTCCCCCTACCTGCTGTAATGAGAAAACGCCAGCACAATGCACTTGCGGTGCTTCGAATTCTGAAGTCGCCCAAAGTTTCCTCGTGAGGCAACTTCGGGCAACTTCAGAAAACGAAGAGCTGAGAGTGCATTGCGACAGTCAATTTTTCATTTTAGCAGGCGGAAGGCAGGGGGACGGCAGTTTGGGGGAGATTTTCGCCCCAAAGAAGAGGCGATTAGTCGCTCCGAATCTGTCCGTGTGCCCCTGCCATAAAAGGACACGTTTGCCTTACAATTAACCTTCTTTGAACTTTGGTGCTGGTGATGACATTCGAGAATACTGTGGATGACAATGAAAACAAACAAATGGATCTTTGACCAAATCAAACCTGACCTTCCACTTGAAGCACAAATGACCAGATGGAAGCTGTCTTTCCATGGAAATATTGTGACAAGACCCAATTGAATTGCAAAGACCAACTGAAGGGGATGACCAACACAAAGATTAATGGCTTGAATCGCAGCAATTAGCAACATGTCAATGGGAAGCCAAATGTCCTGGAGAAACCCTACTGAAACTACTGATAATCTTGTACATGGGAATAATCAAATCGACTGCAACCTGGGTTTAAATGCTAGATTGTTGGACCAGTGATCATAACAACATGATAGCAGGGCTAGATATGCATTACCGTTTACTAATTGGTATATATATACCTTTTTTATTTTATGATTTAAATTCTCTGTCAATATCAGGTGTGACATTTGCCTGCAGTTACAGAAAGAATTGATGGGAAAATCGATCAAACACTGTACAGGTGTGGGATCCGTTATCCAGAAACCAGTTATCTATAGACTCATTTTTTTCCATGTAATCCAATTTTAAAAAAAAATGATTCTTTTTTCGCTGTATTAATAAAATAAATAAATAAAAACGAAGATATCAGTAATCCTCACTGGAGGCAAAACCAGCCTATTGGGTTTATTTAATGTTTACATGATTTTCTTGAATTAAGATATGAAGATCCAAGTGATGTAAATTCCATTATCCAAAAAAAAAACATTCTGGATAACAGGTCCCATACCTGTATTTATAGTAAGTATACTGATACTTTCATAGTTAACGGATCCTTTCCAGCACACAAAAAAATTGTCCCTGACTGCAATTTGCATTGAGAATAAAGATTCGGTTTTGTGTTAAAGTTTAGTGCTGCCCCTGACCTCAGCTGAGTTCTAACACCCTACTGAAATGCATGTTAAACTAACTTGATTTATGTGTCATGCTGTTAAACTACTTTCCCGCCGGTCCTGGATTCAAATAAATCTGCCCATTAATATTAAAATTCTATCAGAATTGCTCCTACAGATTCCAATATTGTACATATTCATCTTTCTGGGTATAAGTGGCCCCCATCCTGTTTCAGTTTTCAGTTTGGAGATGCAGCATCTAATTACTGACTTTACTTCCCAGTAAAAATAAGTGACTTCTTAAGGGTAAGACCAGACGGGAAGATTCGAGGAGATTTGTCGCCTGGCGACTAATCGCCTCTTCTTTGGGGCAACAAATCTCCCCGAACCGCTTCCCCCTGCCTTCCAGTGTCTTTAATGAATAATCGCCTGCGCCTATTCACACGCGCCGATGGCTTTTCCAAAGGCGACTAATCTCCCTGAATCTTCCCGTCTGGCCTGAGCCTTAAAAATGTATGGTAGTGCCCTTTAACCATTTTGTAAATGTGTGTCATTTGTGGAGCAGGGGAGACAAGTAAATGTCAGGCATGAAACCTGCTTGCCACTCAGCATTTTTGCCTATCGGATTCTGTCAGTCTGTTCTGAGCAGACCAGTGACCTACTGAATCAGAGACTCACCTACCTGTCACAACCATCAGCCCCCACAGGCCAGTATGCCCAGGGAAACATGCTGAAACATTGAGTCACAGTCTCTGCTATGGGGAGGATAGAGATAGTAAAGGGAAAGTAAAAAAAAAAAACTTGATTAAATAATTTATAAATAATGTATTTCTAGGCTCTTGTGTTGTTTCTAGAATGCAGTTTATTTGCACTCTTCTGGCAAACCTAGGGCAACATAAAAGGCTCAGGTCATCCATGTTATTATAGGATATCCAATATATGGCATTCAAGATTTCACTAAGCTACATTTCCAAAGAGTAGCATGAAAGTCCTTGGGGAGAAACCTGGGGCATACTGTATTGTGTAAGAATGGATAGCGTACATGACTTTATTTATGGAAACATAAAGGGGGTTGTTTAGTAAAACTCTAATTTTTCTCATAATTTCAATAAAAGAAACTAGACCAATCTCCTATTCTAACTGAAAATTTGGGAAAGTTTGGGAAAAGTCACAATACAATTGAGTGAAAACTTAAACTGTATGCGCTTTCCCGAAATCGCTAGAATTTGCAACTTCGAACAACTTCAGAAAACGCAGAGCCGCATGTGAATAGGCGCAGGCGATTCTTCATTAAAAGGCACCTATGGGGCTAAAAAAAATCCCCAAACCAAAGGCGCGAGGTCCCGGTGCGAGCTGCCATGACAGCGCATGCGCATAATGAAAAGCTGCCTGAACTTGTGGCAGCTTTTCATTCGGCTTATGCGCATGACGTCACATATGCATAATGCGCATGGGCTGTCATGGCGGCTCCCACCGGGAGCTCCCTCCCGGTGCGAGTAAGCCATAGCAGGCAGGGGGATTTTTTTTTTTTTTTAACTACTAGAACCCCAAATCGGAATGCGGGCTCTATCAGCCCGCACCTTCGGTTCGGGGAATTTTTTTAGCCCCATAGGTGCCCTTTAATCAGCGGGAAGGCAGGGGGAAGCAGTTCGGGGAGATTAGTCGCCCCAAAGAAGAGGCAATTAGTCGCCAGGCGACAAATCTCACAAATCTTCCCGTGTGGCCTAACCCATAGGCGCTAAATTGGGCAAGGATCCACTTGTTTAGCGACCACCCCTAACTGGCTTTACAAAGGTTCCTGATAGCTGCAGTACATTAACACCCATGTATATAAATAATCACATAATGAAGGACTACTCTGTATAAGAAGTGAGTGCATTATATCTTACAACTGCCTGATGCACCTACTGTATATACGTATTTACCCCAGGGAGTGCTGTGCATGAAATGTTGTTTCCCACAGTAGATAATCGGTCTGTGTGTTATAGCTCAGGTGCCTTCTCATTAATGTTTTTTGAAATAAATATTTGGTAAAACTATAAGCATGGCATCCCCACTCTCCACATTTTGTTGCAGCTGGGGGAAAGAAAAAGCCAAGTTTATCTGTCTGGCGATTGATGACTAAGGCTAGATAAAAGCCAGCACCCAAATGGGTAAATATTTGTCCCAGCCAGAGAGATAAGGCAAAGTTTGTAAATATTCTTTGTAATCTGCAACAAATTATACACACGGCATATCCCAAAACAAGAATTAGCAACAGGTTATGGTTACTATATATATATATTATTTACTTAACTTGCCTAAGGTTTTCCATATCACTACTTTCATTTAGATGAAACCCAATATTCCCATGCTCCCGGTGTTAATTATAAAGGAAATATAGAAAATGTCTGTAAATAGCAGTTGTTGCCTTTAGGGATTGTTCAACTTCCAATACTTTTTCCAGTTCAGATGTTTTCAGATTATTCACCAGAAATAAAGACTTTTTTTCCAATTACTTTCTATTTTGTTTTTTGTGGCTGTTTTTCTAATATTTAAGTTGAACGTTTCATTGTTCCCCTTCTTATGTCTTTCTAAAGCAGTTTTGGGAGAAAGGGGGTCAACAGCCCTATAAACTGTTCTAAATTATACATTAGTCGATACATTTCTTATCAGCAGAATTCCTACATTTCATTAAAGGCAGCTGTTAGAATTGATTCAATAGTTGCTAATATTCCAAATATACTGCTGAGAAATATATCAACTAATGTAGCAAATTGTAACAGTTCAGACTGCACCTGGATCACTGATTTGCCAGACAGAAACACAAGAGACCAAAACATAAAAATTTCAACTTCAATTTTGGAAAATATGATATGGAAAGCAATCGAGAAAAGTCTTCATTTCTGAATTTAAAATCTGAAAACAACTGAACTGAATAAAGTGTTTGGAAGGTGAACAATCCCTTTTCAAATATGCCCTTATAGTAAAACCATGTATGCAGAATTAAACAAGGGGTATGCAGTTTCCTTTTAGAATTTCTCATGTGCCTTTAGTTATCTGGTTCTTTCTGCTTTAATAGTGATGCTCAGGCTATAAACAGACTAAAACCAGCCACTTGCAAACTGATTTCTAATACAGTTTATTCT